>WNGS01165751.1:29728174-29761726 GCA_020271785.1 Procambarus virginalis | reverse complement strand
TCAATTATCAATTCCTGCTGCCCTTCCTACCTGCTTGCTTCAATTATCAATTCCTGCTTCCCTTCCTACCTGCTTGCTTCAATTATCAATTCCTGCTTCCCTTCCTACCTGCTTGCTTCAATTATCAACTCCTGCTTCCCTCCTACCTGCTTGCTTCAATTATCAATTCCTGCTTCCCTTCCTACCTGCTTGCTTCAATTATCAATTCCTGCTTCCCTCCCTACCTGCTTGCTTCAATTATCAACTCCTGCTTCCCTTCCTACCTGCTTGCTTCAATTATCAATTCCTGCTTCCCTTCCTACCTGCTTGCTTCAATTATCAATTCCTGCTTCCCTTCCTACCTGCTTGCTTCAATTATCAACTCCTGCTTCCCTCCCTACCTGCTTGCTTCAATTATCAATTATTTAATTAACATTATCTTGGTGGCGGATATAGATGCAGTGTTCACTAATGTGTCATTCTTCAACTACTTTTCTAACCATTGTAGTCGCTGTGGATTTTGCATCTAATGCAGCTGCTGTTGTTGCTTGAATGTTGAGTTTGATGCACGGGGCTTCAGTTGCTTCACATTCGAGTAGTGCAATAAGGCAGATGCAGACGCCTCTGTATCTGTTCCACAGATATGACACTAACTACTGGGTTTATTACCTCCCAGCAGCACTTGTAGTCAAGTCTGAGTCTGTGTATGACTATCTTTAGGTTATCTTTAGATGATTTCGGGGCTTTTAGTGTCCCCGCGGCCCGGTCCTCGACCTCGATCATCCTTTGCAGATGACACTAGGATCTTCATGAGAGTAGGCAACATAGAGGACACGGCGAACCTCCAGTCAGATGTAGATCAGGTCTTTCTATGGGCTACAGAAAATAATATGGTGTTTAACGAAGACAAGTTCCAGCTCATGCGCTATGGAAAGAATGAAAATATAAAAACTGAAACCACGTACAAAACTCAGGCAAATCATAACATAGAACGAAAAGGCAATGTAAAGGATCTGGGTGTACTCATGTCGGAAGACCTTACCTTTAAAGAACACATAAAGTAGCCGTCACAACTGCAAGAAAAATGACAGGTTGGATAACAAGAACTTTTCACACTAGAGATGCTATACCGATGATGACACTTTTCAAAACGCTTGTGCTCTCTAGAGTGGAGTACTGCTGCACAATGACAGCCCCTTTCACTGCGGGTGAAATTGCTGACCTGGAGAGCGTGCAGAGATCCTTTACTGCTAGAATCCACTCGGTAAAACATCTAAACTATTGGGACCGACTAAAGAGCCTAAATCTGTATTCCCTTGAGCGCAGGCGGGAGAGATACATAATAATTTACACGTGGAAAATATTAGAGGGGCTGGCCCCAAACCTGCACACAGAAATAACATCACATGAGACCAGAAGACATGGCAGGATGTGCAGAATACCCCCGTTGAAAAGCAGAGGTGCAACTGGTACTCTGAGAGAGAACTCTATCAACATCAGAGGCCCGAGACTGTTCAACACGCTTCCACTACACATAAGGGACATAACTGGCAAACCCCTCGCAGTGTTCAGAGAGAACTGAATAAGCACCTCCAAAGGATACCTGATCAACCAGGCTGTGACTCATACGTCAGGCTGCGAGCAGCCGCCTCCAACAGCCTGGTTGATCAGTCCAGCAACCAGGAGGCCTGGTCGATGACCGGGCCGCGGGGACGATAAGCCCCGGAAGCACCTCAAGGTATCCTCAAGGTAAGGTAAGGTAGGCCTCCACCCAAGGAAGCAGCCCGTGACAGCTGACTAACACCCAGGTACCTATTTTACTGCTAGGTAACAGAGGCATAGGGGGAAAGAAACTCTGCCCATTGTTTCTCTCCGGCGCCTGGGATCGAACCCAGGACCACAGGATCACAAGACCAGCGTGCTGTCCGCTCGGCCGACCGGCTACGAGATCCCCTTTTGTCAAGAGGGAGGCTGTCCGCCAAACCCATGCCCCATACTACTGCAATGTCTCAGGATACCCTTTTGCCAGGCTTGGAAGGGTAGTAGCCAGTTTAAAGAGGTGAGTGGGCAGGTGAGTATTGGGGTCAGGGAGTGTCCTGATTCCCCTGTCCACCACCCCCAGCCTCCCTTACACCTTGCCTACCCTGCTAGCCTTCACTCCCCCCTCCCCACACCTCCACCCGGCTTATCTCACGGCCTCTTCCTCGGCCTGCTCGACTCCCTGCCTACCGGGCTCTCTTACTCTGCCTATCTGCCTGCTTCCCTCCCTACCTGCACGCCTACCTGCTTGCTTCACCACTGCTCCCCACCCTCCAGCAGGGCTGTTGTCGATTTAGATTCAGCTACTCGAAACAAAAGTTCCAAGTAGCACAGGCTATGGTGACCCCGTAGTGGACTTACCTGGCACGGTGGGTACTTGCCAGCGGGAAAACTGTCAGAAGAAGGGCAGGTGTCAGATTGATGAAGATTACGCCACCCAAAGGTGACAAAGGGAGCCGGTCGGCCGAGCGGACAGCACGCTGGACTTGTGATCCTGGGTTTGATCCCAGGCGCCGGCGAGAAACAATGGGCAGTTTCTTTCACCCTATGCCCCTGTTACCTAGCAGTAAAATAGGTACCTGGGTGTTAGTCAGCTGTCACAGGCTGCTTCCTGGGGGTGGAGGCCTGGTCGAGGACCGGGCCGCGGGGACACTAAAAAGCCCCGAAATCATCTCAAGATAACCTCAAGATAACCCAAGAGGTGGCACGGGCATGAATAGCCCGTAGCAGGTGTCAGGTGAGATACTGTAATTCATAGCCCGTATCCTGTAGCGCAGTGGTCTGCGTCCTCGGCTTACAATTACTTGACCCGGGTTCAATCCCCGATCAAAACAGAAATGGCTGGGCATGTTTCCTTTCACCCGATTCATATGTTTATCCTAGCAGTAAATGTATATGTTTATCCTAGCAGTAAATGTATATGTTTATCCTATTCATATGTATATACCTAGCAGTAAATTACAGCCCCGCTCCTGTGTCAGGTTATAGTGACACTATGTGGCTATTATGAGCCACTACGGGCTCGCCATAGCCCGTGCTACTTGCAACTTTTTGTTCCCAGTAGCTGTATCTAAAACAGCAACAATAACCTAGCAACTCATTACGGGGCTATTCATGCCCGGGCCACTCTTGGATGGCTTTATCATTCATCAATCACCTAGCATCAACCCACAACAGTTGCCTAACCCCAGGAGTTATACAACTGTTGTGGGGGGGGGGGGTGTTGCATCCTGGGTCAGGTAGCGTAGCGGGTGCAGGGAGCCTGGGTAACCCTTCCTGACCCCGCCAACAGGAAGTAGATAAAGATACCATTCCGGAAGGAAGGGGAGAGGGGAAAAGTAAGGGGGATAACCCTTAGTTCAAGAGGCAGGCACCTGTTTGGACTCCACGAAGAGCACCCATTGGACGTCCTTGACCCATTGGACTTACCTCTTCTCCTGGAGGACTTGTCTTTCTCCTCCCATTCCCTTCGCCTGTCCGCCACCTTCCCACTCTGCCCTTGTTTTAGAGAGTTTTTAACACCTGTCACATAGCTCTGACAGGCATATGACTGGCACAGACTGGTCGGAGTGGGCTACATTGCCTCCTTGTAAGAAATATCGGTCCCTACCACGACTTCCATGAAGTCTAAACTAGGATCATTTTCAATAGAGATGTCGAGCAATTTTTCAGCTTTTCCTAACATTATATTTTTTTGAGATTCAGAGAGAAAGGGAGGGGGAAGGAAGAGGGAGGTAAGACAGGGAAAGATGTTGGAGGGAAAGAGGAGAGAATAGGTGAGAGAGAGAGGGGGGGGGGGAGAACCACAGATACTGTCACAACTCTTTCCATTATTCAGCTAATTAACAGTAATTAAAATAATTTTGATCGGGCAACGATATTATACAAAATTTTAGAATAATTAATGTTTAATATTAATGAATAACGAGTCATTATAAAAATGAATTAAACTCAAAAGTGACACTTAGAAAGTGTGTGGAAAAGTTCAATATTGAACTGAAGGCTTCAGGTGTGTGCCAGTGTACAGAGTCTGGCACTCGGGGAAGGGTCAGGGAGGGAAATTAACCCCAACCTTGGCTGTAGATCTTGACACAGTGTTGTATCAGAGAGCTGGCAGTGTGTGTGTGTGTGTGTGTGTGTGTGTGTGTGTGTGTGTGTGTGTGTGTGTGTGTGTGTGTGTGTGTGTGTAATGGTTGGGCAATAGTCACCTTATGGCCAGCACGTGCTTAGGAGTTTGTTGTCAAGGTCTGGAAGAGAGGTGCCACAGAGATGCCACATAGGTGCCACAGGGGTGCCACAGAGGTGCCACAGATGAAGATTTCAGGGTAGAGGGAGAGGTGCCACATGGGTGCCACAGAGGTGCCACAGATGAAGATTCCAGGGTAGAGGGAGAGGTGCCACATGGGTGCCACAGAGGTGCCACAGGGGTGCCACAGAGGTGCCACAGAGAGTGGAAGGGAGGGTATATATTGCTGTGTGTGTGCACGCGGCATTGTAGCACTCTCCTAATTGTGCTTGATGGGGGGGGTCAAGCTTCGGCTCTTCGGTCCCTCCTCTGTCAATTAACTCAAATACACAGCTCCCACCTTTGTCTCCTTGTTCTACCTGTGCTACACAGCCTACCCTTGTGTGCTCTATCAGTTCACCTGAGGATTTTGTGCTTCGTAATCATGTCTCCCCTAACTCATCTGTCTTTCAGTAACGTTGGGTTTAATTGCTGTAGCCCTTCCTCTATAGCACATACCTCATGCTTGGAGGGCCCACCACTGTGGCACCTGCTTGGAGGGCCCACCACTGTGGCACCTCCTTGGAGGGCCCACCACTGTGGCACCTGCTTGAGGGCCCACCACTGTGGCACCTGCTTGGAGGGCCCACCACTGTGGCACCCGCTTGGAGGGCCCACCACTGTGGCACCTGCTTGGAGGGCCCACCACTGTGGCACCTGCTTGGAGGGCCCACCACTGTGGCACCCGCTTGGAGGGCCCACCACTGTGGCACCTGCTTGGAGGGCCCACCACTGTGGCACCTGCTTGGAGGGCCCACCACGAGTGTGCCAATACTGACACGCCTCGTTCATCATGCGTAGCTAACAGTTTAAACATTACAAACTGCTGGTTTCACTTATCAAATTTATTTCATTTCTTAATCTTTTTCTCTAAAGTATTTACTAATTCTCGTCTTCCCGTTTATACTTCAATAAAAATTTTTATTAAAATGATATATAAAGAAAATATTGATAACGAATCAATGTTAAATTATGTATAACGAAAAGATTAACAACAGTTTTATCCACTGAAATTGGATCATTTCCGGTGGCTGAGCGGACAGAACACTGGACGCGTGATCCTGTGGTCACGGAATCGATCACGGGCGCCGGCGAGAAACGATGGGCAGAGTTTCTTTCACCCTGATGCCCCTGTTACCTAGCAGTAAATAGGTACCTGGGTGTTAGTCAGCTGTCACGGGCTGCTTTCTGGGGGTGGAGGCCTGGTCGAGGACTGGGCCGCTGGGACACTAAAGTCCCGAAATCATCTCAAGATAACCTCAAGATAACTCCGAAAATGGTTTGCAAAACACAAGAGATGTTGGTGTCCTCTGGTGGCACGAAATGGCACTGCTGACAGGCTGTTCTGTGGTTGAGCTGTTACTGTTTGGTAACACTGTTAATGCCACCACTGAACAGTTGTTTGGGTTGTTGTTGTTGTTATAGATTCAGCTACTCGGAACAAGTTCCAAGTAGCACGGGCTATGGTGAGCCCGTAACTTACCTGGCACAGGAGCGGGGGCAAGAAGCACGGGCTATGGTGAGCCTCGTGGACAGGCGATGTCTCCCGTCCGTTGTTTGGGATAGTACCATCATTACGTGGTGGAACGCCAAGGGACGCGTCCAGCCTTCATGGCACTCTTGGTGTGGCACCTGAATGGTTACAGTGGCACTGGAACCATTCTTTGTCACTACATGTATTCTTTACTACCATTCTTTGTCATTGCATGTGTTAGACGGGTAATTCAAAATAGTCACAGCCCCGCTCCTGTGCCAGGTAAGTCCACTACGGGCTCACCATAGCCCGTGCTACTTGGAACTTCTTGTTCTCAGTAGCTGAATCTTAAACAACAACACGATAATTCAATAAATTAAAAAAAATCGCAGGAACAAAGGTGGAAGCCTGCACGAGTTAACTAGACAAACTCCTGCTGACGATACCTGACCAACCTGGTTGTGATGGATGGTTTAGGTGGGGCTGAGGCGACCGGGAGAGAGAACCCTGACTGGCACCAGGGCCGCGAGGAAGTGCCAGTCAGGGCTCCAAGGATGGCGGGCGGTGCCAACTTAGTAGCCTTGTGCCGTCCCCCAAAAAAATTAGCTTTGGGAAGGACAACAACTGCGCAGTAGCTGAGGTGGTGCGCACCTGACCTCTAGATGGCAGCAGCTGAGCGCCGCGACCTTCCCCGTTCGTATCTTTGTCCCTTATACCTTCCTGCCTTCTTGTGTGACCTTGTGCCGCCATCTTGTGTGACCCTGAGCCGCCATCTTGTGTGACCCTGTGCCGCCATCTTGTGTGACCCTGTGCCGCCATCTTGTGTGACCTTGCGCCGCCATCTTGTGTGACCCTGAGCCGCCATCTTGTGTGACCCTGTGCCGCCATCTTGTGTGACCTTGCGCCGCCATCTTGTGTGACCCTGTGCCGCCATCTTGTGTGACCCTGTGCCGCCATCTTGTGTGACCTTGTGCCGCCATCTTGTGTGACCCTGTGCCGCCATCTTGTGTGACCATGTGCCGCCATCTTGTGTGACCCTGTGCCGCCATCTTGTGTGACCCTGGGCCGCCATCTTGTGTGACCCTGTGCCGCCATCTTGCGTGACCCTGTGCCGCCATCTTGTGTGACCCTGAGCCGCCATCTTGTGTGACCTTGTGCCGCCATCTTGTGTGACCCTGTGCCGCCATCTTGCGTGACCTTGTGCCGCCATCTTGTGTGACCCTGTGCCGCCATCTTGTGTGACCCTGTGCCGCCATCTTGTGTGACCCTGAGCCGCCATCTTGTGTGACCCTGTGCCGCCATCTTGTGTGACCCTGCGCCGCCATCTTGTGTGACCTTGTGCCGCTATCGTGTGTGACCCTGTGCCGCCATCGTGTGTGACCCTGCGCTGCCATCTTGTGTGACCCTGTGCCGCCATCTTGTGTGACCCTGAGCCGCCATCTTGCGTGACCCCGGCTTGATCATGACCTCGTCCCTCCTGCCCTACCCCGCGGAGGTCCCACAGAGCACCCCCGTTCGTAATACAAGGCTTCTAAACACCCATGAATCCTCTATAGCTCTATCCGGTGACTAAAACCCGATTCTACCAGGCTCGACCAGCCCCCAACCAGGCTCATTCCATCCCATTTGGATCGATAGGCACTGATTAGAGACGACCTGAAACGACCTGGCACGGCCTGGCACGCCCTGGCACGGCCTGGCACGCCCTGACACGCCCTGTCACGCCCTGACACGCCCTAGCATGAATGCAAGCGTAGCTAGAGAGAGGGGCGAGGAAGAAAGGAAGAAGCAAAGGGAAACAGGTATGAAAAGGGTGGACGAAGAGGAGGAGGAGTTGATATAGTGAGAAAATATGATAATTATGACATTAAGGTAAAGAGAAGAAGGAAGGGGTAAAGGGAAAGGGAGGAGAAAGGACTGAAGGGACAGAAACTAAAGGCAGAGTTGGGAGGAAGAGGCAAGAGTGAGGGGGAAGTCCCTCTCTCCCACTTCCCAGAGGATGCCATTCCAGGGTAGAGGGAGAGGGGGGAGGGAGAGAGAGGGGGGGAGGGAGAGAGAGGGGGGGGGAGGGAGAGAGAGGGGGGGAGGGAGAGAGAGAGGGGGGAGGAGGAGGGAGAGGAGGCAGGGAAGGAAGAGACGGAAGGGGTGAATGGGAAGGTCAGCATGTACTAGAGGTCAACACAGTCCTAGGGGTCACTTGCAGCTCTGAAGGGAATGAGAAGTAGCAGGAGCGCCCGCGCACGCTCACACACCCAGCTTCCATTCCCGGCCCCAGACATAAACATATGAGCACTTTCTTTCACCTGATGGCTCTGTTCACCTAGTACCTATCAGAGAGAGGGGGGCTCTGTTCACCTATTTCACTCCATTTGCAATCATTATTTCCTAGACTAACTCACACTTGGACAATATGTTCGACATTCATATCCACGTTAACTCGAGTCAATGGACCATTATCAACCCGTCTTCTGAAGCACTGTGGTTCATTAACTACGCTATGGTCGCCAAAGTACAAAATATGGGGTACTTGAAAAGTACGGCTCAAAACTTATCCACATTTCAATGCGCTGGTTGGTTAGGTTAGGGTGGGTAGCTTGGGTTCGGGTGCTTTAGTACCCCATATTTTGTATGTTGTGGGAAATTAAGAGAACGGTCTCCCATATGAAGGTTCCTGGTTCATCCTCTTGTTAGGTGCTACCGCCCGCCACTACCAGAGGACGCCACACACTGGTGGCGGATTTCCCGCTGTGTCAGGGCTGCTGGTGGCCACCTGGGCCGACCCCACCACCCCCTCCTCAACCCCCACACTCACCCACAGCTCCTCCTCCAATGTTTTGTTGTTATAAATTCAGCTACTTGAAACTTGTTCCAAGTAGCACGGGCTATGGTGAGCCCGTAGTGGACTTACCTGGCACAGGTCCTCCTTCACCTCGGTCCATTCCTTATATTCTTCATCCCAACCAATCCTCATTCCCTCGTCTAACCTCACATAATCACCCCCCCCCTTCCACAACTCTCCACTTCCCTTTCATATAAATCCCCTCCACTCCTTCGACTCTATAATAATCCCCAAGATATTGCTGAAGAATTACGGGCTATTCATGCCCGTGCCACCTCTTGGGTGGCTTAATCTTTATCAATCAAACACCTGAAGAATAACTTCAGATACGAAGAATTTTCGTATCATCTGCAAATTTGCAAATATTGCTACTCGATCCTGATGATGATTGATGAAGATTCTGCCACCCATGAGGTGGCACGGGTATGAATAGCCCGTAAGTCTATCCACAATCTAAATCGTTTGTATAGTATAAACTACAGAGGTCCCAATTCAGCCACACACAGCCCCGCTCCTGTGCCAGGTAAGTCCACTACGGGCTCACCATAGCCCGTGCTACTTGCCCCGCTCCTGTGCCAGGTAAGCTACGGGCTCACCATAGCCCGTGCTACTTGGAACTTCTTGTGAGTAGCTGAATCTATAACAACAACAACAGTTCAGCCACGGACATTCAGCACCGCTCCTGTACCAAGTAAGCCCACTACGGGCTCACCATAGCCCGTGCTGCTTGTCCCGCTCCTGTGCCAAGTAAGTTACGGGCTCACCATAGCCCGTGCTACTTGGAACGTTTGTTCCGAGTAGCTGAATCTAAAAACAACACAACAGGAGGTCCCAGGACAGAGCCTTGAGGCACGCCACTTACATTTCCCTCCATTCTGACTTAACTCCATTTATACCAATTCTTGGTTTCCTTTGGTATATCTATAACTATAATTCGCCTGCCTATAACTATAACTTTCCTCTGGTATAACCAACATAACACCTCAAGCCTCTAGCTTGCTCATGCCTATCGTGTGACGCCGTATAAAAAGCTTTGCTAAAGTCAAGGTGCACAACGTCGCAAACCTTTCCACTATCTTCTATGCTTGATAAAATGAAAGCAAATTTTCTCAAAGCTGAACGGCCATTAGTAAAGCCATGTTGGGACACATTAATACCACCAGCGGTTTTCTTCCTATTGGGGAGTGTTGTACATGCTGCTATGGCGGTATGTCCACTCACAAGATGAGTGGCGCTGCCCAATAAACTCGCCCCTCGGGCAAAAATTAATTTAAATTGATTAATCGTAATGGCTTGGCGCTTTTCTTGATAGTTCCGTTCCGAGACACAAACCAGGATTTTACACAACTCCCCCATGTACTCCAGCTATGTATGTGTCTCGGAGTGGCTCACATGTATGTATCCACATATGCATATATCTATATACGTGCATATAAATATGCAGGTGTTTACACATGTATTTCAACATGCTGGTCGCAGCTCTCAGCCTGTGTAGAGTATCAAGGATACCAGGACTTGTGTTGACCCGCTTCCAGGCCCCAGGACAGTGTTGACCTGCTTCCAGGCCCAGGACAGTGTTGACCTGCTTCCAGGCCCCAGGACAGTGTTGACCTGCTTCAGGCCCCAGGACTTGTGTTGACCTGCTTCCAGGCCCCAGGACTTGTGTTGACCCGCTTCCAGGCCCCAGGACAGTGTTGACCTGCTTCCAGGCCCCAGGACAGTGTTGACCTGCTTCCAGGCCCCAGGACAGTGTTGACCTGCTTCCAGGCCCAGGACTGTGTTGACCTGCTTCCAGGCCCCAGGACTTGTGTTGACCTGCTTCCAGGCCCCAGGACAGTGTTGACCTGCTTCCAGGCCCCAGGACAGTGTTGACCTGCTTCCAGGCCCCAGGACAGTGTTGACCCTCTTTCCACACCCTTGACCACCAGCATGTGTTGTCCCCTATGTTGTAATGTCCCTGACCAGCATATGTTGACCTCGTAAGGTCACTAGGAGATCCTATTAGGTACCACTTGTACCTAATAGGTATACCAGCAGCTTGAGAGGAACAATCTGTCGTGTTGTCCCCTCACAATAAGCAGTGAGAATATAGGCTGAAGAAACAGCCCAAAGAGCACTAAAACCCCACAAAAGTTTCCAAGCGCAATCAAAAAAAGGTCAGAAAGAAGAACCATAAAAGCCGTTAAGACATAAATGAGAATCTAAGAAAATAGCTTAAATAAATATGTTCTTGGAGGAATTCTCTCTCTCTCGTCGCAGCAGCAGCAGCTAGCTCTAGCCTCATGGCCAGAGAGTGGGAAAATTTGGATCCTCGTTCGAGGACACTGACGTTGGGGGGTACAGATACACACACTAAATCATTTGATATCAAACAAGTTCTTCCTTCCTCGTCCTGCAGGCAAGCTTTCCCTCTTCAAACATCGTTGAGTAACTTGACCTTTTGAGAGGGGGGGGGGGGGGTGTGGAAACTAGTAGAGATGGCCCTTGATTACGGGTCAGAAAAAGGTCACCGCTAGGAGGTTGCCTGGAATTAAAGTTCCTGACCTGAATATGGGCGCTGATATCAAGTCAGGTCACTCGCCGCTCGCATGCAGGCCGCTCCAAGCGACAGCCTGGTGGACCAAACTCTCACAAGTGAAGCCTGGCCTCGGGTCGGGCTTGGGGAGTAGAAGAACTCCCAGAACCCCATCAACCAGGTATACATAACCTCCTCACTCAGATTACACGAGGTGTCTCTCTTCCATATGGAAGGGATACGTGGACAAGGAGCCGAGGTGGGAGCCAAGGTGAAGGCATGGTGCCACAGCCACCTGGATCACTGGGGGATCGAACGACGATACTGCACGAAGAGAGACCGTTGTTCTACCGACCAATCCAAGCGGTTAGGCTCGTAAGCATCCTAGTGATGGTAACTAGATTTAAGTATTTCAAGTCAATGTCCGTATTGTTAGAGGAAGTGTTTGTGTATATGGGGGAAAAAGGAGGCAGTAGAGGAAGGGAGAAGAGGAGAGGAAGAGAGTAGAGGAGAGGAAGAGAATAGAGGAAAGGGAAGATATACATTACCATATTACATTCATTTTAACAAATCTTACTTGAGATTACGCCAAAGATTAACAGGGAACGTACACGTGGTATCGAACTCCTCTTGAAGTAGACGAAAGCCAGCCAGCCAGCCAGCCAGCAACACATCCTGGGGGAACGTGTCACAGGAGGAGTGCCACAGGAGGAGTGCCACAGGACTCTCCTGGCACATCTTGTTTACCATACACCTATATTTATAAACAGGTGCGAACACCAACACTACACAGCCCCGCTCCTGTGCCAGGTAAGTCCACTACGGGCTCACCATAGCCCGAGCTACTTCACTCGAATCGAATGAAGTTTAAATTCGTTTAGATTTATGAAATCTAGGAAACACTGGTTTTGAAAAACAGTTGGCAACCTATTCCATAGATTTGCAAGTAACGTAAAGGGTAAAAACACACAATGATTTCAAGCATTTGGGACGGTTGAAATATTATTCTCAACCACACACACACACGCGTGTGTGTGTTCAATCTAACCAATAGATTGGTTAGAAATTTAGAACCTTGTACACAGTATATGTAAGACCAATCCTGGAGTATGCGGCCCCAGAATGGAGCCCTTACCTTGTCAAGCACAAGGCGAAGCTGGAAAAGTTCAGAGATATGCCGCTAGGCTAGCCCAGAACTAAGAGGCATGAGTTACGAAGAAAGACTGCTTGAAATGCACCTCACGACGCTGGAAGACAGACGAGTAAGGGGAGACATAATCACAACCTACAAAATTCTCAGAGGAATTGACAGGGTAAAGGTAAACTGTTTAACACTGGTGGGACGCGAACAAGGGGACACAGGTGGAAACTGAGTACCAAAATGAGCCACAGGGACGTTAGAAAGAACTTGTTCATTGTCAGAGTAGTTAACAGTTGGAATGCATTAGGCAGTGATGTGGTGGAGGCTGACTCCATACACAGTTTCAAATGTAGATATGATAGACCCCAGTAGGTCAGGAACCTGTACACTAGTTGATTGACAGTTGGAGGCGGGACCAAAGAGCAAAGCTCAACCCCCGCAAGCACAATTAGGCGAGTACAATTAGGTGAGTACACACATGGGCCTCGCGGCTGAGAGGACAGCGCATGTGAGTCGTAGTCCTAATGGCCCGCATTCGAGCCTGGCAGAGGCAGAAATAAACGGGCAGAGTTTCTTTCACCCCTGATGCCTCTGTTCACCTAGCAGTTAATAAGTACCTGGGAGTAGACAGCTGCTACGGGCTGCTTCCTGGGGATATGTGTTTTGTGTGTTAGAGAAAAATAGTATTAGTAATAGAGTAAAAAATAGACTGGTTAGAAAGGCGGGTCCAAGAGCTAATAGTCGATTCTGCAGACACAAATAGTAAAACAACCAAAATAGTAAACACACACCTTCGCATGTGACAATTAGCCTTCTGCTGGCTCCCTTATCTTAAGTTCCTGTGAACTGTAGAAGGCAAAAAAAAAGGATAACAGAGAAAGAAGATCAGGGGGCAAAGATAACAAGAGAAAGAAATCGGGGGCAAGATAACAAGAGAAAGAAGAGCAGGGGGCAAAGATAACAAGAGAAAGAAGACGAAGGAGGCGGTGTTCAAAACCATGAACACAAAATTCAGTTTAAAACGTCAAATAACTCTGCAGGAGCGGCAGCAGAGGAGGGGGTAGGGACGAGCATAGGACCATCCCTAAAACGGCGGGCGGGCGCGTTCCACGGGTGAACTTCACTTGGTTATTATGGCGGGTTTTAATGCCGCGGGGGGAGGGCGTGGCCCTGTTCCTCACCTGGGGAAGGGGAGGGTGCCCTCCCATGCCCTCCCACCATTATCAGGCAAATATCCTTGCACCACTTGCTGAAGCTGACAAAATACAGGAACAACAATGTTCAGACACACAAATTAAGTTCGCCGTGTTCTACAGAACAAAAAATCAAGGGATTTTTTGGGATTGTGGCTGTGAATACGTTAGTCTCTAATTCTGTGTGTGTGTGTGTGTGNAATATGCAATCGCCCATCCTTCTGTCTTGCCTTATTTTTGTTACCTTATCATAAAACCGCAAGATATTCGTCAGGAATAATTTCCCTTCTCTAAAGCCATGTTGTTTACTTACAAACACAATTCTGTGTGTGCAACTAATCTTAGCCTTACAATTCTTTCAAGTACTTTACAAGGGATGCTTGTGTCACTGGTCTGTAGATAAGTGCTTCTTCTCTATCTCCTTTCTTGTAGATTGGCACCACATTAGCCTTCTTCCAACAGCTGGGCAATACCTTGTAAGGGACTCGTTCAAGATTAGCGCTAGAGGTATGCTGAGGGCCTGTGCTGCTTCTTTTAACACCCATGGTGATAATGTATCTGGCCCAGTAGCTTTAGTTACATCCAGTGATGCTAGCTGTATTCTTACTTCCTCCGCTGTTACCTCAATATTTAGATGTTTCTATTAGGGCTGCTTCCTCATCTTGCTATGGGAGCTGTTCAGGCTCGGTAGTGATCCATGGAAGCTGACATTGAACACCTCACACATTTTATCATTTTCTGTATACTCGTCTCCCCCTATTTTTGTAACCTGGTCACTTAGGTATTCATTGTCATATTCCTTCTTATATGACTATGTAGGAGTTTCGCTTGTCTCTTTGCTTGTGTGTGGTGTGTGTGTGTGTTGTGTGTGTGTGTGTGTGGTGTGTGTGTGTGTGTGTGTGTGTGTGTGTGTGTGTGTGTGTGTGTGTGTGTGTGTGTACTCACCTAGTTGTACTCACCTAGTTGTGCTTGCGGGGGTTGAGCTCTGGCTCTTTGGTCCCGCCTCTCAACCGTCAATCAACAGGTGTACAGTTTCCTGAGTCTATTGGGCTCTATCATATCTACACTTGAAACTGTGTATGGAGTCAGCCTCCACCACATCGCTTCCTAATGCATTCCATTTGTCAACCACTCTGACACTAAAAAGTTCTTTCTAATATCTCTGTGGGTCATTTGGGCACTCAGTTTCCACCTGTGTCCCCTAGTGCGTGTGCCCCTTGTGTTAAACAGCCTGTCTCTATCAACCCTGTCGATTCCCCTGAGAATCTTGAATGTGGTGATCATGTCCCCCCTAACTCTTCTGTCTTCCAACGAAGTGAGGTTTAATTCCTGCAGTCGCTCCTCGTAGCTCATACCTCTCAGCTCGGGTACTAGTCTGGTGGCAAACCTTTGAACCTTTTCCAGTTTAGTCTTATGCTTGACTAGATAGGGACTCCATGCTGGAGCCGCATACTCCAGGATTGGTCTGACATATGTGGTATATAATGTTCTGAAAGATTCCTTACACAAGTTTCTAAAGGCCGTTCTTATGTTAGCCAACCTGGCATATGCTGCTGATGTTATCCTCTTGATATGAGCTTCAGGGGACAGGTCTGGCGTGATATCAACCCCCAGGTCTTTCTCTCTCTCTGACTCTTGAAGTATTTCATCTCCCAAATGATACCTTGTATCTGGTCTCCTGCTTCCTACCCCTATCTTCATTACATTTGCTTGGTTAAACTCTAACAGCCATGTGTATGTGTGTGTATGTGTGTATGTGTGTGTGTGTGTGTGTGTGTGTGTGTGTGTGTGTGTGTGTGTGTGTGTGTGTGTGTGTACACAACTACAAGGGCATAACTGTAGCATGTTATATCTGGACATTGTCAGCCAATGAGTGTGGGTTTTTTTTTGTTTTGGGCGGGATGGTAAAGAATAGGAGGGTGTGAGGGGGGGGGAGGGAAAATAAAGGAGTAAATAGGGGGGGAGGGAAAATAAAGGAGTAAATAGGGGGGGGGGGGTGTTGGCCGAGCCATCTGCCAGCTGGCCTTGAATACTTTCACTTATTTAGTTATTAGTAGTTAACTCTGAGCCTCGCGGGCGACGTGTCCCCCCCCTTCAAACATACACCCGCAGGGGGGCCTCGCGGCTGAGTGGACAGCGTTCGGGAGTCCTAGTCCTAAGGGTCCGGCTTCGATTGCCAGCGGAGACGGAAACAAATGAGCAGAGTTTCTTTCACCCTAATGGGCCTGTTTATCTAGCAATAATAGGTACCTGGGAGTTAGGCAGCTGCTACGGGCTGCTTCCTGTGTGTGTGTGTGTGTGTGTGTGTGTGTGTGTGTGTGTGTGTGTGTGTGTGTGTACTCACCTAATTGTGCTTATGGGGGTTGAGCTTTGGCTCTTTGGTCCCGCCTCTCAACTGTCAATCAACTGGTGTACAGGTTCCTGAGCCTACTAGGCTCTATCATATCTACATTTGAAACTGTGTACGGAGTCAGCCTCCACCACATCACTGCCTAATGCATTCCATTATTAACTACTCTGACACTGAAAAATTCTTTCTAACGTCTCTGTGACTATCATATGTGTGTGTGTGTGTGTGTGTGTGGTGTGTGTGTGTGTGTGTGTGTGTGTGTGTGTGTGGTGTGTGTGTGTGTGTGTGTGTGTGTGTGTGTGTGTGTGTGTGGTGTGTGTGTGTGTGGTGTGTGTGTGTGTGTGTGTGTGTGTGTGTGTGTGTGTGTGTGTGTGTGTGGTGTGTGTGTGTGTGTGTGTGTGTGTGTTGTGTGTGTGTGTGTGTGTTGTGTGTGTGTGTGTGTGTGTGTGTGTGTGTGTGTGTGTGTGTGTGTGTGTGTGTGTGTGTGTGTGTGTTGTGTGTGTGTGTGTGTGTGTGTGTGTGTGTGTGTGTGTGTGTGTGTGTGTGTGTGTGTGTGTGTGTGTGTGTGTTCTGTAAACTGTAGCAATGCTGTCCTGACTATATACTGAGGGGGGCTGGAGCTGACAGTCGCATTACGGGCTCACCATAGCCTGTGCTACATGGACAGTTTGGTCTCAGTACCTAATTCTAAAACAACAAACAGCTGACAGTCAAAATTGGGCATGTAGAGGAACAGGCAACTTTCGTTTCTTTCAATACGTTGCGTATGTTGCTAAATATGTTGAATTATACTTATGAAAAAAAAATAATACTAACTTAGAAGACTTAGAAGGAAGATTAACCTAAATACGCCCAATATAACTAAATAATTGATATATCGACGAGAAACCCCATCATGGCCCAGTCGTGTGCCCGAGAAGCTTAGTGAACGCTGGTTCGATCCCATCGCGAAACAATACAAGAAACACGGAATATACAACTGGAAGATACCAACCCAACAGAAGCCTGGAGAGAGGCCAGGAGCCTATAGATCATCTGGTCTGACCCGTCACTCTAGCAGCCGCTCCAGGTACTTGATAGACCTATATAGGTCCATATAGACCTATATTCCTATATAGACCTATATAGGTCTATATAGTCCTATATAGGTCTATAGTCCTATATAGGTCTACTATAGATCTATATAGGTCCATATAGGCCTATAGTCTCTAGAGACCTGGGTAGACCTGGGCATAGTCTACCCAGGCACTGGATGGGTGCCCCATCCAGTATAGTATATACTGTATATTATTATATACACCCTGTTTATTGTATAGAAAACATTATCTAGCTGTACACGTATAGCAGAACAGAGAATGCTAAACGCTAGGGGACTGTGCTGGCATTATCAACTCGCATATGGGTTGATGAGACCGTATATGTGTTTGATAAGACCGTACATGTGTTTGATAAGACCGTACATGTGTTTGATAAGACCGTACATGTGTTTGATAAGACCGTACATGTGTTTGATAAGACCGTACATGTGTTTGATAAGACCGTACATGTGTTTGATAAGACCGTACATGTGTTTGATAAGACCGTACATGTGTTTGATAAGACCGTACATGTGTTTGATAAGACCGTACATGTGTTTGATAAGACCGTACATGTGTTTGATAAGACCGTACATGCGTTTGATAAGACCGTACATGCGTTTGATAAGACCGTACATGCGTTTGATAAGACCGTACATGCGTTTGATAAGACCGTACATGCGTTTGATAAGACCGTACATGCGTTTGGTAAGACCGTACATGTGTTTGATAAGACCGTACATGTGTTTGATAAGACCGTACATGTGTTTGATAAGACCGTACATGTGTTTGATAAGACCGTACATGTGTTTGATAAGACCGTACATGTGTTTGATAAGACCGTACATGTGTTTGATAAGACTATATTAACACACATATTTGTCAGCTCACATATCTGTCAGCCCACATGTTCATCAAAAGATAAACTGAATTAAATCAATGCAAAAAAAACAGGAATTAATCAACCGCATGACTGAATGATATAAGCATTAAATCTTCACTACATTGAACTAAAACACGAACATCATAATCACGGCCAACAATAAGTTTCGTGGTGGTGAATGTTTTGCAGTATGACCCCAGAGTGGTGTGTGCGCGTGCGCGCCGTGTCAGCCAACCATGCAGAGCGCCACGGCCATTATCAACCATAAAGATAACGTTCCCGTGACCCGTGACCTGGGTCGGGGTGGCTTTGTGTCTGCAGAATCGAGCTATTAGCTCTTGGACCCCGCCTTTCTAACCAATCTATTTTTTTTCTATTTTGTCGTCTTGAGGTTGTCTTGAGATGATTTCGGGGCTTTTTAGTGTCCCCGCGGCCCGGTCCTCGACCAGGCCTCCACCCCCAGGAAGCAGCCCGTGACAGCTGGCTAACACCCAGGTACCTATTTTACTGTTAGGTAACAGGGGCATAGGGTGAAAGAAACTCTGCCCATTGTTTCTCGCCGGCGCCTGGGATCGAACCCAGGACCACAGGATCACAAGTCCAGTGTGCTCTCCGCTCGGCCGACCGGCTCCCTCCACTAAATATATTTCTCGGACACACACACACACAAACGACGCAGCCCGTAGCATCAGTCTCCCAGGTACCTATTTACTGTTAGGTGAACAGGGCCATCAGGATGAAAAAACTACATATTTGCAGGCGACGAGTCACAATAACGTGGCTAAAGTATGTTGACCAGACCACACACTAGAAGGTGAAGGGACGACTTGAGAATAGTCCAGGACGGACCGAAACGTCGTCGTCCCTTCACCTTCTAGTGTGTGGTCTGGTCAACAACTACACATTTGTTTCTGCCTCGGCCGAGATTCGAACCCGGGCCCTTTGGACTACGACTCCCGAGTACTATCCACTCAGCCATGCGTGTCTTAATTTCTGGCCGCACGGTCGGGTATTTGGTCTTAAGCACCAGTACCCTCTTAATCATCAATAGTTCAATGCTTTAGCATTTTTCGCGCTGTTTTCTCCCAACCCGTCCTCGACTCAAGTCCATTCCATCCAGCGGTCGACCCCACAGACGCATAAATTTCAACATGCTGTTCATTGAAAACGGGAATTTTCTTAAATATAAATTAATATTATACTATATTATACTGTGTGTGTTTATATAGGCATGGGTTTTCGCTTTGATGTCCAAAGGGCTTGGAAAGGATGGGAGAGGTAGTAGGCATGGGTTAGGTTAGGTGTTTAGGTTCTGTTGGCGATTATTTGTAGTACGTGGGTGAAGCATTTACAGCGTTAGGGTTCGAACAAAATTCGTCAGTGAAGCACTTGTTCCGGATATGTTCGAACGTCAGCAGTTGTGAGTCGTGTGTAAACCGCTTTTCATTCATAAACAGGGGGTTTGGCGGGTGCATGGAATCACTTTTGGGTCTTTGTTTGGAGGACGGGCTGCATAAGCAGGGGGGTTGGCGGGTGCATGGAATCACTTTTGGGTCTTTGTTTGGAGGACGGGCTGTTTTCATATTGACATTTGAACCCCGTGCATCGAATTGGCTTCGACAACTTTTTCCTCTTGAACTTCCCACTAAATTACGAGTCTTTAAACGTGAAAAAGTTTTTTTCTGGCATCTGTGCGACTCATCTGTTTCCCGTTTCCACAGATTGACATAGAAATCTTCCAGCAACAAACAGTTTTCAAAATAAAATCGAGTTTTCTATGAAGATAACCTTTAAATAGTGTCTTGGCCAAGATCATGACATTTAAAATAGATATATTTTTAGTTAACCCGTTAGTGAAACATACAATTTTAAAACAAATCATTATCGATAAGGATTTGGAATGGGACAGAGGTGGGGCGGGCTGAAGGAATGCTGCCCAACCGCTTGTGGACGGTCTATAGGGATTGAACCCCCACGCCAACTGAAAACGAGAAGAGGCCCCCTGGAAGCATTGCCGCGTGGAGCAGCAACATACCCACCAACGGGTGCCTCTTCCGCCAACCACTAACCTTTGCCACCACCCGTACCCACTGGCCGATCCAGGCGGGCCGCACGCAGTTAGCGGCGAGGAGTGGGTGGTGTACACGGCTGAAGGCTGGGAGGGAGGCGGATCTGGAGTCGGCCTGCATCTTAAAATAGCGTAAACAACTTTTTTGTGCAAGACGCGAGTGTGATAATTGGTATGTTTGGACGGAAGCAGGTGAGGAAGAGGGAGTTCCGGCCTGTTGGTGTGAGGAAGAGGCCGCGCCCTGTGACCCACACGTCCAACTACACTCTCACACGTCCAACTACACCCCCACACGTCCAACTACACCCCCACACGGCCAACTACACCCCCACACGGCCAACTACACCCCCACACAGCCAACTACACCCCACACGGCCAACTACACCCCCACACGGCCAACTACACCCCACACGGCCAACTACACCCCCACACGGCCAACTACACCCCCACACGGCCAACTACACCCCCACACGGCCAACTACACCCCCACACGGCCAACTACACCCCCACACGGCCAACTACACCCCCACACGTCCAACTACACCCCCACACGTCCAACCTACGCGTGAAACAAAGTACCCAAAGTCCTGTTAACTACCTACTAACCCCTTTCATACAACAACATACATTTCCAAACCTGTATTTACAACCTATTTTCTAAATTGTACCTTATCCAATTTGTATCCAGTTTTCCGTGCTCTATTTGTAGCGAGAATGGAGTCCCATTACCGAGATCCCCTTTTGTCAAGAGGGAGGCTGTCCGCCAGACCCATGCCTCATCCAGCTGGCAGCCAGACCCATGCCCCATCCAGCTGGCAGCCAGACCCATGCCCTATCCAGCTGGCAGCCAGACCCATGCCTCATCCAGCTGGCAGCTAGACCCATGCCCTATCCAGCTGGCAGCCAGACCCATGCCTCATCCAGCTGGCAGCCAGACCCATGCCCTATCCAGCTAGCAGCCAGACCCATGCCCTATCCAGCTGGCAGCCAGACCCATGCCCTATCCAGCTGGCAGCCAGACCCATGCCCCATCCAGCTGGCAGCCAGACCCATGCCTCATCCAGCTGGCAGCCAGACCCATGCCCTATCCAGCTGGCAGCCAGACCCATGCCCCATCCAGCTGGCAGCCAGACCCATGCCCTATCCAGTTGGCAGCCAGACCCATGCCCTATCCAGTTGGCAGCCAGACCCATGCCCCATCCAGCTGGCAGCCAGACCCATGCCCCATCCAGCTGGCAGCCAGACCCATGCCCCATCCAGCTGGCAGCCAGACCCATGCCCTATCCAGCTGGCAGCCAAACCCATGCCCATTATTGCGCCTGATAATATATTCTCCAAACAGGGGTAGCAGAGGAGTGCCAGAGGAGGGGGGGGGAAGGAGGAGGGTTTAAGGGGAGAATATATTTATCCTAGACAAATATAACTGCGTATACAAAACAAGTATACCTGGGTATACAAGATGAAAGTATACCTCGAGATCAGACACGCAAAAGAGAAAAACAATTCTACGCAATTATGTGTACTTAAATGACTTCGAAGATGCGCGAGTGTCAATTTTAAACACACGTGTGTCAGTCTGATAGGTCCGTGGCACACTGACCGGTCCGTGGCACACTGATCGGTCCGTGGCACGCTGATCGGTCCGTGGCACAGTGACCAGTCCGTGGTACCCTAACCGGTCCGTGGCACGCTGAGAACTCAGGAATACTAAATCGTGAGTTGGTGTCCGAGTTAAAAAAAAAATCCATTGCTTTCTCAGAAGGTAACTAAAAGGTACGATTAAGGGAGATAAGGGTGAAGGGAGGAAGGCGTTAAAGAGTTAAGTTGTTGTTGATTTAGCTACTCGGAACAAAATGTATTTAAGTTCGGTTATTCGCGATAACCTTGTTACTGTGTCATTGCTGAGTAAAAGTTTCAAATGGCGGTGGGGTTTCCTCCTTTCTCCCGTTTCTTTTCCGCTTCTGTTTTAGCGCACAGGTTTAAGGCCTGTTGCTTGCTGCCCTCCCTACCTGCTTGCTTCAATTATCAATTCCTGCTTCCCTCCCTACCTGCTTGCTTCAATTATCAATTCCTGCTTCCCTCCCTACCTGCTTGCTTCAATTATCAACTCCTGCTTCCCTCCCTACCTGCTTGCTTCAATTATCAATTATTCAATTAACATTATCTTGGTGGCGGATATAGATGCACAGTGTTCACTAATGTGTCATTCTTCAACTACTTTTCTAACCATTGTAGTCGCTGTGGATTTTGCATCTAATGCAGCTGCTGTTGTTGCTTGAATGTTGAGTTTGATGCACGGGGCTTCAGTTGCTTCACATTCGAGTAGTGCAATAAGGGAGAAGCAGACGCCTCTGTATCTGTTCCACAGATATGACACTAACTGTTGGGTTTATTACCTCCCAGCAGCACTTGTAGCCAAGTCTGAGTCTGTGTATGACTATCTTTAGGTTATCTTTAGATGATTTCGGGGCTTTTAGTGTCCCGCGGCCCGGTCCTCGACCAGGCCTCCACCCCAAGGAAGCAGCCCGTGGCAGCTGACTAACACCCAGGTACCTATTTACTGCTAGGTAACAGAGGCATAGGGGGAAAGAAATTCTGCCCATTGTTTCTCGCCGGCGCCTGGGATCGAACCCAGGACCACAGGATCACAAGTCCAGCGTGCTGTCCGCTCGGCCGACCGGCTCCGAGATCCCCTTTTGTCAAGAGGGAGGCTGTCCGCCAAACCCATGCCCCATACTACTGCAATGTCTCAGGATATCCTTTTGCCAGGCTTGGAAGGGTAGTAGCCAGTTTAAAGAGGTGAGTGGGCAGGTGAGTATTGGGGTCAGGGAGTGTCCTGATTCCCCTGTCCACCCCCCCCCCCAGCCTCCCTTACACCTTGCCTACCCTGCTAGCCTTCACTCCCCCCTGCCCACACCTCCACCCGGCTTATCTCACGGCCTCTTCCTCGGCCTGCTCGACTCCCTGCCTATCGGGCTCTCTCACTCTGCCTATCTGCCTGCTTCCCTCCCTTCCTGCTTGCTTCACCACTACTCCCCCACCCTCCAGCAGGGCTGTTGTCGTTTTAGATTCAGCTACTCGAAACAAAAGTTCCAAGTAGCACAGGCTATGGTGACCCCGTAGTGGACTTACCTGGCACGGTGGGTACTTGCCAGCGGGAAAACTGTCAGAAGAAGGGCAGGTGTCAGATTGATGAAGATTACGCCACTCAAAGGTGACAAAGGGGGCCGGTCGGCCGAGCGGACAGCACGCTGGACTTGTCATCCTGTGGTCCTGGGTTCGATCCCAGGCGCCGGCAAGAAACAATGGGCAGAGTTTCTTTCACCCTATGCCCCTGTTACCTAGCAGTAAAATAGGTACCTGGGTGTTAGTCAGCTGTCACAGGCTGCTTCCTGGGGGTGGAGGCCTGGTCGAGGACCGGGCCGCGGGGACACTAAAAAGCCCCGAAATCATCTCAAGATAACCTCAAGATAACCCAAGAGGTGGCACGGGCATGAATAGCCCGTAGCAGGTGTCAGGTGAGATACTGTAATTCATAGCCCGTATCCTGTAGCGCAGTGGTCTGCGTCCTCGGCTTACAATTACTTGACCCGGGTTCAATCCCCGATCAAAACAGAAATGGCTGGGCATGTTTCCTTTCACCCGATTCATATGTTTATCCTAGCAGTAAATGTATATGTTTATCCTATTCATATGTATATACCTAGCAGTATATTACAGCCCCGCTCCTGTGTCAGGTTATAGTGACACTATGTGGCTATTATGAGCCACTACGGGCTCGCCATAGCCCGTGCTACTTGCAACTTTTGTTCCCAGTAGCTGTATTTAAAACAGCAACAACAACTTAGCAACTCATTACGGGGCTATTCATGCCCGGGCCACCTCTTGGATGGCTTTATCATTCATCAATCACCTAGCATCAACCCACAACAGTTGCCTAACCCCAGGAGTTATACAACTGTTGTGGGGGGGGGTGTTGCATCCTGGGTCAGGTAGCGTAGCGGGTGCAGGGGAGCCTGGGTAACCCTTCCTGACCCCGCCAACAGGAAGTAGATAAAGATACCATTCCGGAAGGAAGGGGAGAGGGGGAAAAGTAAGGGGATAACCCTTAGTTCAAGAGGCAGGCACCTGTTTGGACTCCACGAAGAGCACCCATTGGACGTCCTTGACCCATTGGACTTACCTCTTCTCCTGGAGGACTTGTCTTTCTCCTCCCATTCCCTGCGCCTGTCCGCCACCTTCCCACTCTGCCCTTGTTTTAGAGCGTTTTTTAACACCTGTCACATAGCTCTGACAGGCATATGACTGGCACAGACTGGTCGGAGTGGGCTACATTGCCTCCTTGTAAGAAATATCGGTCCCTACCACGACTTCCATGAAGTCTAAACTAGGATCATTTTCAATAGAGATGTCGAGCAATTTTTCAGCTTTTCCTAACATTATATTTTTTGAGATTCAGAGAGAAAGGGAGGGAAGGAAGGAAGAGGGAGGTAAGACAGGGGAAGATGTTGGAGGGAAAGAGGAGAGAATAGGTGAGAGAGAGAGAGGGGGGGGGGAGAAC
The DNA here is from genome assembly GCA_020271785.1 of Procambarus virginalis. Classification (NCBI taxonomy): domain Eukaryota; kingdom Metazoa; phylum Arthropoda; class Malacostraca; order Decapoda; family Cambaridae; genus Procambarus; species Procambarus virginalis. Next base: position 29,737,323 of record WNGS01165751.1, on the reverse strand, counting down.
CACAGATACTACCACAGATACTGTCACATAACTCCATTATTCAGTCACATAACTCCATTATACTGTCACATAACTCCATTATTCAGCTAATTAACAGTAATTAAAATAATTTTGATCAGGCAACGATATTATACAAATTTTAGAATAATTAATATTTAATATTAATGAATAACGAGTCATTATAAAAATGAATTAAACTCAAAAGTGACACTTGGAAAGTGTGTGGAAAAGTTCAATATTGAACTGAAGGCTTCAGGTGTGTGCCAGTGTACAGAGTCTGGCACTCGGGGAAGGGTCAGGGAGGGAAATTAACCCCAACCTTGGCTGTAGATCTTGACACGGTGTTGTATCAGAGAGCTGGCAGTGTGTGTGTGTGTGTGTGTGTGTGTGGTGTGTGTGTGTGTGTGTGTGTGTGTGTTGTGTGTGTGTGTGTGTGTGTGTGTGTGTGTGTGTGTAATGGTTGGGCAATAGTCACCTGATGGCCAGCAGGTACTTAGGAGTTTGTTGTCAAGGTCTGGAAGAGAGGTGCCACAGAGATGCCACATAGGTGCCACAGGGGTGCCACAGAGGTGCCACAGATGAAGATTTCAGGGTAGAGGGAGAGGTGCCACATGGGTGCCACAGAGGTGCCACAGATGAAGATTTCTGGGTAGAGGGAGAGGTGCCACATGGGTGCCACAGAGGTGCCACAGGGGTGCCACAGAGGTGCCACACAGAGTGGAAGGGAGGGTATATATTGCTGTGTGTGTGCACGCGGCATTGTAGCACTCTCCTAATTGTGCTTGATGGGGGGGGGGTCAAGCTTCGGCTCTTCGGTCCCTCCTCTGTCAATTAACTCAAATACACAGCTCCCACCTTTGTCTCCTTGTTCTACCTGTGCTACACAGCCTACCCTTGTGTGCTCTATCAGTTCACCTGAGGATTTTGTGCTTCGTAATCATGTCTCCCCTAACTCATCTGTCTTTCAGTAACGTTGGGTTTAATTGCTGTAGCCCTTCCTCCATAGCACATACCTCATGCTTGGAGGGCCCTCCACTGTGGCACCCGCTGGAGGGCCCACCACTGTGGCACCTCCTTGGAGGGCCCACCACTGTGGCACCTGCTTGGAGGGCCCACCACTGTGGCACCTGCTTGCAGGGCCCACCACTGTGGCACCTGCTTGGAGGGCCCACCACTGTGGCACCCGCTTGGAGGGCCCACCACTGTGGCACCTCCTTGGAGGGCCCACCACTGTGGCACCTGCTTGGAGGGCCCACCACTGTGGCACCTGCTTGCAGGGCCCACCACTGTGGCACCTGCTTGCAGGGCCCCTCCACTGTGGCACCTGCTTGGAGGGCCCACCACTGTGGCACCTGCTTGGAGGGCCCACCACTGTGGCACCTGCTTGGAGGGCCCACCACTGTGGCACCTGCTTGGAGGGCCCACCACTGTGGCACCTGCTTGGAGGGCCCACCACTGTGGCACCTGCTTGCAGGGCCCACCACGAGTGTGGCAATACTGACACGCCTCGTTCACCATGCGTAGCTAACAGTTTAAACATTACAAACTGCTGGTTTCACTTATCAAATTTATTTCATTTCTTAATCTTTTTCTCTAAAATATTTACTAATTCTCGTCTTCCCGTTTATACGTCAATGAAAAATTTTATTAAAATGATATATAACGAAAATATTGATAACGAATCAATGTTAAATTATGTATAACGAAAAGATTAACAACAGTTTTATCCACTGAAATTGGATAATTTCCGGTGGCTGAGCGGACAGAACACTGGACGCGTGATCCTGTTGTCCCGGAATCGATCACGGGCGCCGGAGAGAAACAATGGCAGAGTTTCTTTCACCCTGATGCCCCTGTTACCTAGCAGTAAATAGGTACCTGGGTGTTAGTCAGCTGTCACGGGCTGCTTCCTGGGGGTGGAGGCCTGATCGAGGACTGGGCCGCTGGGACACTAAAGCCCCAAAATCATCTCAAGATAACCTCAAGATAACTCCGAAAATGGTTTGCAGAACACAAGAGATGTTGGTGGCCTCTGGTGGCACGAAATGGCACTGCTGACAGGCTGTTCTGTGGTCGAGCTGTTACTGTTTGGTAACACTGTTAATGCCACCACTGAACAGTGTTGTTTGAGATAGTGCCATCATTACGTGGAGGAACGCCAAGGGGCGCGTCCAGCCTTCACGACACTCTTGGTGTGGCACCTGAATGGTAGTAAAGAATACATGTAGTGACAAAGAATGGTTCCAGTGCCACTGTAACCATTCTTTGTCACTACATGTATTCTTTACTACCATTCTTTGTCATTGCATGTGTTAGACGGGTAATTCAAAATAGTCACAGCCCCGCTCCTGTGCCAGGTAAGTCCACTACGGGCTCACCATAGCCCGTGCTACTTGGAACTTCTTGTTCTCAGTAGCTGAATCTTAAACAACAACAGGATAATTCAATAAATTAAAAAAAAATCGCAGGAACAAAGGTGGAAGCCTGCACGAGTTAACTAGACAAAGTCCTGCTGACGATACCTGACCAACCTGGTTGTGATGGATGGTTTAGGTGGGGCTGAGACGACAGGGAGAGACAGCCCTGACTGGCACCAGGGCCGCGAGGAAGTGCCAGTCAGGGCTCCAAGGATGGCGGGCGGTGCCAACTTAGTAGCCTTGTGCCGTCCCCCAAAAAATTAGCTTTGGGAAGGACAACAACTGCGCAGTAGCTGAGGTGGTGCGCACCTGACCTCTAGATGGCAGCAGCTGAGCGCCGCGACCTTCCCCGTTCGTATCTTTGTCCCTTATACCTTCCTGCCTTCTTGTGTGACCTTGTGCCGCCATCTTGTGTGACCCTGAGCCGCCATCTTGTGTGACCCTGTGCCGCCATCTTGTGTGGCCCTGTGCCGCCATCTTGTGACCCTGTGCCGCCATCTTGTGTGGCCCTGTGCCGCCATCTGTGTGACCCTGAGCCGCCATCTTGCGTGACCCTGTGCCGCCATCTTGTGTGACCCTGAGCCGCCATCTTGTGTGACCTGTGCCGCCATCTTGTGTGACCCTGTGCCGCCATCTTGCGTGACCCTGTGCCGCCATCTTGTGTGACCCTGTGCCGCCATCTTGTGTGACCCTGAGCCGCCATCTTGTGTGACCTGTGCCGCCATCTTGCGTGACCCTGTGCCGCCATCTTGTGTGACCCTGCGCTGCCATCTTGTGTGACCTGTGCCGCCATCTTGCGTGACCCTGAGCCGCCATCTTGCGTGACCCCGGCTTGATCATGACCTCGTCCCTCCTGCCCTACCCGCGGAGGTCCCACAGAGCACCCCCGTTCGTTAATACAAGGCTTCTAAACACCCATGAATCCTCTATAGCTCTATCCGGTGACTAAAACCCGATTCTACCAGGCTCGACCAGCCCCCAACCAGGCTCATTCCATCCCATTTGGCTCGATAGGCACTGATTAGAGACGACTGAAACAACCTGGCACGGCCTGGCACGCCCTGACACGCCCTGGCACGCCCTGGCACGGCCTGACACGCCCTGACACGCCCTGGCACGGCCGGCACGCCCTGGCACGCCCTGGCACGCCCTGGCCACGCCCTGGCACGCCCTGGCACGCCCTGGCACGCCCTGGCACGGCCTGACACGCCCTGGCGCGGCCTGACACGCCCTGGCACGGCCTGGCACGGCCTGGCACGGCCTGACACGCCCTGGCACGGCCTGGCACGACCTGACACGCCCTAGCACGAATGCAAGCGTAGCTAGAGAGAGGGGCGAGGAAGAAAGGAAGAAGCGAAGGGAAACAGGTATGAAAAGGGTGGACGAAGAGGAGGAGTTGATATAGTGAGAAAATATGATAATTATGACATTAAGGTAAAGAGAAGAAGGAAGGGGGAAAGGGAAAGGGAGGAGAAAGGACTGAAGGGACAGAAACTAAAGGCAGAGTTGGGAGGAAGAGGCAAGAGTGAGGGGGAAGTCCCTCTCTCCCACTTCCCAGAGGATGCCATTCCAGGGTAGAGGGAGAGGGGGGGAGGAGAGAGAGGGGGGGGAGGGAGAGAGAGGGGGGGGAGGGAGGAGAGGGGGGGGGGGAGGAGAGAGAGGGGGGGGGAGGGAGAGAGAGGAGGCGGGGAGGGAGAGACGGAAGGGGTGAACGGGAAGGTCAGCATGTACTAGAGGTCAACACAGTCCTAGGGGTCACTTGCAGCTCTGAAGGGAATGAGAAGTAGCAGGAGCGCCCGCGCACGCTCACACACCCAGCTTCCATTCCCGGCCCCAGACATAAACATATGAGCACTTTCTTTCACCTGATGGCTCTGTTCACCTAGTACCTATCAGAGAGAGGGGGGGGCTCTGTTCACCTATTTCACTCCATTTGCAATCATTATTTCCTAGACTAACTCACACTTAGACATGTTCGACATTCATATCCACGTTAACTCGAGTCAATGGACCATACCAACCGTCTTCTGAAGCATTTTTTTTTTTTTTTTTTTTGAGATATATACAAGAGTTGTTACATTCTTTACAGCCACTAGTACGCGTAGCGTTTCGGGCAGGTCCCTGGAATACGATTCCCTGCCGCGAAGAATCGTTTTTTCATCCAAGTACACATTTTACTGTTGCGTTAAACAGAGGCTACAGGTAAGGAATTGCGCCCAGTAAATCCTCCCCGGCCAGGATACGAACCATGACATAGCGCTCGCGGAACCCAGGCGAGTGTCTACAACTACACCACGGAGACTGCTCCGTTCATTAACTACGCTATGGTCGCCAAAGTACAAAATATGGGGTACTTGAAAGTACGGCTCAAAACTTATCCACATTTTCAATGCGCTGGTTGGTTAGGTTAGGGTGGGTGCTTGGGTTCGGGTGCTTTAGTCCCATATTTTGTATGTTGTGGGAAATTAAGAGAACGGGCTCCCCTATGAAGGTTCGTGGTTCATCCTCTTGTTAGGTGCTACCGCCCCGCCACTACCAGAGGACGCCACACACTGGTGGCGGATTTCCCGCTGTGTCAGGGCTGCTGGTGGCCACCTGGGCCGACCCCACCACCCCNCTACTGTATTGCGGATATAATTATAATTGAATCGATACTCAATCTCTACTATTCTTCTGCTATCTGCCTACCATATTATATATATTTTGGGCTCCAAGACTTCAAAATCTCCCTCTAAACATAAGGGACATAACTGGCCGACCTCTCACCGTGTTTAAATAACTTGGAAAAACGCCTCCAAAAGATACCTGATCTACCGAACTGTGATTCATGCGTCAGGGCTGCGAACAGCTGCGTCTAGCAGCCTGCATGACCAGACCATCAACAGGAGGCGTAGCCAGAGAGTGGACCGCGGAGACAATGATCCTAGGAACCAGGAGCGAGGTCATCGCAAGATAGGTGAACAAAGGCATCGAATGAAAAGAAAAATCTGACCATTTACTTCTCTCTCGTCCTGGAATCAAATCCGGACCCTTTGGATTTCGGCTCCAGAACGCTGTCCGCTCGAACCTCTGTGTATTTACTATTTGTGCCTGCAGGATCGAGCTATGTGCGTGTAATTCAAGTTCAAGTATGTTTATTGAGATAAGCAAGAAATACATCTCAAAGGGATAGAGTAGCTTAGGCTATTTCTACCCCCCTGCGTGTAATTATTATCGGCTTGTGGCGTGCCCCAGGGGACTTACCGAGCCCTCAGAATTACGCTAACCCCCTCGCCGGCGGGAACACTAGTGCTCGCCTTCGCCGCTCTCGTCAGCTCTCATGCGGCCAAATATAAATCTCATGTCTCTCTCTCTCATGCAGATTGACGTGTCTTTTGGCGGTGGTGGCGTGGTTGGCCTGCCCCAGATCTGGAGACTCTGAGTGTGTGATAAAGTCAAGGTGAGGATGGTAGGAGCAGTGTTTACCAGCCTACAAGGTCACGCACACTCGTGTATTACTCTCCATGTTTCTTATACTGCAATGTGTTCTCGTTTTATTATTATTTTTAGAGGGCGTCTCTGGTGACCCGTTTTTTTATATATATTGTGTGTGATTTTGTACAATTTTCACAGGTTTTGGTGAAATTACAGCGAGAGTTGCATAGGTAAAAAATCCATTATTTAGTGCTTTTTTTTTCTCTCTCTTTATATCTCTATGTTTATTTCTATATCTTTGTACATCTTACTATATCAGTATTTGTTTATAATTTAAACCAGGGTTCATTAGGAATGGTGCTGATGTTCCTAATGAAAGTGTATGCTAAGGGTTGTTCACCCTTGTTCCATATGTGCCCCCTTGTTCTGTTGACATTGTCAACATTTCTTGTTTCACGCCACTGTCAATTCCTGTAAGTATTTTATACGTCTGTATCATGTCCCCCCCCACCCTCTCCCTCCCTTCTAACGTCGTCAGGTTTAGTTCCTTCAGTCTCTCTTCGTAACTCATCCCTCTCAACTCTGGGACGAGTCTCGTTGCAAATTTCTGCACTTTTTCGAGCTTCCTTGTGTGTTTTTAAAATTGGGGCTCCAGGATGGGGCGGCATACTCTAAGACTGGCCTCACATAGGTGGTATACAGTGAATCTAAAAGCCTTGTTATTCAGGTTTCTGAAGGATGTTCTGACTTTTGCCAGAGTATGCGGCAGACGTTATTCTATTTATATGAGCCTCTGGAGTTAGGTTCGGTGTTATGTCCACTCCCAGATCATTTTCTCTAGTCGTTATGGGAGGTAGTTTCCCTTCATCTACAAACATTGACATTGAAGACTCAACTCCTGCAGTCAAGTCATTTACATAAATAAGGAATAGTATGGGACCCAGGACCGATCCTTGAGGCACCCCGCTCGTTACTCTACGCCAGTCCCACTCCTCGCCCCTCACAGTCACTCTCTGACACCTGTCAGTTAGGTAATTCCTTAACTATGTTAATGCGTTGCTGTCTACTCCCGCCTGCCTCTCAAGTTTGTATAGTAGCCTTTTGTGTGGTACTGCATCAAAGGCTTTTTGGCAGTTCAGAAATATGCAATCTGCCCATCCTTCTGTCTTGCCTTATTTTTGTTACCTTATCATAAAACCCCAAGAGATTCGTCAGGAATAATTTCCCTTCTCTAAAGCCATGTTGTTTACTTACAAATACAATTGTGTGTGTGCAACTAATCTTAGCCTTACAATTCTTTCAAGTACTTTACAAGGGATGCTTGTGTCACTGGTCTGTAGCTAAGTGCTTCTTCTCTATCTCCTTTCTTGTAGATTGACACCACATTAGCCTTCTTCCAACAGCTGGGCAATACCTTGTAAGGGGCTCGTTCAAGATTAGCGCTAGAGGTATGCTGAGGGCCTGTGCTGCTTCTTTTAACACCCATGGTGATAATGTATCTGGCCCGGTAGCTTTAGTTACATCCAGTGATGCTAGCTGTATTCTTACTTCCTCCGCTGTTACCTCAATATTTAGATGTTTCTGCAGGCGAAGAGTCACAATAACGTGGCTGAAGTATGTTGACCAGACCACACACTAGAAGTTGAAGGGACGACGACGTTTCGGTCCGTCCTGGACCATTCTCAAGTCGCTAGATGTTTCTATTAAAGGGCTGCTTCCTCATCTTGCTATGGGAGCTGTTCAGGCTCGGTAGTGATCCATGGAAGCTGACATTGAACACCTCACACATTTCTTTATCATTTTCTGTATACTGGTCTCCCCCTTTTTTTGTAACCTGGTCACTTAGGTATTCATTGTCATATTCCTTCTTATATGACTATGCAGGAGCTTCGCTTGTCTCTTTGCTTGTGTGTGTGTGTGTGTGTGTGTGTGTGTGGGTGTGTGTGTGTGTGTGTGTGTGGTGTGTGTGTGTGTGTGTGTGGTGTGTGTGTGTGTGTGTGTACACAACTACAAGGGCATAACTGTAGCATGTTATATCTGGACATTGTCAGCTAATGAGTGTGGTGTTTTTTTTGTTTTGTTTTCTTGGTGGGGAGGTGAAGGTGACGTAGATAGGTAAAGTAACGAGGGGGGCGGGGATGGTAAAGAATAGGAGGGTGTGAGGGGGGGGGAGGGAAAATGAAGAAGTAAATAGGGGGGGGTGTTGGCTGAGCCATCTGCCAGCTGGCCTTGAATACTTTCACTTATTTAGTTATTAGTAGTTAACTCTGAGCCTCGCGGGCGACGTGTCGTCGCCCCCCCCCCCCCTTCAAACATACACCCGCAGGGGGGGCCTCGCGGCTGAGTGGACAGCGTTCGGGAGTCCTAGTCCTAAGGGTCCGGCTTCGATTGCCAGCGGAGACGGAAACAAATGAGCAGAGTTTCTTTCACCCTAATGGGCCTGTTTATCTAGCAATAAATAGGTAACTGGGAGTTAGGCAGCTGCTCGGACGGCTTCCCGGGGATATATGTATGTATGTATGTATGTAGTATGTTGAGTGTGAGTGGTGTGTGTGTTGTGTGTGTGTGTGTGTGTAGTGTGTGTGGGTGTGTGTGTGAGTGTGTGTGGTGTGTGGTTGTGTGTGTTTGTGGGTTCTGTAAACTGTAGCAATGCTGTCCTGACTAATACTGAGGAGGCTGGAGCTGACAGTCCACATTACGGGCTCACCATAGCCTGTGCTACATGGACAGTTTGGTCTCAGTACCTAATTCTAAAACAACAAACAGCTGACAGTCAAAATTGGGCATGTAGAGGAACAGGCAACTTTCGTTTCTTTCAATACGTTGCGTATGTTGCTAAATATGTTAAATTATACTTATGCATAAAAAAAATAATACTAACTTAGAAGACTTAGAAGGAAGATTAACCTAAATACGCCCAATATAACTAAATAATTGATATATCGACGAGAAACCCATCATGTGCCCGAGAAGCTTAGTGAACGCCGGTTCGATCCCATCGCGAAACACGAGAAACACCGAATATACAACTGGAAGATACCAACCCAACAGAAGCCTGGAGAGAGGCCAGGAGCCTATAGATCATCTGGTCTGACCCGTCACTCTAGCAGCCGAGGCCCCCTGGAAGCAGCGCCGCGTGGAGCACCAACATACCCACCAACATCCGGGTGCCCCTTCCGCCAACCACTAACCTTTGCCACCACCCGTACCCCACTGGCCGACCCAGGCGGGCCGCACGCGGCTAGCGGCGAGGAGTGGGTTGTGTACACTGCTGAAGGCTGGGAGGGAGGGAGGGGAGGGGATCTGGAGTCGCCTAGC
>WNGS01165751.1:29719829-29723687 GCA_020271785.1 Procambarus virginalis | reverse complement strand
CAACTTCTAGTGTGTGGTCTGGTCAACATACTTCAGCCACGTTCATTGTGACTCTTCGCCTGCAGAAACATCTAAATATTGGGGTAACAGCGGAGGAAGTAAGGAATACAGCTAGCATCACTGGATGTAACTAAAGCTACCGGGCCAGATACATTATCACCATGGGTGTTAAAAGAAAGCAGCACAGGCCCTCAGCATACCTCTAGCGCTAATCTTGAACGAGCCCCTTACAAGGTAATTGCCCAGCTGTTGGAAGAAGGCTAATGTGGTGTCAATCTACAAGAAAGGAGATAGAGAAGAAGCACTTAGCTACAGACAGTGACACAAGCATCCCTTGTAAAGTACTTGAAAGAATTGTAAGGCTAAGATTAGTTGCACACACACAATTGTATTTGTAAGTAAACAACATGGCTTTAGAGAAGGGAATTATTCCTGACGAATCTCTTGGGGTTTTATGATAGGTAACAAAAATAAGGCAAGACAGAAGGATGGGCAGATTGGCATATTTCTGAACTGCCAAAAAAGCCTTTGATGCCGTACCACACAAAAGGCTACTATACAAACTTGAGAGGCAGGCGGGAGTAGACCGAACCGCATTAACATAGTTAAGGAATTACCTAACTGACAGGTGTCAGAGAGTGACTGTGAGGGGCGAGGAGTGGGACTGGCGTAGAGTAACAAGCGGGTGCCTCAAGGATCGGTCCTGGGTCCCATACTATTCCTTATTTATGTAAATGACTTGACTGCAGGAGTTGAGTCTTCAATGTCAATGTTTGTAGATGAAGGGAAACTACCTCCCATAACGACTAGAGAAAATGATCTGGGAGTGGACATAACACCGAACCTAACTCCAGAGGCTCATATAATTAGAATAACATCAGCCGCATACTCTGGCAAAAGTCAGAACATCCTTCAGAAACCTGAATAACAAGGCTTTTAGATTCCACTGTATACCACCTATGTGAGGCCAGTCTTAGAGTATGCCGCCCCATCCTGGAGCCCCAATTTAAAAACACACAAGGAAGCTCGAAAAAGTGCAGAAATTTGCAACGAGACTCGTCCCAGAGTTGAGAGGGATGAGTTACGAAGAGAGACAGAAATAAACCTGGACGACGTTAGAAGGGAGGGAGAGGGTGGGGGGGACATGATACAGACGTATAAAATACTTACAGGAATTGACAGTGGCGTGAAACAAGAAATGTTGACAATGTCAACAGAACAAGGGGGCACATATGGACAAGGGTGAACAACCCTTAGCATACACTTTCATTAGGAACATTCAGCACCATTCCTAATGAACCCTGGTTTAAATTATAAACAAATACTGATATAGTAAGATGTACAAGATATAGAAATAAACATAGAGATATAAAGAGATGAGAAAAACAAAGCACTAAATAATGGATTTTTTACCTATGCAACTCTCGCTGTAATTTCACCAAAACCTGTGAAAATTGTACAAAATCACACACAATATATATAAAAAAACGGGTCACCAGAGACGCCCTCTAAAAATAATAATAAAACGAGAACACATTGCAGTATAAGAAACATGGAGAGTAATACACGAGTGTGCGTGACCTTGTAGGCTGGTAAACACTGCTCCTACCATCCTCACCTTCGACTTTATCACACACTCAGAGTCTCCAGATCTGGGGCAGGCCAACCACGCCACCACCCGCCAAAAGACCGTCAATCTGCATGAGAGAGAGAGAGACATGAGATTTATATTTGGCCGCATGAGAGCTGACGAGAGCGGCGAAGGCGAGCACTAGTGTTCCCGCCGGCGAGGGGGTTAGCGTAATTCTGAGGGCTCGGTAAGTCACCCTGGGGCACGCCACAAGCCGATAATAATTACACGCAGGGGAGTAGAAATAGCTAAGCTACTCTTCCTTTGAGATGTATTCTTGCTTATCTCAATAACATACTTGCAACTTGAATTACACGCACATAGCTCGATCCTGCAGGCACAAATAGTAAATACACAGAGGTTCGAGCGGACAGCGTTCTGGAGCCGAAATCCAAAGGGTCCGGATTTGATTCCAGGACGACGAGAGAAGTAAATGGTCAGATTTTTCTTTTCATTCGATGCCTTTGTTCACCTATCTTGCGATGACCTCCGCTCCTGGTTCCTAGGATCATTGTCTCCGCGGTCCACTCTCTGGCTACGCCTCCTGGTTGATGGCTGGTCATGCAGGCTGCTAGACGCAGCTGTTCGCAGCCCTGACGCAATGAATCACAGTTCGGTAGATCAGGTATCTTTTGGAGGCGTTTTTCCAAGTTATTTAAACACGGTGAGAGGTCGGCCAGTTATGTCCCTTTGTTTAGAGGAGAGATTTTTGAAGTCTTGGAGCCCAAAATATATATAATATGGTAGGCAGATAGCAGAAGAATAGTAGAGAATTGAGTATCGATTCAATTAAATTATATCCGCAATACAGTAGAACGTCGAGGCGGGATATCACTCAAGTCTGACACCAAGTCAGACTGGAACCTGCCGTTCCAGTTGATTGACGGTTGAAAGTCGGGGCCAGAGAGCCAAAGCTCAACCCCCGCAAACACAACTAGGTGAGTACAACTAGGTCTGTACCAGAAGCGAACATGTTCATAAGGTAACAACATCAGAAGTTCTTGGGAGCCCAGCGATGCGAGTTCAATGTCGCTGTAGTCTTATCGAAGTCACCTTAAGAGTCCTAGACCTGGACCAGCTACCGACGTTCCCCGAAGCCACAACAGCTGGCAAACTGAATTACCAGCTGTTATGTTGTATTACCAATTCACCTATTTGCTAATACAACATATACAAGGAAATACACTCACACTTACGCACACAAACTAATCTTAGACTCTTGAAGCAAATATGAGATACACAACTCCAAGAAACGAAATGTAAACGCCCCAAGCAGAAATAGGAGGAGCCGGGGACTAAGAACTAGACGTCAACCGCCGTAAATACCGATAGGTGAGGAACACAGGAGACCTGATGGCAAGATATTTGCCTTGGAAACATTGTGGCTTGTGTGAGGTTAGTGAGACCATGAAGACCTGCCGCTCATTTACAGGCCATATGGCGCCGGCCCCGAACACAACAGGCATAAGTGCGCTCTCTCTCTCTCTTCTCTCTCAATCTCTCTCACTCTCTCTCTCTCCTACTCTCTCTCTCTCTCTCCTCTCTCTCTGTCTCTCAATCTCTCTCTCTGTCTCTCATCTCTCTCTCTGTCTCTCAATCTCTCTCTCTGTCTCTCAATCTCTCTCTCTCAATCTCTCTCTCTGTCTTCTCTACTCTCTCTCATCTCTCTCTCTCTCTCATCTTTTTTTATTTTTAATTATTTTCAATATTTATATGATTGGTACGTCTCTCTCTCTCTCAGTGGAGTCTGGTGACGTTGGCGCAGGTGACTGATTGTTCAATTGTTTTTAACTATAGTGTCGCAAGGAGGTGTCTCATCAATTTTATTTATCCTGGTGTTTGTTGTTGGCTGGTTGGTGGTGGTGTGGGGGAGCTGGTAGGTGACGGTGGTGGGCTGGGTGGTGCAGTGGTGGTGGTGGTCTGGGTTACACCAAAACTGGTCCCAAGAAGCCCACATTAACCCCAGAATACACCTTAATCCTGAACAAATTAAGTCTAAATTAACTTGTGAACATTGACAAGTTGGTTGGCATCTTCTGGGTCAGGGAGGACGTAAGATTAGAATGTTATACCAATAGTTTGTCACCATAAATGAGGCTTAAATAAATAACTAATCTGCTCTTGAACAAATCCACAGGAGTTGTGATTAGTTTTCGAATCTATTTGCTGGGTGTTCCTGATCTATTTAATGACTCTGGCCTCAATTAGTAGGAAAATATTGCTAGCTA
>WNGS01165751.1:29712329-29717329 GCA_020271785.1 Procambarus virginalis | reverse complement strand
TTTGATTTGATTTCACAGGGTGCGGATTCCAGGCTAGTGCTGCATATTCCAGTACTGGTCTTTTGTAGGTCGCATAGTGTCTTAAGAAAGGTCTTTATTCACGTCAATAAAAGGTGTTGTGATCATTGCAGCTTCGTGTGTGTTGTAGACGTTACCAGGTGTGTGTGACGGCAGGTGTGGTAACAACAGTGGTGGGGGTGTGGTGGTGGTGGTTGGGATGTAGGTGTGGTGGTGGTCGGGATGTAGTTGTGGTGGTGGTTGTGGTGGTGACCTTACGTGTGGCCACAACAGTCTGGTGGGCCAAAGACACACCACCAAGGTTGCCATAACCATTTTCTCGAGAGTTTGGGGAGACAGACCGAGAAGGTGTTAGTTGTTGACCTGCTTCAATTCCATCTTCAAGATCCCAATCACCAGGGCTCTGGGAGACTCGAACTGTGGACCCCACGTGTGTGAGACCGAAGCTATCAACCGAGCTATTGAGTAGCCTTAATAAGGAAAGTCCCACAACGACTAATCGTTCCCAGGATGCCATCCACAACAGTCTCCTATCTCCCGATTATGTACCCATTTTCGACTAGGTGATCTTGAGGCATCAGGTATAAGAAAACGTGCCCAAACGTCTTCCCCTGCAAAGGAATCGAACTCTGGTCCACTTGGTGGTGAGGCGAATGTGCTTATCAATACAGTTGTTGTTGTTAAAGATTCGCTACCTGGAACAAGAAGTTCCAAGTAGCACGGGCTATGGTGAGCCCGTAGGGGTGTATCACTGCAAAACAGGTCACAAGTGACAAATTTGCCTGGTACTTCTTGAGTAAACAAAAGCCGGTAGTTTATACCACACGATAAATGACGCATTAACAACCCAACAGCTTAACTGAGAACCGACTTGTCTGTCAAGTGACTGACTCGTCTCTATATTCACGGTAAATCTGCTATTAATGAACATGAATAAATCCACAAGGGCTGTGACGAGGATTCGAACCTGCGTCCGAGATCTTCCCAGACGCTGCCTTATTCGACTGAGCTACGACATGGTCATTGATTCGAATCCTGGTCACGGTGGATTTGTTCATTAATGCATCACGCTATTGTGATTTGTGTGTAATTAATGAACATATATTGTTCCACGTCTCTGCTGACTTTCCGGTGATCATGGAGAGTTAGAGAGAACAGTCCGGATGCAGGCGAGGAGTCACAATAACGTGGCTAAAGTATGTTGACCAGACCACACACTAGAAGGTGAAGGGACGACGACGTTTCGGTCCGTCCTGGACCATTCTCAAGTCGATTGTGTCACAGTCCGGACTCTCACTATGTCTCAGTCAAGATAGTCTGACCAGTTGACTCGACCAATCCCAATTTAAGACTCTTCCTATGAGCCAATCAGCTGACCGAAGGAAGGTCGACCAGCCGTCCCGTCGGTCGATCAGCCCTCTCTGTTGTCGACATAGCTCTTCTGACAGTCGACGGACCTCAGTGGTAAGTCTACTGCGGGCTCGCCTTAGCCCATGCTGCTTGGAACATTTTGTTCCAAGTAGCGAGTCTCGGACCTGCAAATATCCCCAAACTGATCGATTATGTTTAACTTTATGGCGAAAATTTGTGTGTGTTCTGATGTACGAAGCTTGGATGCGTGCGGACCAACAGGCAGGAACCGGTCTTGGCAGCCCGGCGCGGCCGGCCAGACGAGGCCTCGTTTGACCCCCGCAGGAGACGATGACCTCGCTTTGGGACAGGTGCCACGCGGCTCTCCCCTCTCCTCCTTCACCTGCCCGGAAATGGGGACGGGCGGAGGAATGGGGACAAGGGGAGGGTGGATTATTGACATGGGGAAGAAATGGTGAATTTCATCTTGTATCTACAGAGCTAAGGAGCTGTTTGATCTATGTTGCTTGCGATACAAGCAGTTAGTGGCTCTAGAAGTGTCCTAGAAATAGCCGATTGGGGCAGTGAATCCCGTGATAGAGAGGGAGGGGGGGGGGGGAGATTTCGGAGGGGTGGAGGTTGGGGGAAGGGGTGCTGGCCTAGGTTCACCTGGCTCACCTTTAGAATGACCTTGTTTGCTGCGCCTGGTTAACTGCGCAGTCCTCCCACCTGCCCCTACCCCCCCCCACCACCGTCGACTCATGGTGGGGGTGAAGCTCGTGCTCACCTATGAGTTCTACGGTGGGTGAGAGGAGCTGAGGTTTGGAGGCGCCGCCTCGAAAGTACACCCGTACCACCTCGGGTACTGGTGTACCTCGCCGCTTCTCAGTGTGTATACACACTCGAGAGAGTATACTCTAGTCCTGGACTATGTTGAAGGCTGAAAGTATACATGCCGATTGGTTAATAAATGGTGACCTTAACAACTCTCCCGCCGACACCAGGCCGCACCAACCGAATTTTCTTGACGTTCGAGGTCTGTGTCATATAAATTTAAATTTGCCCCGAGGGGCGAGTTTATTGGGCAGCGCCACTCATCTTGTGAGTGGACACACCGCCATAGTGACAGTATTGGGCAGCGCCACTCATCTTGTGAGTGGACACACCGCCATAGTGACAGTATTGGGCAGCGCCACTCATCCTGTGAGTGGACACACCGCCATAGTGACAGTATTGGGCAGCGTCACTCATCCTGTGAGTGGACACACCGCCATAGTGACAGTATTGGGCAGCGTCACTCATCCTGTGAGTGGACACACCGCCATAGTGACAGTATTGGGCAGCGCCACTCATCTTGTGAGTGGACACACCGCCATAGTGACAGTATTGGGCAGCGCCACTCATCTTGTGAGTGGACACACCGCCATAGTGACAGTATTGGGCAGCGCCACTCATCCTGTGAGTGGACACACCGCCATAGTGACAGTATTGGGCAGCGCCACTCATCTTGTGAGTGGACACACCGCCATAGTGACAGTATTGGGCAGCGCCACTCATCTTGTGAGTGGACACACCGCCATAGTGACAGTATTGGGCAGCGCCACTCATCCTGTGAGTGGACACACCGCCATAGTGACAGTATTGGGCAGCGCCACTCATCTTGTGAGTGGACACACCGCCATAGTGACAGTATTGGGCAGCGCCACTCATCTTGTGAGTGGACACACCGCCATAGTGACAGTATTGGGCAGCGCCACTCATCTTGTGAGTGGACACACCGCCATAGTGACAGTATTGGGCAGCGCCACTCATCTTGTGAGTGGACACACCGCCATAGTGACAGTATTGGGCAGCGCCACTCATCTTGTGAGTGGACACACCGCCATAGTGACAGTATTGGGCAGCGCCACTCATCTTGTGAGTGGACACACCGCCATAGTGACAGTATTGGGCAGCGCCACTCATCTTGTGAGTGGACACACCGCCATAGTGACAGTATTGGGCAGCGCCACTCATCCTGTGAGTGGACACACCGCCATAGTGACAGTATTGGGCAGCGCCACTCATCCTGTGAGTGGACACACCACCATAGTGACAGTATTGGGCAGCGCCACTCATCTTGTGAGTGGACACACCGCCATAGTGACAGTATTGGGCAGCGCCACTCATCCTGTGAGTGGACACACCGCCATAGTGACAGTATTGGGCAGCGCCACTCATCCTGTGAGTGGACACACCACCATAGTGACAGTATTGGGCAGCGCCACTCATCTTGTGAGTGGACACACCGCCATAGTGACAGTATTGGGCAGCGCCACTCATCCTGTGAGTGGACACACCGCCATAGTGACAGTATTGGGCAGCGCCACTCATCCTGTGAGTGGACACACCGCCATAGTGACAGTATTGGGCAGCGCCACTCATCCTGTGAGTGGACACACCACCATAGTGACAGTATTGGGCAGCGCCACTCATCTTGTGAGTGGACACACCGCCATAGTGACAGTATTGGGCAGCGCCACTCATCTTGTGAGTGGACACACCGCCATAGTGACAGTATTGGGCAGCGCCACTCATCCTGTGAGTGGACACACCGCCATAGTGACAGTATTGGGCAGCGCCACTCAACTTGTGAGTGGACACACCGCCATAGCAGCATGTACAACACTCCCCAATAGGAAGAAAACCCGCTGGGTTGTTCATCCTGTCACTTGTACCCAGACGCAGCTGGAACTTGTCATATTGCTCGTGAAGCTGGCGGAGCGGAGGCGGCTCCATTGTCGCACCTGCAGGGCATTCTTGGTGTTGAAAGTGTAGCGAGTGAATACATTCTCCATGTTCACCCCCCCCCCCCTACATCACCCCCCCCCCCCCTACATCACCCCCCCCCCTTCCCCTCTCCCAGGTGAACACCTGTTTACATCACCTGACATTTGCTTTCCCTACTTCACCCGATGTCCTCTTGACCTATTTTCCCCTCACTTGAGAGAGGGACTATCCTTGTCCGCCTTCTCTTGCTCTCCGTATTGTGTACACCAAGTGACGCTGGGTCAAGGTATTTGTTCTCAAACATAACGAGACATTATCACTGAAAATAATAATAATTATAATTTGTATTTACATAATATACATATGAAACTTGATGCAGTGAAGTATTCGTAGATCCACAGCGTAATATTTTAAAAACTATAGTAATATGGTTGATTTGAAAACCCAGTTTATTTATTTTATAACTAAAAAAGGCTCTCGGTGTAGATAGAAACAGGAGAGAACAGGATAAAAGGTGTGACATACACAACAAGGGAGAAAATCAAAGACAAAGAAGGGAGAAGGATATTAAATAAGATGACCTAGGATGAGTACTTGACCCGTCCTCCTCTCACGGCTCCAACAGTGACATTGATCAAGAGATTTCACTGGTAACCGCAAGATGGCGGCCGCCCCCTCCAGCCGGCCAGCACAGTCCTCAACCCCCAGGGGCCAAGCAAACATACCCATGCCAAGACTCGGGTTCACCATAGCCCGTGCTACTTGGAACTTTTTGTTCCAAGTAGCGAATCTTAAACAACAACAACAACAACAACAACAACACATGCCAATACAAAGTCAATAGATCTGGCTGGCCACGGGGA
>WNGS01165751.1:29609631-29671179 GCA_020271785.1 Procambarus virginalis | reverse complement strand
CCTGGCTGTGAACCGCTCGGCTGTGCAACAGCCTTGAACGCTGTGTGAACCGCTCGGCTGTGCAACAGCCTGGCTGTGAACCGCTCGGCTGTGCAAGAAGCCCTGGCCTGTGGAACCGCTCTGGCTGTGGAACCGCTCGGCTGTGGAACCGCTCGGCTGTGCAACAGCCTGGCTGTGGAACCGCTCGGCTGTGCATTAAATGCTTCTTAATTTCAACCTTTCAGTTTCAAAGGACTTAGACGACGATTGTGTCAGCATTGTGACATTGTCTTGCGGTAGTGTGTGGTGGCCTTGAGGGTAGGTTTTTCTACCACTATATTTCTCCAAACGGAGCAGCGTGAGCGTGACCGGTTACTGTGCTCTTCTCGCCTCCCTCTTGTGTGGCTTTACCTCCTGTCTCTTGCTTTGACTTCTGCCTATGTAGCTTACCTATTCTAGGACTCATTCTAAGGAGAAACTACTCTCGAGTCTTGAAATGTTGTTTTAAATAACTGTTGGAGGTTAGGGTAGATTGGGATGATTGGTGAGGTTCGGACACACTTGCTCTGTAAGGCGGATAAGAGTTCTTCAGTTATTGGGCCCATATCATTGTGGTTCATTAGCATTTATATCTAAATTGAAGTGTGGTACCCATTGTTTATAATTTCCCTTTTGGCAATGAAATTTAGAAACGGCTAATGGCGCTCAGTTATTCTGTCACGGAAAATAGAATATACTGTATTGTCGATGTTACGAACATATAAAATAAATACAGTCGAAAAGGCCTGAACTGTTTCCATAAAATAACTTATTTAAACTATGACCTGTTTTCCTGGTGTATTTCTCGACACGCTATGGCGTCAAGGTGTTTTTTTCACCTCTCCTTTACAATTGATTATTCATTTATAAATAAACTGTTTAGTTACCGGGGAAAACCATGTGATTAATTTGTAACTTATGGCATTATTATTGTATTGGCTTGAGGCCGCAGATGTTGTGTTACTGTGTTAGTGTGATGTTACTGTATTAGTTTGTTGTTACTGTATTAGTGTGATGTTACTATATTAGTTTGTTGTTACTGTATTAGTGTGATGTTACTGTATTAGTTTGTTGTTACTGTATTAGTGTGATGTTACTGTATTAGTGTGATGTTACTGTATTAGTTTGATATTGTGGGATGTTAGTGTGACATTAGTGTGATGTTACTATATTAGTGTGATATTAGCGTGTTGTTACTATGTTAGTGTGATGTTACTTTAGTAGTTGTAAATGCTAGTGTGTAGTGCATTGCTTCTGCGTTAGTGTGAAGTTATTGTATTACTGTATAGTGTCTGTATTGTGCTACTTGCTGAAACAGTCCTTGAATGTATAATTGTTAATGTTATTAAACTTTGCAAATGAACTGTGTTTTATAAATATACCAATATAATGGAGATTGTATTAAGTATTATTAAGGTCGTTGATTTCAGGAAAGAAGGAAGGTTCTGTTTATATTAGATAAAAACCTGTGCGTGGTTTGATTAAACGTGAGGTTCCCGCCAGGTGCCTGTATTGTATAATTACCAGGGTCCCTTATACAAGGAGCCCTTATAAGAGGTGTTCCTTATAAGAGGAGCTTTAGTTTTATAGGTGTGGATGTTCGTTTAAAGTTGACGAACGGTACATGTTAATTACAAATCTTTCCAGACACGGGTATTGATTCAGAGTTGATCACACACAAGATATTGACTCGAGGTGGAGTTCACGACATTAGGGGGTAGAAGAAGTGGGGTAAAAGAGGGGGAGAGGGGGGGGATTGTGTGTGCAGCCTCGACACTCTTCGAGTAATACTTCCAGCAGTAATTTTCAGTCAAGTGTGGTTTCGTCTTGTGAAATGTGAGAGGGCCGCGTTGCTGAAGAGCGCTAAACAGTCCCTGCCGGTGTGGTAAGGTTGACGGGGAGGCAATGGAGCTGCTGCTGCTGTTAAGATTGGCTACTCGGAACAAAAAAGTTGCAAGTAGCACGGGCTATGGTGAGCCCGTAGTGGACTTACCTGGCACAGGAGCGGTGCTGTAACTGTGGGCAGTGAAGCGGGCGGTGAGCCATACGGTCTCCTGGTTACCGTCGTGTGTGCTGCAGGCAGCCTCAACAAAGCCATTGTCTCCCCTGTATTTACTTCACAAAGATTAGAGGCGCGTGGGTTAGAGCCAGACTGTGTGGGTGGGAACTGTGTGGAGGTAGTTCTCTAGATTACCACTCCGTAAAAAAACGCACCGGTTTAACTAACCAGAAGCCTAAGAACCTAGGAGATCCACCTCGCCAACAGGAACCGATAATAATTAGGGCCCATGAATCGTCAATATTTAATTCCTCCTTAGTTTCTCCTAAGGGAGTTCCTCCTAAATCGTCGCAATTTTTACGTCTAGGCGGAGAGCGTAAAAAATGTAGTGTTTAGTAAGAGGACAGGTTGGTGTACAAGAGAAGTGTAGGGTAGGTGTTTTTTTTTTTGGGGGGGGGGAGTAAAGAGGAAGGAGAGGCATAGGTGAAGGGAAGTATAGAAGTGGGAAATACAGTGAGAGGTATGAAAGCAGGCGGGCTGTCCGCCTTGCTGACACGATGTGTGGGTGTTCAGTGGGTAAATGTGGTTGTGTTAGGAAGGCGGGGGGGGGGGGGGGGGTGGCGACAGATGGAGTGTTGGACCACCTGTTGTTGTCAGTGGGAGGATTACTGAGGGAGAGACGAGGGAAGTAGTGGGCTGATGGGGAGAGTCGAGGAGACAGGCGACAGGATTATGTAGGTATATGGGGAGATAAGTAGGAAGTGGGTAGGGGAGCAGAGATGAAGGGGACAGTGAATGAACGAGTGATAATGAGACTGTGACGGTGGTGTAGAGGACGCTACACTCTCCCTCGCACAAATTCCCACTGTGCTGCTCCCTTCCTTAACTTTGCTTATACTGATAGCACTCCATACCTTCAGAGTTCTTTACAAGAACTTCTTTTCAGATTCACTCATCCCTCTTAACTTGTTCTTCACTATCCCTCACTAAAAATTGATTGCTATGTTTTCGCCAGCATTTTCCTTCCACCCTTCACCTGAATGAAGCACATGCTTCTTTCAAATGCCACGTCCTCAGAATTTCTCCTATTTTTGTCCAATTTGCTCGCCTCGCCGCCCTTAACAACAACCTCATCCCGTGCTCACTCTACAATGCTCGACCACAACTGTACCTGGATGGGGCTCTGGGAGTTCTTGCACTCCCCAAGCGAGGCCAGGCTTGACTTGTGAGAACTTGGTCCATTAGGCTCTTGCTTGGAGCGGCCCGCAGGTCCTCTATAGCCCTGTTGGTCCGGCACTTCTTGAAGGAAACTATCCACTTTTCTCCTGAAGGTGTCCACGTTTATTCCAGCAATATTTCTTATACTCGCTGGGAGGATGTTGAGCTCCTTGTGCTCTTTATCACGCGGCACACATCATCGCTACTATAACTATTGAAGTATTTATCTCTCCACCTCGGGGCAAAATTGCTATCAATACCACAGTCCCTGCCGCCGGGGACTTCAACGAGGGTATGAAAATGATCAAATGACTATTTGATAGGCAGTTAACTTTAAGCATACAACTGGTCGCTTGTCTGCTGCTCACACGACACCAACAGAAACGTTAGAAATTTGGACGGCATATTCATGTTAAGCTTAGCCTAGGTTAGGGTTAGCTGGATAAAAAAATGTTTCAGCCCGTCTACTCTAGCGTTCATAATAATGTAATTAAACTGAGGTACGTTTGTCCTAACAGAGGACACACGACTAGAAAACGGGATATCATGCCAAATTGCCCGCTGCTTTGATTTTGTATATATTTTATGTTTTGCTCTTAGTTGATTTATACATCAAAATGCGATGTAGTGTTGGTGAGGACGGGTTGAATATTTAGGCGACAGGTGAAGTACTGGGATGGTGAGGTTACGCATTGATTAGGTGGCCTTGTTAGTACTACTGTGTACCTGTACACAGTGGCACCACAGAAATTACACCAATGTTGTTTTAGATTTAACTATTCAAAACGAAATGTCCATGTAGCACGGGGGCCCGTAATTACACTAACTTGTTGTGAGATTTATATATATATATATATATATATATATATATATATATAATCTCACAACAAGTTAGTGTAATTACGGGCCCCCGTGCTACATGGACATTTCGTGTATATATATATATATATATATATATATATATATATATATATATATATATATATATATATATATATATATATATATATATATATATATATATATATACACACACACACACACACACACACACACACACACACACACACACACACACACACACACACACACACACACACACCGATTGTCCAAGTGATTGGGCACCATTCCCCCCCCCCCCCGTCCCATCCCAAATTCTTATCCTGACCTCTTCCAAGTGTTATATAGTCGTAATGGCTTGGTGCAACCACTTGGGCGGTCGGGAATTGAACGCCGACCTGCATGAATCGAGACCGTCGCTCTACCGTCCAGCCCAAGTGGTTGAACGATGTGAAAATGAACTGGAGCTCTAAAGGTGACTCAAACCCGCGACCACTGGACTGCCAGCCGCAACCTCTACCACTGTACCACCCGACTGTGTACACCAGGTCCTAACCTACCAGAGGTCCTCGGTAGGTTAGATTCGGGTAATTTAGTTCAACATTTTGGTGACGTTGGGAACGCTGGAGAGAGCGGGTTGCTCAACCCCCTCAGCCACCAGCCTCTTGTCACTAGTAACAACAATCAATATTTCATCATAATTCATTATCATCATTTCTATATCATTTAAAACAATACCAGAAGTGCTAAAATAATTATTACTGCAACTAGCGCCACTGTTACCTTTTGCTGTAGTGATAACAATGATATCTATACCTGTAATAATAGCATTAATTATACAAATCATATATAAACGGAATAAACCTTTTCATTCCCTTGTATTTGTTGTCAAGTGAGCGGGGGAGGGTAGTGGGGGGGGGGTGGGAGGCTCGCTGGCCATCTGGAAGACGGTGTGTGTGTGTGTGTGTGTGTGTGTGTGTGTGTGTGTGTGTGTTCACCCTTAGTCACACTTCCTCATCTGTCTTGCCGTTATTTTAACAGTGGTTATTTAACGAGTTCCGTGTTAGATTACGTTGGATTTTATTGGTGGTAGTGGAACGGGCTATTTATTTTGTGTTTACTCCAGTGGCAATGATAGTAGTTTTGTGTTTTAATGGTGTTAATGAGAGATTATTTGTAGCTTGTTATTCTCTGATAGCCTATGTATAATATTTAGGTGTTGGTAAACTTTCTATGGTTTATTAAACATTCCTTGCCTAACCTAATCTACCCCAGCTCCTTGTCCTCGTATACCGTCCAGGTGTTATAGTCATAATGGCTTAGCGCCTTCTCCTCATAATTACCATACCTTAAAATCACTTTTTCGATGGTTTGAAGGGTCCTGTCCAATTTGACACTTGGGTATGTAAGTAGATAGGGAGGGGTTTAGGAAAATTGTAAATAGATGACGGTGGATAAATACAGTAGTTAAATTATGAGGTGGCAAGTGCGGGCAAAAAGTAGGAAATAAAGTAGGCAGGAAAATAAGTGAGGAGGAAGATATAGAAAGGGAGGGAGCGAGAACTTGATTACGGGCTCACCATAGCCTGCGCTACATAAAAATTTTTGTTCAGAGTTGCTGAATCCAAATCATCATCGAGGTGGACTAGGGAACTTGAGTTCGAGATGAACCTAGTGAGGAGTCTAGTGAGTTTTTTTTTTTATTATTATTATTTTCTACCAGACGTGGCCACACATTTACAATGCTAACCAGCATATATACATTTTCTTCTGTCCTCCATGGACAGGGTTAGAGATCAGTTAAACATATAGTTCAGGGATTTATTGAACAATCAACCACAGAAGGTGATTCGGTACTTTTAAAATGCTAAGTGAGAGTGGAGGTAGTGGCACTCAAGGCCCTCATCCAGTGCCTAATGTGTGCTACATAGTCTTTCCCGCTTGATGATTTTTTTTTGTAATTCCTCGAATGCTAAGTGGGCCCACACAGTTAACTGGACCCCGAGAACTAGAGCAACACTAATACTTGACTATTAAACTGGTGGTTGTCATCGGCGTATTTCATCTTCTATATTAATGTACGGTTTCCATTATATGTTGAATGTTTTAGTTTGTATTTTTGTATAGACATTTTTAATTTCTGTAGGTCCACTCTCGCTCACAGAACTTAATTTGATCTTCTCTGGGGAAAACACCAAGATGCCGTACGGTCGCTGTTCTCACTTACTCACAGGGGGGGGGGGTAGAAATAGCCTAAGCTACTCTATCTCTTTGAGATGTATTTCTTTCTTGCCTCAATAAACATACTTGAACTTACTCACTCCCCCCCCCCCCTTCCCCACCACCTTTCCTCACACGCACGTGCGCGCTCCCAAACTCCAATCCACTCACCCCCCCCCCCCCCCCGGACCTACCAGTCTACCCCATACCCGTACCAACCCCCACAGGCGCACTCACGCACACATTAGGAACGTGAGCATAAAGGGCACTATTACGGGCTATTCATGCCCATGCCATCTCTTGACACCATTTGGTCACCATTTGGTCCGGGAGACATCTCCCGTCACGCAGGGTGCAGTTGCGCCTCCACAGATCTCCAGTATCATCTTTTGATACTGGTAATGGCTCAAAAGGGTCACCACTTACGGGCTATTCATGCCCGTGCCACCTCTTGGGTGGCTTAATCTTCATCAATCATCTCTTGAGTGGCTTAATCTTTATCAATCAAAGGGCACTACAGAAGGTGTGTTGGCCTATACGACACATCTCTTATCCATATCCGCTCTCACTCTGTTGTTGTTGTTACAGATTCAGCTACTCGGAACAAGTTCCAAGTAGCACGGGCTATGGTGAGCCCGTAACTTACCTGGCACAGGAGCTGGGCAAGAAGCACGGGCTATGGTTAGCCTCGTAGACAGGAGATGTCTCGCGCTCTCACTCGTATATATATGTTACCTTACTTTGCGATGATTTCGGGTTCAGCGTCCCCGCGGCCCGGTCCTCGACCAGGCCTCCATATGTTCCACATGTGCCTTTCGTGGTTCAGGCAG
Source organism: Procambarus virginalis (assembly GCA_020271785.1). NCBI lineage: Eukaryota > Metazoa > Arthropoda > Malacostraca > Decapoda > Cambaridae > Procambarus > Procambarus virginalis. The sequence goes on along the minus strand of WNGS01165751.1, from coordinate 29,664,054 downwards.
AGTAAGGTCAAGCTGTGTTTAACTTGCAGTTACTATTAACTCTGGTCAACAGGAACGTGACGAGGTGTCAAGAGAACACATCAAGTCCATGATGTGTGGGGGAGAGGTTGTTGAGGCCCGAGCACCTCTCACTGATGATCCAAACACTTAACAAAGATCGTGGCCGCAAAATGTGAGAGTTCTGTGCAGGTGATTCAGTGCGTAAAAAGCACGCACCAAGATATAATTCTTCAGCAAACGGGTTAACTTTAGCACGCTTTAGCATAATGGTATGGCAACACTGGGAGAAAAACACGAGTAGAATAAAATGCTTCATTAACTTGTACAAAAACAAATGTGAAATGCGACATTTCGTGACTTAAGATATTTCTGGGTTCAGTTTATTTATTAGTAACATCTTTATTGACAAAATTAATTACAATTTTGCTTAATCTGAGGATTTCGATTATGTCTTATTAAAGTGAGGATAATGCTGGTATTCACTGTCACGCAGGACAGAGGGTCATACATAAGACAATAGCTCTAAACTGTAGGCGGAAGTACATATATATCATGGTTACACTCAATGTTTTAATGTATGAATATGTGAAAAGAACTTTTTATTGTGCACTGCCACACAAGGGCAGGGATGGGTTCATAAGTGATGCAGCTTAGAAGTAATATAAATACAAATTGTTCTTCATTCTTTAAAATGGACAAGCAAATTTTGGATAAATTGTTAGGATGTCGTCCGTGTCCTGGTGAGAGTTAAAGGTGACTTTTGAAGCCCCTCGTTTCCTAGCCAGATGATACACATGCTAGCAGTATTTCATTTAGGGATACGGCCTGTGATTGAAATTAAAATTGAAATAAGTTTATTGAGGTAAAATACACACAAAGGGATGAGGTAGCTCAAGCTATTCTCACTCCGTTCAGTACATGGTGTTAATACATACATAGACACACATCACAACAATAAACATATTACCGAACATTCTGCAGCCTGTGATGATGTTGAACCTACAGCCTAGAGGTCCAAGATAGAGGTCCTGCAGAGAACCTGCAGCCAAGATAGAGGTCCTGCAGAGAACCTGCAGCCAAGATAGAGGTCCTGCAGAGAACCTGCAGCCAAGATAGAGGTCTGCAGAGAACCTGCAGCCAAGATAGAGGTCCTGCAGAGAACCTGCAGCCAAGATAGAGGTCCCCTGTGCTGGCGCAGCACGTTCATGCCAGCGTTCCCAACGCCTGAAACTGTTCTACTAAAGTGCCCTAACGTAACAAACCAGAGGACTCACTAACAGAAAACGGGACATTGTCAATTTCGCGAGCCGCTACATTTTTCTTGTACGTCAGTTTTTGGCTTTAGTATGCCAACATGGGACGTGGTGTGACGGGAACAGGTGGCTCCATTACGCCACGTGTTGCAGGTAAACATTGCGGTTATGGGGGTCAAGTGGCCATGCTTATTAAGTCAACGGCACCAGATGTGAATAATGAGCTGTGTGGGGTGACTCTAGACGTTGACATTGGTTGCATTACAACCACTGCTCGAACTCTGGACAGCCTAACGGTCAGACTAATGAGGAGAGCGGTCGGCGCTACTATAGTATGTGGTGGGCTGGGATGTTCACATTAGTAGGTCTGCGGTTGACAGTATTATCTCGATGTACTTTTGAAGTACAGAATGTTAAAAAACTACTGATCCTCCTATGCTGTCTGTCTATTCAAATTTCTCGAGTCTACGAGATGGACTTAAAACCCCCTTAATATAAGCTTCCGTTTAATCTACAACAGTCAACTTAACCTGGCATGATGCTGTAAACTCAAGGCGTGATGTAGCTCCCCCTCACCCCACCTCTCAAGGTATGATTATGTCATTATACACAGAAATCACAATAACGTGATGCATCAATGAACAAATAGAACAAATAGGAGAGGCTGCAGGATCCAGTAAGTTCAGTAGAACTTCGGTTTCAACTCTTTTTGACCATGTCGTAGCTCAGTCGATTAAGGCAGCGTCTGGGATGCTCTCGGACGTAGGTTCGAATCCTCGTCACGGCCCTTGTGGATTGGTTTATGATTATGTATCCCCCCCCCCCCCCCCTTCAAGGCATGATGCTGTAGCCTCTCCACCCGCTCATCCAAGTCGGATTCACAATGTGTGTGTTAAACACTGAACTTGAGGTGGGGGAAGAGTTACCTTAGGACTCTCAAACATAATATAGATAGCAGACTCGAGATGTACCTCACCCATTTATTGTTTATTTATTTTATTTATATACAAGAAGGTAAATTGGGTTGTGTATAAACCTAACTAAACAAAATGTAGTAACCTAAATAACTTTTATTATGGAGAGGCCTATTTAAATTTTTGTTTAGGAAAGTCAAAGGCGCCAGATTCACGAAGGTGGGTGGAAAGTCATGTTTGTACCGGTCCTGAGAAGTGCATTTTCACTTGTACACTATTTCAGGAAGGCTGAGAGCCGCTGACGGTGAGATCTTCACGGGACAAAATGTAATGCATAAGATGTTGACCAGACCACACACTAGAAGGTGAAGGGACGACGACGTTTCGGTCCGTCCTGGACCATTCTCAAGACAATCGACTTGAGAATGGTCCAGGACGGACCGAAACGTCGTCGTCCCTTCACCTTCTAGTGTGTGGTCTGGTCAACATACTTTAGCCACGTTATTGTGACTCGTCGCCTGCTAATGCATAAGATGCAAGCTACAATAGCGTGGGTAATAACATTTCATTCACTCGTGTCCTTCTAAGAGTACCCATGGCCTCCTTGGTGGGACAAGTTTCGTACATTAGGCCCGAGCTCGAATCTCAGATGATCTAAGTGATTATAATGCATTACATAGTGAAATGCGAGAGCAATTATTAGTTCAACTGCATGATATTTGTAATATTTTAATGATATTTGTGCTGTAGTAAAGTTTTGCAGGCCGTTCTTATCAGGAAACACATGTATAATGTTGCGTACTATAGGTAGGTTTGTACCTACACCAACCTTATTGGTGTGGGGGTGGAGGTTGAAGGAGGTGAAGTGTGGGTTATGGTGTAGTGGTAAGGGTGTAGAAGACAGTAGTGGTAAGGGTGTAGAAGACAGTAGTGGTAAGGGGTAGAAGACAGTAGTGGTAAGGGTGTAGAAGACAGTAGTGGTAAGGGTGTAGAAGACAGTAGTGGTAAGGGTGTAGAAGACAGTAGTGGTAAGGGTGTAGAAGACAGTAGTGGTAAGGGTGTAGAAGAGAGTAGTGGTAAGGGTGTAGAAGACAGTAGTGGTAAGGGTGTAGAAGAAGAGTAGTGGTAAGGGTGTAGAAGACAGTAGTGGTAAGGGTGTAGAAGACAGTAGTGGTAAGGGTGTAGATAGTGCAACCTGGCCTCTTACAAAAGAACGTAGCTTTTCGTTCGTATACGTTACGTAAGGTAAAAATGGTCGTACTAGGAATGGAAGCGGCTGGCGAAAGTGACGTACTGTCCCGTTTTCTGTTTTGGGTCCTCTGGTAGGTTAGGAGAGGACACTTTACAGTGACCGTTTTCTTGACGTTGGGAAATCTTAGGAGGCCGGGCTGGCTAGTGGTAGTGGTGTGGGAGGCGAGGCCGGAGGGCCAGCCACCATCTGTCGTCGCCACGGTACAGTTACTCTCACCTCTCAGCCTAACGTGTACCTCAGTCACTCTTCCTTCACACCACCGCTCCACCCTGGCACTCTACTTGTTAACCTAATGCCCTGAAGCCTACATGTGAAACCTCCTAACTCCACTCCCAAGAGTTAGTCACTCGTACAACTGTTGTTAACGCTGCTGTTGTTTGAGGGCGCTCTGTCACTCTCCTTTACAGTCTTCACATCTCTGATCGGCTCCTGAGCTGTTTGCTTGGCCCTGGATCTCCAATGGAATGCTTATTCATTCTATAGGCCTAAACCTTCACCGTTTACGTGGTTGACATGGCTACATTGTTCTTCATAACTGTAACACAACGAGTGAGCGCGTTACAGTAATCCACTGTGCACACACAAATTAAAGTACAGTATGCTAAAGTTAGTTGAACGAGAAATGGCTATGAATAAATACTTCTAAGCATATTTTATAATAATAGTCTGTCCCCTTTAAATGTCGAAAACGCATAAATAAAATCTAAAGTCATTAATATAACTGAATTCTCGACCACAAATTTCACAAATAACAAACTAAAAAGTAAGTATCATTGTTGGTAACAAATATTGATCTCTCAGTTGAATAATCTTCGAGTTCAGACTTGGCAATATTAACCCAGCTGTTCATGCTTGTACCCACAATCATCTGTCCTACAGACATCTGTAGCAGCTCTCGATCACACATGATCTAATGTGAAAACCGTGACGTCAGGCAAGAGTAACAAGGAAGACTGACAAAGAGGTGTACTGGTGCATGGTGACGCATTAGTCCATAAGTTCCTTGTTGCCCCAAGTCACTTTTGTTTTCCAACGCTGAAGTCCCACTGCCATCATGATTGAGAGTCTGAGGAGGCTGCTGAGCTTTGGTATAAAGTACAGTCTTCTGACTTCACCGCACCTTTTAATTCCCGGTTGTAGTCTGGTTCGTTATTGACTCGATTGAGAATTCTGGGTTTGAATCCCAAGTGGGACAAATGGATGGGAGTATTTCCTATCACCTAATGCGCCTGTTCACCTAGCAGCAAGTAGGTACCCAGGAGTTAGTGAGCTTGATGGGGGGGGGGGGGCGGACCTCGATATAATCATAACGTGTATAAATCAACCCGTCCTCGCAAATTCGTATTGACTTATTTAAAACGTGCATAGGTGATATACTAAACATAATAGTTTACCTTGAAAAGCTTCATAGAAAACACCGACCTTACCTAACCTTGTTAGTATGTTAAGATAAGCATCTTATTGCTTCGTATTACAATTATTACTTAACCTATACCTATAATAGGTTAATATTTATACCTATAATAGGTTAAGTAACAGTTGTAATTACGAAGCTATAAGATGCTTATCTTAACATACTAACAAGGTTAGGTAAGGTCAGTGTTTTCTATGAAGCTTTTCAAGGTAAACTATTATGTTTAGTATATCACCTATGCACGTATTTAATAAGTCAATATTGACTACACGAATTTGCGAGGACGGGTTGGTATAAATACACTCCGACTGCCTGTCTTTCGACACACAATGAATTACTATTAATTATCACAAGATTTCTAAATGCCTCATGATGAGCTTGAAGAACAAGTCAAACTTTACTTGTTTTCAAGGTGCACCTCCAAAATCCGGATTGGGTCTGAAACTATACAATCTGGATTGCTGGAAATCCGGATTTCCAGAAAATTTCCTGTATGTTTTTACTATCCCCAAATGCTGTTTATTTTCATTTAAAGCTCAAAATGTATATAAACCATAGAATTTTGTTTTTAATATACTCGATGGATTTTTTAAGGGGCACTAACTGCTTCTNCCTGCCAAGACAGGTGCTTCCCGGTGTTGTGGTGGTGCGCGGGTGGGGTTGAGGTGCGCGGGTGTGGGGTTGAGGTGCGGGTGTGGGGTTGAGGTGCGGGTGGGTGTGGGAGTGTGGTGTGGTGGCCTGGGGATGTTTGTAAGAGGACGGCTTGGCATCACACGGGTGTGATTAGTGGAGCATGATGCGACGGCGTCTGATTGGTTGGTTGGGGGGAAGAGATGCTCATGCTTCAGCTAATGCTATTGGGCGCATGGCATCATTAAGTTAAAGATACAAACAGTGCATGTCATGACTTTGGGAAGGACATGAGCAATCCTAACTTAAGGGAGATTGTGTAACTTTATATTTAAGTTTGGTTGTAACCGTCAACAAGGTTAAAATGTTGCAAATTAACGTTATTCTCCTCATCGTTCTCGTAAACCTCCTCTCTCTCTCTCCCTGAGGTTGGGAAAGAGCATATAATTGAGATTACGACTATGGTGTTTTCTCGTGGTTGTATATGGAGTGTCTCCAAGTGTTGCCCCCGTGTGTTACATCACGGGTTGTGGAGAGCGAGGGTGTCGGGGTGTTGCTATCAATGGACAGGTGAACGTGGCAGCGTACAAGTCCTCTTGTCTCAGAAGTAACTTTTTTTGGAATGTAATTTTTGTAATGTAATTCAGATGAGCTGTTATGAGCATGTGTGTGTATACAGTGATATGACAATGTGTGTTCCAATCTGTGTCCCAGTTGTATGTGTCATGTCTGTACCACTCTCCCCCCCTCCTGTCCTCCCCTCAATCTCAGCAACAGATGTGTGTGGGGGGGGGGGAGGAGGCGGTGGTAGGACGGTGTTGTGCGAGGCAGTGCAGGCAGCGGCAGTCAGCAGAGTGCAGCCGTGGCGTCAACACCACCACTGCTGCAACTGGTCCGTTGCCTCCTGCACCACACCCATACACCCACCACCACCACCACTGTACCCTAACTACCCCAGCCGCCAACAAGACGCGTCTTCAACACGAGTGACAAGTGTGGTTCAGTGCACTTAGTGTTAGCCCCCAGGATGCTTTGTCGTGCAGTGTTGTGCAGAGGAAGTGTCTCCTGATACCGTTGTCGAAGAGCTTGTAAATGGAGAATATAAGGTTGTAGAGCGTAGTTAGGGACATTACGTAATGACAGTGGTGTAGTTGGGAACTAGCAGTGCTGGGTAGCGCTACCATGCGCCGCTTTCTGGAACTGGTGCCGGCACTCCTGCTGGCGTGCCAGGCTTCCGGTGCCAACCTCAGTGACACCCATTTTGCCCTGCCTCAAGACACCCCTGGCCTTCAAGAACTCTTAGAAGCAAGGTTCCCACCTCGTGTGTATAGTTTTGACCCTCGGCCTAAAATTAACTCTGCTGACCTGATCTATAACCACGATGTTCCCAAGCCCAAAAGTGAAGCTACGTCCAACACAAGCCAAGTCCAGCAGCACCTGGACAAGACCTCTGATGCCCCATACAGTGTAAACACATCAGCTTCAGTCACTCCTCAAGTGGAGGAGTCTGATCATGAGCGAGATACAGAGTCAGGAGAGTTGCCGTCTTCACTCAATGTCAGAGAGAAGCTCCAAGCCCACAACGCCTCCAAAGAGTCGACAGAGACTGTAGTCACTGACCTGCCTGATGTTGTAGTTCCTACGAGCTATGGGGAAGACGGCGAGGAGCGTCCTCGAGCCATCGTGGACGTCCGTCGAGAAGGTCTGTCAGGTGAGGTGTCGTATATCATCCACCCAGACAACCAGCCGCCTCCCACCTACGTGCCTCTCAAGGACTTGCCACCCCTAGCACACCCTGCGGCTCAGTGGCGACCAGACATCTTCATGAAGGTATGCTGCTCTTCCCCACCCTCCACTACCCTTCCTGCCGACCCTGTGGCCTCGGCCTCACTGGAGGTCAAGTCTGGCTATGCCCAGGTGGGTACTTCTGCTCCTGATGAAGGGGAGCCCACGGAAGACACGCCGGAAGTGAGTTACGAAGGAATAGAAACTGCTGATGAAATTGATGACGAAATAACTCCTGATGGTGACGACCCAGCAGATGCAAATAGCGAAGCTGAGTGGGTGACCACAACAGTGCCCGAGGTGAGTGACGATGCCAGCACCCAGAGATCCTCCAGAAACTCTACAGAAATTGCCCTTTCAAATGGCACAGATGCATCCGGCAACCACACGCCACGATACGAAGAGTCTGGCTCCACTACCTACCAGGATGTCGCCAATTTCCTGAAGGATATTGCTAATAGTGATGGTTTCAAAAACGCTTTTCTGGGAGACCTCATCAACAACTTTGGCAACCTGGACCAGAATGCCATGAAACTCATTTACAGCCTATTGATAAGGCCGCTGGAGGGCGTGCAAGGCGCTAGTGGTAAAGAGGATAACGTGCGACCAGTGCCTGAACCCAGACCAGCCCCACCAACCAGTATGCCTGCAGGTCCACACGGCTCGATGGTACTGGAGAGAAAAAGATTGCGTCTGCAGGACCCACCTGTCAACAACTTCGAGCCCTTCAGGTCTATTTTTCCACCAAGTCGATCGTCGGGCAGCCAAAGGACTTCAATTCGCCCAAGCTACCCAGTACGGCAAGTTCACTACACAGCCAATAGTGAAGATGCCTGGCATCCCAGCCGCACAGCTGCCAGGCTTCCTGCCCATGGGCGTCGTGGAGACGAAAGTGTCGACGTCATCACGGCACCTCCTTTTCAGACCTTTGAAGTCGTCCTGGGCTCTAGCATCAATCATGATGACAAAAACGCAGGTAGCAGCATTCAGATCCAGCACAATGGCCCACCTCTTCCCTTCGACAAGCTCACACTTGGTTTAGAGATGCCTCCTCCTGATGCCTTGGATGCCCTCCCACCTGGTTCTGTCCTCATCCCACCTTCATACATTCTCGGGCGACCCAAGCTTCCATTAATACACAACAAAAAGAATGGGGCTCCCAGCATTGAGATGCCCTTGTCAGATTTCCTGCCAAACCTGCCCTTCTTCGGTAATAAGTCTCCAAGATTCCATCCGCCTGCTAAACCTCAGGCACAGGATATCCCTCCACGACTACCTTCCTTTTTGTCCTCTCTGTTGCCTAATGCCCCACCTCCAAGACCTGTCAGACCACCAGGCCCCATGATATCGCCACAAAGAGCCTCGAGCTCTCTGGGTTTAGCAGACAGCAGACCAGGTTTCCATGGTATGACGCGCCCCACAGGTCCTCCACCCCCAATCACAAAGTTAACACCACCTGGTCAGAGAGTTCCACCTTCTGTGCCCACGGCGCCCGTTTCTCAGCAGGTCTTCGAGCAGGACGGTCCAGGTAGCAGTATGGCAAGACCTGGCAGTACATTTGGGCCTGTGTCCCCGACAGTTTTTGGCGCTCTCCATCACCTACCTCAGCATGCCCCAGACACTGTCTGGGCACCTCCTATCAATGAAGCACCAGAACAGGAGGGAATGGTCCATATCGGTGATCAGGAGTACCATGCCTCTCTCCAAACACCACTGAAAGATGTGCATGACGAGGAAGAGATTGGCAGCAGTGGAGGAGCGATGAATCAACCAGAGGGCAGAATACCAGACAGGAATGTGGATAATCACCCACAAAATGGCGCCTTCATTCCTGACAATGCTCAGAATGATCAACAACGCCCTCCAGAATCTGTGAACTACCATGACCTTCCACCAGAGTATGTTAACTACTACGATCTTGACTATAGGGATTACTACCATGACCAGAACAGAGGTTCTAATGGTGGTGGTGTCTCGATAGAAGAAAACCTAGATACCACGGGACAGGCCAGCCACCAAGATGCTGTTGCTCCTCCCATCATCATGTCCTCACCAAAACCACCTAGTTTAGGTATCCACCTTCATGAAGGTGAAGGTCACCACATTGACTCGGAAAACCTTCCAGAAAGCCACTTCCCAAGTTCCCATAGTGGCCATCTTCCCAGCCTTGACGACCTTCTGGGTGTCAGAAAACCTGAGGCCCAACCACCAACATTGACAGAGCAAGAAAAGAATGAATTGCAAATGTTGCTCCAAAATCACCGGATGGCTAATATTTTGGCTGAAGGTAATGGTACGGTAGTGGCCCTGCTGTCTACACATAATGATGATAGTATGGAAGATGTCCCGCCTGCTAATGTAGATGATACACCATCTACACCAGCCACTTTCCAAGGAGAGATGACGACAACAGACAATGGTCACTATCCCGTACCATTGACTGGGGACCGTGGGGGTTTCCAGGATTCCCTGCCCCCACCAGAGCACGATACAGTGTTCAGTGAACATGATGCTTCTGTAGCACACTTGTGGAAAAACATCCAGCTCATTCCTCTTGTTCCAGAGCTCTTCGAGTCCCCGAACCACGACTCTGACGATGCTATGAATCTCACCTCTCTGTTCGATGGCGCCGTGCCACTCTCCCCAGGCTCCATTCACGAGACAATGCCAGACAATTCTGACCTGGAGAGGGTTGTCATTGACAGCACTGACGGCCATGTCACTGTGCCGGAGGAAGTGGTAGAGGACACTGAGAAGGCTAATGCCAAGTTCATGGCTTATGTGTTGATTGGTGCGTGTTGTGGACTGGCACTACTCTCCATCGCTGGAGTCATTGTTATTGTGCGCTTCAAGAAGACTTGCGGGTCACGGCAGATTAAGACACGAACTCGTCTGACAGAACAAGACTCCATAGAGAATATATCGAGGCGTGTGGAGAACCTAGCTCTGGGAGGAGAGTCCGGTCATAAGCTAGGGTCCTGGTTCACTGGGCGTAATGAGCACATTGGTTCTGGTAAACTGCGAGGCAACATGGCTCTTCCAGAAGTGCAGGACCTCAAACGGGAGAAGAGTAGCAAGTCTGGCAGTGCCCGAGACCTGCTCTCCATCTGTTCCGAGTCTTCCCGTTCTAGTTCCCCGCGTCAAGCTCGTCATGACGGGGAAGGGACTGCTCGCACTGACGACGAGGAGCCACGCAGCTCCTGGCTCCACGATGAATACCGCGGCTCTGTTAGCGATCTGAGCCAAGCGACAGGGCAGGACCCAGCCTACAGTTCACAACAGTACCAGCAGTCTCACTCGAGCCCCCATGCCTCCACAGCCAAGCCTCACCCTGCAGACCACCAGAGGTACCATCCTGAATCTTCTGTAGAGGCCGAGCTTGTGGAACGGTCCGTGCGAGAACGACGGTACACTGGGCATTCCAGAGCAGAAACAGACAAACTTCAACGCTCCGCCAGTCGTCGCGGGCCTCGATATTTATCATCTATTGACAGTGAAGAGTTAGAGGAACGTCTTGTAGATCGCGATCAACACTACATTACCGACTCGGAGCTGGATGATGGCATGACCCATTATGACGATGACGAGTCGCGTGAGCCTAGTAGGTATTTTAGCGACTCCCGGGAGTTGGACGATGTGGTAGCCTCCCGTAGTGTCGACCCAAGTATGATGACTTCCCAGGAGCTGGGCGAACATTTGAGCCGCGACCTCAAGCACTACCAGTCTCGAAAGATGGCCACAACGCAGCAGCAGCAACAAGGAGACGGAAGGGACACGGCCTGTCTGCCAGAATCATCTCAAGAGGGAGAGGGAGGCTCGCGGGAACTTCAGCGTTCCCAGAGTCAGGTGTCATTCAGCCGCGACAACGTTCAAAATGAAGTCTTCCTGGAATTCGACAACATCTTCCGTCAGCACGGGCAGTACCTCAACAGTGAGCCTCCAGCCTCCACCCTGGGTCGCATCTCCCGTGGAACAGACGACACCCACCTCTCAGTCTCCCGCGCCAACACCCCCGACTCTATTGACCTTCCGGAAGAATACCCAACAGACTCTCATAATCATGATGACAGTCAACCTCCGCCCTCCTCCCCGCCCACCACTCCACCCAGGTTCTCTCCTCCACCCGCCCCGCCTCGCCCACCAAAACCTGGTCACCTGAGTCAACCCGGTACACCATCGCCACAAGCCAACCGGGCTCACGCCTCCCCCAGTGTAGAATCTTCGGCAGTCCCCCGCAGCAACCAGCAGCGCCCTGTGTACTGGACTAACGATGAGGAGCGACTCGTATGACGGGACGCAGCGGGCCGAGGGCCGAAACCGTAAGTCCCGGGTCCCTGTGACTCTGCCACCCTCGCCTCGAAGTGCGTGGGTGGGACAGAGGCAGCAGGGGGACCCGGGTGAAGGCCACGCTCCTCCCGACCGATCTCTTAGAATGCACAGGTGTGCACTGGAGTAATCTCTGGGGAACCGCGGCCGATTTACGGTAGGCACCAAAGCCCGCGCTCGGCGGACGCGCAGCGTGGGACACGAGCTACTGCGCCGCTGAGTATGGTCGACAAATATGGTGGTCAACGCGCCCACGTTTGCAGAACATCGCCACTCATCTACAGTCTCATTGTAGTTTTCGAATTATCCAGAGGCTGCAATAATGGGCGTTGTTGTTAAGGTTATATTGCAGAGGTGTTGGTTAAGGGAATTTCAGGTGTTGGTCTGATTGCTAGGGGTGTAGCCAGGGGCTACTGTACACACACACTATCGAGCAACGCACCACATTCATCGCTGCACACTAGGAACAAGCACTCTGGGATACACCCACAGTAAAGTGACTAGGACTGCCCGTGTAGGACTAGAAGCACTAGTTGATCAGTTTTTGTTCCTTCCAAAGGTCTGATCTGTTTCAGTAAGGAGTTTTAGCCGTCGCAAGACTTGGACGCGTGTAATTTGTAAAACCAGGCAGCTGTGGAAACACACACGTCTGTGCAACAGCCTGGCTGTGTAACCGCTCGGCTGTGCAACAGCCTGGCTGTGTAACCGCTCGGCTGTGCAACAGCCTGGCTGTGTAACCGCTCGGCTGTGCAACAGCCTGGCTGTGCAACCGCTCGGCTGTGCAACAGCCTGGCTGTGCAGCCGCTCGGCTGTGCAACAGCCTGGCTGTGGAACCGCTCGGCTGTGCATTAAATGCTTCTTAATTTCAACCTTTCAGTTTCAAAGGACTTAGACGACGATTGTGTCAGCATTGTGACATTGTCTTGCGGTAGTGTGTGGTGGCCTGGGAGGGTAGGTTTTTCTACCACTATATTTCTCCAAACGGAGCAGCTGTGATGCGTGACCCAGGTTACTGTGCTCTTCTCGCCTCCCTCTTGTGTGGCTTTACCTCCTGTCTCTTGCTTTGACTTCTGCCTATGTAGCTTACCTATTCTAGGACTCATTCTAAGGAGAAACTACTCTCGAGTCTTGAAATGTTGTTTTAAATAACTGTTGAGGTAGGGGTAGATTGGGATGTTCTTGTTGAGTCATGAAGAGTTACCTGTCACAAGATGGTGACAGCGCCCGCCCGTCTATATGAAAAAGAGGGGTGGTAGTACTCATGGGAATTCGCTGGTGTATTCGGGCTGTTAATTAATATTCTTTCTCATGATGTTCACACCTGTGTTGCATCCTTGTCTATGAAGCTGCGTGTGAAGGGATGTGTCGGGGTTTCAGGTTTATTACGGGTCCCCATCACCATCAAAATATTGTGGTTCATTAGCATTTATATCTAAATTGAAGTGTGGTACCCATTGTTTATAATTTCCTTTTGGCAATGTAAATTTAGAAACGGCTAATGGCGCTCAGTTATTCTGTCACGAAAATAGAATATACTGTATTGTCGAATGTCACGAACATATAAATAAATACAGTCGAAAAGGCCTGAACTGTTTCCATAAAATAACTTATTTAAACTATGACCTGTTTTCCTGGTGTATTTCTCGACACGCTATGGCGTCAAGGTGTTTTTTTCACTCTCCTTTACAATTGATTATTCATTTATAAATAAACTGTTTAGTTACCGGGGAAAACTATGTGATTAATTTGTAACTTATGGCATTATTATTTGTATTGGCTTGAGGCCGCAGAATGTTGNGTGCACACACATGCAAATGCATATACACTATATATGTACGCTCTTACATATGCACGTACACACAGAGGGAGTATCCACACTCATATGCAAGCGACCTCCCTTGTTACACCCGGTGTTTATAGAACTTGTTCAGTCGTGTCTTGTAGACTTGTAAGCCTAAGGCTTAATGGCACTACACACATGTTACTATCTATACTCACTGTTCTGTGTCTTGGGCGAGTGATGTCGTCCGGTCATGTCACTGGAGGAGTTACCCTGCTGGAGCCCTCCTTGCTGTGCTGGTGAGGCTCTCCACGCGTTCTTCAGTGTGCGCCTACTAGTGGCTTTACAAGATTGTAAATGCTATGTATTCTCACAAACCCAGTGTACCTTCTTGTATATAAATAAATAAATGTTGCGGGGGATTTCATCACTTAGCATGATTTGTATCGTGTTAGGGACGCTGGTCAGTAGTTGCTCAGGTGCACATGTTTATGTTCGCGGGTTATTTGTGTGTGCCCTCTAGTGATGCCAGCCAGCGAAGTAGGGAACAGAGCGGCGGCGTGCATTTAGTCTGTTTAGTGGGATGATTAATGGAATTTCTAAGAGCGGTGACCGTGAAGAGATAACGGGAGAATAACAATGGGATGACAACTGGGCAGGGAAGGTGAACTGGTGGTAGAGGCCAGATAGTCACCCATCGTCACCAGCCTTATGGGCACGGTATCCTTGTAGACCAACGCTAATTACTCGCTACCATCTCTTAATTTATCGCATTACTCAAAAGCCACGAACAGGAATCTGAATGTGGCTTATTTGACCCTATGAGGTAGTAGCCGTGTAATCTAGCCACTCCCGCCGTGTACTGTCGTGTACTGTCGTTTGCTGCCGTGTACTACCCCTTGAATCCTTGAAGTTGCCGGTGTGTTGGCTCCTTGTAACCCCCCCCCCCCACTTGTTCCACTGATGATTGATGAAGATTAAGCCACCCAAAAGGTGGCACGGGCATGAATAGCCCGTAAGTGGTGGCCCTTTTGAGCCATTACCAGTATCAATAGATGATACTGAGATCTGTGGAGGTGCGGCTGCACCCTGCGTGACGGGAGATGTCTCCCGTGTCCCACTGGTCACTGTGGCGCGGCAGTGTTATCTTGAGGTTATCTTGAGATGATTTCGGGGCTTTTTAGAGTCCCCGTGGCCCGGTTCTCGACCTGGCCTACACCCCCAGGAAGCAGCCCGTGACAGCTAACACCCAGGTACCTATTTTACTGCTAGGTAACAGGGGCATACGGTGAAAGAAACTGCCTATGGTTTCTCGCCGGCGCCTGGGATCGAACCCGGGACCACAGGGTCACAAGTCCAGCGTGCTGTCCGCTCGGCCGACCGGCTCCCTGTCCGTGTACACAATGTCGACTGCTACATAGAAAGTTCACGTTGTTCAGTTTATTTGGAGGCGAATGCCAGAAAGTAACGGGCAAATGTTAACTTTTTAGGCCTAGTATAGTACATATATGTACTTAATTAGGCCTTGGATTTCTTATTTAGATCTAGGATAGGTTGGCTTATAGTTTGCATGGGTTTTGTTACGCCCTTCAGGATTCAAATAGAAGTTGTATACCCACCCAAGGCAAAAACATTTCGTTCACATTTTTTGTACATGTCATCCGCGGCAGTTGTAGGCACTATACTCTTTGGTGGACTCTCATGTGTATCGCCTTCAGGCCTCCACCTGCCTCCATCTGCCTCCATCCGCATCCACCCAGCCTCCACCAGCCTCCACCTGCCTCCACCAGCCTCCACCAGCCCCCACCAGCCTCCACCTGCCTCCACCAGCCTCCACCAGCCTCCACCAGCCCCCACCAGCCTCCACCAGCCTCCACCTGCCTCCACCAGCCTCCACCAGCCTCCACCAGCCTCCACCTGCCCCTACCTGACAAAGGGCTCAGCTCGTACATAGTTTGTCAACTTATTTGACTGTTTAATAGTGCTAAATAACAACGGGTCTCCTGTGTGGTAACTCACTGCAATGAACTGAAGGGCCCGCTGCTCACGTGTTAAACTGGTAGATGGACAGCGGGTAATTGAGCTCTGGTCTACTGCTCCGGGCTTGTGCTCACCTAGTTGCGCTTGCGGGGGTTGAGCTCTGCCTCTTTGATCGTCTTTGTGTGACGGGGGTGAGGGGGGGGGGCGTATCGCAGTGGTTGTGTGTGTGAGTGTGAGGGAGATCGTTTTGATTCGTACCGACTCGTTTGCTCATTCTCTCATCGACTCGCTCAAAGGCGGTTCACATCCGTCTGGGGTTTAAGGGTAAGTTGAGTGGTGTGCGCTTCTGAGCAGCTTCCTTGCTCCTGCGTTTAGTGGTCTCGTCTCTCTCTCTCTCTCTCTCTCTTGCTACACTTGTGTTGTAGTAACGTCCCATCCCGTATCCTTATTCCTTCCCAGTGCTATGTAGTCGTAATGGCTTGGCGCTTTCACCCCCTAATAGTTCCCTTCCCTTGTGTTGTGGTGATCTTTGGTTATAAATAGGAGCTGCCTCGTATGGGCCAATAGGCCTTCTGTAGTTGCCTTTGTTCTTATGTTCTTATGTTATCTGTTAGCGTATTTCACAACACTTCTCCCTGCTTGCCGGCCCCTCACACTTGTCTGAGCACTTTGCCTGTGCCAGTGTGACACCGAAGCCAAAGGTTGGCCTTACCTGGTTGATATCTGCTTGATGGGGTTCTGGGAGTTCTTCTACTCCCCAAGCCCAGCCCGAGGCCAGACTTGACTTGTGAGAGTTTGGTCCACCAGGCTGTTGCTTGGAGCGGCCCGCAGGCCCACATACCCACCACAGCCCGGTTGGTCCGACACTACTTGAAGAAAACAATCTAGTTTCCTCTTGAAGATGTCCACGGTTGTTCCTGTAATATTTCTGATGCTCGCTGGTAGGACGTTGAACAACCGCGGACCTCTGATGTTCATACAGTGTTCTCTGATTGTGCCTATGGCACCTCTGCTCTTCACTGGTTCTATTCTGCATTTTCTTCCATGTTGTTCACTCCTGTACGTTGTTATTTTACTGTGTAGATTTGGGACCTGTCCCTCCAGTATTTTCCACGTGTATATTATATGGTATCTCTCTCGTCTCCTTTCTAGTGAGTACATTTGGAGAGCTTTGAGACGATCCCAATAATTTAGGTGCTTTGTCTCGTCTATGCGTGCCGTATATGTTCTCTGTATTCCCTCTATTTCAGCAATCTCTCCTTCTCTGAAGGGGGAAGTGAGTACTGAGCAGTACTCAAGACGGGTCAACACAAGTGATTTGAAGAGTACAACCATTGTGATGGGATCTCTGGACTTGAAGGTTCTCGTAATCCATCCTATCATTTTTCTGGCTAACGCAATACTTGCTTGGTTATGCTCCCTAAACGTTAGGTCGTCGGACATCATTATTCCCAAATCCTTGACATGCTGTTTTCCTATTATGGGCAGATTCGATTGTGTTTTGTACCCTGTATTATGTTTCAGATCCTCATTTTTGCCGTATCTGAGTACCTGGAATTTATCACCGTTAAACATCATGTTATTTTCTGTTGCCCAATCGAAAACTTTGTTAATATCTGTTTGTAGTTTTTCAATGTCTTCAACAGAGGTAATTTTCATGCTGATTTTTGTATCATCTGCAAAGGATGACACGAAGCTGTGACTTGTATTTTTGTCTATATCTGATATGAGAATAAGGAACAGCAGTGGTGTAAGGACTGTACCTTGAGGTACTGTCCTTGGCTTGGCTTGGCTTCGTACCAGTACATGAGAGAGAGATCACCTGAGAGACTCGAACTACCCCAGCAGGATGACATTGACTGCATGGCGCGATGCGACATGATCATGTCACACAGCCTCCAGTGAGTAAGAGAGACGAGGAGCTTCACTCAAATAACAGGAAGATTCTTAGGCTGTGCGAAGCAGAGAAGCAGTTCAATGTATGCGTGCGTGCGTGATCCCGCACGTGCACGCACAAGTGGGGAAATTGTGTGTTGTTAGTAAGGCGACCCTTACATTACCGATCCAGTGGATGATCGGTACCCCCCTCCCCGTGCATGTCATCATGTGGTTAGTGATGATTGATAAAGATTAAGCCACCCAAGAGGTGGCACGGGCATGAATGGCCCGTAAGTGGTAAAAATTTTTGTTCAGTAAATCTTTTCAGTGTTCTGAGGCCGCATTTAATCGTCTAACTGCTATCGCATGTGGTTAGTGAGTCAGCCCGTCCTCTTACGGTTCCCCAACGTTGAGAAAACGGTCAATTTAAAGTATCCTCTTCTAACTTACCAGAGGACCCAAAACAGAAAACGGGGCAGTACGTCACTTTCGCCCGCCGCTTCCACTCTCTAGTGCGACCATTTTTGGGGGGCATTATGTAACACATACGGGCGAAATGTGACGTTGTTTGTAAGAGTACAGGCTGAATGAGCGGAGATTAGGTGGGTGGTAGATATGAATGCTCCCCCTCTCGCTTGCCAGCTCGTTGCAAACACACACACAGCACGGCTCCTGTGCCAGGTAAGTCCTCTACGGGCTCACCATAGCCCGTGCTACTTGGAACTTGCTCAGAGTAGCTGAATCTATAACAACAACAACAGCTCACAGGCTCTCACTCTGAGACTTCGTGTAGAGCACTCTCCTCACATCTATCTCCCACGTTGTGGGACCCTTCATCACGGTGAACGGTTACGCTGATGATGACTATGATGACGGCGGTTGATTTGACCGTGAATTGTTGTGCAGTTGGTTATAAACGGTGATTGACTGTAGGTAAAGATCTAGTTGATCTTTATCTCGCTCGAGGCTTCACTAACACCTCGCGGGGTCTCGAGAAGTACGGTGAGAATTCCGACATTTTTTGTGCGTGGTCTAACCGGGGTTTTCACACAATTCCCCCCGTGCACTCGGGCCCTGTCAATCAAATGTTCTACCTCGACGCATCTAGGAACATCCCGTGCGTAAGTTCGAACCGTCATCAAGGCTCTTGTGGATTTGTTCATGAATAAACTGCTTCGTGTGGGTCATGTATATGAATGAACTGCTTCGTGTGGGTCATGTATATGAATGAACTGCTTCGTGTGGGTCATGTATATGAATGAACTGCTTCGTGTGGGTCATGTATATGAATGAGCTGCTTCGTGTGGGTTATGTATATGAATGAACTGCTTCGTGTGGGTCATGTATATGAATGAACTGCTTCGTGTGGGTCATGTATATGAATGAACTGCTTCGTGTGGGTCATGTATATGAATGAACTGCTTCGTGTGGGTCATGTATATGAATGAACTGCTTCGTGTGGCAGAATAGGCCTTCTGTAGTGTCCTTTCTTCTTGTCGCTTCCTCATGTGTTTTGTTTCATATCCTCCCCAATGTTAGGCTAGGGAATTGTTCCCTTGAATCCCTTCGGTTCATCCACGTGTCTGGATTCCGTCTGTGGCTTTGCGTTCTTCTGTTACTCCTGCTCAGCATTTCGTCCTTATCTACTTTGCCAATTCCCCCCTTAGGATCTTGTACGTCGCGATCTTGTCTTCTTTCCCCATATATTTAATGTTGTATGGTCCAGCTTCTCAGTATTGCCTTGTGCTCCAAGGCCTCGCGGTTTGGAACCAACCCTACTGGGTAGGATAAGTAATTATGGTATTAAGACCTCTTGTTGCTTCGCCGACAGTGCTATGATAATAGGGAAGTTGATTTGTTTTTTCTGTTCTACTTCTGCCTAATATATCGTACCCCTCCCATTGTATATATCCCCCCCCATTGTATATATCACGCCCCCCCCCATTGTATATATCACGCCCCCCCCCCCATTGTATATATCACGCCTTCTCGTGCATCTTCCACGTAGTTGTCCTTGGAAGACTACTAAGCTCGTCGTGCGTGGTGGTGGAGGTTGAGCACTAGCGAGCCGTCAGTTGGCTAGGAGGTGGGTGAGGGAGAGCTCAGGGAGAGTCTTGGCAATAACGGTGCGAGCTCGCCAGTTCGTAGGGCGGGCGCCATCTGTCGCTCGCCCCACGACGGCAAATACGGCAATGAAAAGAATGTGGCTTGGCCGAGTGCGCCCAATGAATCCAGATAACGTGAAATTGGTCTTTGTTTATCATTGGGATATTTACGTAGGTCCGAGGGATTCGTTGTCATGCCGTCTGCTATATTAGTTGTATGCATATATGTTGCAATTTATGCAGACTTCCATATTATTAATACTAAAAATGCCAGAAAATGGCATTTATTACATTTATATAGCTTCGTTCAGCCTGATCATGCGTGCTTGGAGTTTGGGTGGCTTTGTTGGCTGAACTGCTTCATGGGACGGTGGCTAACTGGGATTGTCAAGACGACTTGGTGGGCTGCCATAGTGTGTGCTGATAGTTGACACACTGCCTGCGCTCCAAGGCTGGCCATCGCCCGGGTCTGCTTCGTCCTTCCGCCAATTACGGTACTGCTCTTTTTCCCGAGAAACAAAAATGACACGCCATTTGGCGGGAAAACTGCATTGTTGTTAATGCAATTTGTTCACCGTTAACATTCTTGGTTCAATCTGTCCTCTTACAAGGAACGTCGCATTTTGATCGTATGGGTTATACAAGACCAAAAATAATCGTACTAGAAAATGGAAGCGGCTGGCGAAAGTGACGTACTGTCCCGTTTTCTGTTTTGGGTCCTCTGGTAGGTTAGGAGAGGACACTTTAATTGGCAGTTTTCTTGACGTTGGGAAATCTTAGGAGAACGGATTGCTTGAGTATCATTGTCATCAGTCATCATTGTAGTATAATCCAGGGAGAGCGAGCGAGCAGGTGGGGTTGTGGAGTGAACAACGGTGTTGTACTTAGTATTATTGGCTGATGAGTGATGAGCACCGTTGACGAGTAGTTGTAGTTTGTGCTCATCTATCAGTGTATATGGCGGGAATAGATCTAGCTCATTGGCCGCCCCACCTCTTAAGTGGTTGGTCCGATTACATTTATTTTATTTCTGTGTCAGCTGTTCGTAAAGCTGTGGATGCTGCTGGCTTCCACCAGTGTGTCACTTGTGTACACTGCGTGTATGTGTGCACATTAAACTATTGTTTCGCCCATCCACTTGAGCTGGACGGTAGAGCGACGGTCTCGCTTCATGCAGGTTGGCGTTCAATCCCCGACCGTCCAAGTGGTAAGGCACCATTCCTTCCCCCTCTGTCCCATCCCATATCCTTATCCCCATTCCAAGTGCTGTATAGTCGTAATGGCTTGGTGCTTTCCCCCTAATAGTTAGTCGCAGTACTTTATTTNAAATAATCTGTCCTTATACAGTATCTTTCTCAACCCTCAACTGTACCTCTCTCAACCAGTTTAAAATAAAAACTAAGCACTACCTAATTAACTGACTGTAACCTACCTTACTCCTATAATGTCAACCAATGTCTGCTATTTTTAAACAATGCTGTTTGTTGACCAAATGTATTTTTTTGCTGTTTTTCTGCCATGTTCCCCCCTTTTTTATTTTTATATTTTCTCAACACATTTTATACTCTAATCTTAATTAGTATTAAGTTTTAGTCTTTAGTGTTTTTCCTGCCCGAAATGCTTTGCGTAATAGTGGCTTTAGGCATTGTATGTACTAGCTCTATCTATAAATTCATCAATATTTGTATCACACCTTGTATGTATGTACTTTACCTGAATAAATATTTGAATTTGAATTTGAATATACCCTGTCTATTTCCTTTAGAATTTTGTATGTGGTGAACTCTTCTATCTTCCAGAGACGTGAGGTGTAATTCACATATCCATTCCTCGTAACTCATACCTCAGTTCTGGAACTAGTTTAGTGGCCTTCCTTTGGACCTTATCCAGCTTCGTCTTGTGCTTGGCAAGGTGTGGACTCCATGAAAATACCTGTATGCAGCTCCAGCATGGAGTCATACCTAGTCAAGCACAAGACTAAATTGGAGAAGGTTCAAAAGATACGCTGTCAGACTAGTCCCTGAGCTGAAGGGTATGAACTATAAAGAAAGACTACAGGAAATGAACCTCACGTTGCTGGAAAAAGAGTTAGGGGAGATATGATCACCACATACAGGATTCTCACAGAAATTGATAGGGTAGATAGAGACAGTTTAACACTGGTGGTACATGCACAAGGAGACACAGGTGAACAATGAGTACCATATAAGCCACAGAAACATTAGAAAGAACTTTTTCAAGGTCTAGAGTAGTTAACAAATGGAATGCACTAGGCAGTGATGTGGTGGAGGCAGACTCCATAAATTTCAAATGTAGATATGATAGAGCCTAATAGCATCAGGAATCTGTACACCAGTTGACTGATGGTTGAAAGGAGGGACCAAAGAAAATAGGTTCAACCAATGCAAGCACAGCTAGGTGAGTACTGTGGCACATGACAAGAAGTCGGCAGCTGGTCAAAGGTCCCCCCCCCCCATTTGTCCTGATGACTTTATCGAGCTGGATTTTGAAATTCAGCAGTGTTTTGGCATTTACGGCTTTGGCGGGTAAGTGGTTCCAGGGGTCATGACCCTATGGATTAAAAAGCATCTCCTATTTTCTAATCTGCATTGTGGCTTTTTGAGCATGAAACCATTGCTCCTTGTTCATGATACATCTGACCTTTTGAAGCAGTAGCTTTGACCAATAGTCTTAAAATTGTTCACTATTTTCAATTTCGATGAGATCAGCCCTGTCATGTCTGGTTTTGCAGTGTTGTTAGCCCCGTGGCCTCAACCGTTCCTGATATGCGACTCGACTTAGTTCTGGAATGATTTCGTCGCCTGGTGTTGAACTTTCTCGGAAACAGATGTCTCTGAGGATCTCCATGCTTGGTTACAATAATCCAAGAGTTTTGTACAGTTGTATAACTACCTTCTTTTCCTTAAAGTAAGTTCCGTTTGATTATTCCTAGGATCTATAATAAATTGGATAAACTAACCAAATTTTAGGAATAGCCAAACGAAACTTTGACTTCAAGGAAAAGGAGGTATAGTTGTACAACTACAAATCTGTTGCGCCCCACTTGGATTATTGTATCCAAGCTATGGTGACCTCATCTTCAGAGACATTATCTACTTTGCAGAAAATTCAACAGTGAGCGAACTTTTTCCTGAACTAAGTCTACTATTATTGTCTACTGATCCTATGGGTTTGTGCTTGCAGAACGGAGGAAATGTATAGTTATATTAATTTTTTGTGTAAGATTCGTGGGTTCTGTTGCACCCCTCTAAAAAGAGTTTAGGGATTTGAAGAGAAGGATGGGAAGCTGTCTGCCAAAAGACAATTTGAAATAGTTGTAATAGCTGATTTTGTGCTGGGTGGTGATGAGTTTTCAGGTAGTTTGCGGTGGTTGAGCCCCATTACTCTGGCTGCCTGTCCCCTGACACAATGAATTATTAAATTATTAATTATTCTTGCATAAATATTAATGAGTTTTGATAGTCTTAAAGCTAACATAGAAATAAGTTTATATATTAATTGTCTACATAATCGAAGGGCAGAGAGAAGATAAGGTAAGGTGTGTGTGCAACAGGCATTGTAGGCATTGTTCTCCCAACGTGTGAGATTACTAGGTTATCTCTCTGTCAGTTCGGGTGCCGATAAAGAGACGCCACAGACACATACTCCCTTCTTAAACAAACAGGTATTCAGTATATTTTGGTCCACTTTTTTTGTATAAATACAAGTGGCTTAACCGACATGTGACACGTGCTCCCTCCCCTCCCCCTCCCGGAGTGAATTGTGACCCCTGAGGGCGAGAGGGAGGCGACCAGCTGACAGCGCGATAGTGTTTGTTTATCCGCGAGTGTCGCGGCTCGCGGTGGGTGTATCCTCCAGTGTCGGGGGTCGCGGTGGGTGTATCCTCGCCCCGGGCATGACCCCTACCTTTTCCTCCTCACACACGTAAGCTCGCCTTCCTCTCCTCCAGAGGGTGGAAAGACCCTGTGGCTCTGTATTTACCCGTTGAGGAATGTGGGCGTGAATCAGGCGTTGGGGGGCGGATCTCTCCCCGGGTCAAGCCAGCTCGCTCCCAGGTACCTGGGAGCGGGGGTCACTTTGTGGCTAGTCTGTGTAGTGGGATAGCTCTTGTGGTGTGTGAGGGGCTAGTCTGTGTAGTGGGATAGCTCTTGTGGTGTGTGTGTGGCTAGTCTGTGTAGTGGGATAGCTCTTGTGGTGTGTGTGTGGCTAGTCTGTGTAGTGGGATAGCTCTTGTGGTGTGTGTGTGGCTAGTCTGTGTAGTGGGATAGCTCTTGTGGTGTGTGTGGGGCTAGTCTGTGTAGTGGGATAGCTCTTGTGGTGTGTGTGGGGCTAGTCTGTGTAGTGGGATAGCTCTTGTGGTGTGTGTGGGGCTAGTCTGTGTAGTGGGATAGCTCTTGTGGTGTGTGTGTGGCTAGTCTGTGTAGTGGGATAGCTCTTGTGGTGTGTGTGGGGCTAGTCTGTGTAGTGGGATAGCTCTTGTGGTGTGTGTGGGGCTAGTCTGTGTAGTGGGATAGCTCTTGTGGTGTGTGGTATACGTGATATAACTCGAGTTGAAAGGTATGATTTTTTTGTGGATACATTCTGAATGGGCATATACCTTTATTCGGATTCTTGTCTTGTGATTTAACTTCGATGTTGGTACTGTATTTTGTCTACGGGGTGTCATTCAAAACGGCACCTATAGTATTATGACGTTTGGTTCAAAGTATTCGTGTTGGATCACGGAGGTTGATGGTACTGTAGAGGCCTTGCTTCTTGCAGGTCAACGTTTAATCCCTGATGGTCCAAGCGGATGGGTACCGTTCCTTCCCGCTGCCCTGTCCTAGATCCCTGTCTTTGTATTACCATCCAAGTGCTATATACTCATGTTGGCTTGGCATTTTCTCATTGTTACTTTTAATTTTCTGTCTTGATCTTTGAGTGGGAGGGGTGCGGCATTGGCATGTTCAGGAATTGGCATGGACGTATTTTTTCCTACTGGATTGATTTTTTGTTACCGATTTGTTATACAGTGGATAGCTACATGGCTCGGTGTTTTGCTGCTATGAGGGTAAGGTGGGGCTGATATGGGAGGATGGGGACCTCGATAAAAGCCTATCATGTATAAATACATTCTGGCTTCCTGTCCCCTGACACAGTGAATTATTATTTTATATGGTGTGAAGATTTATGATTTGATTTACATACTTTACATTGACATCTTGCTTAATTGAAGTTTAGATGAAATATAAAGTTGCAAACATCAAAGGTTTTCATGATTTTCCAGGTTAGATATGTAACTTTGACAAATAAGAAAAATTTATAAAATTGTGATTTTAAATTTAAATGCAAAATTCCATCATCTGAATTTTTATATTATGCAGTACATGCATGCAAGTTTTTCCTGTAATTTAGACATTGGAATACTGTATGTGCAAATAAGTTTTCAAAATTTTTGCTAATAAATTCCTACCCATCCTCCTGTTTAGATAGTACTTTTTGTAGCCGTATACCATAGTACAAATATTGACGTACAAGGAAATTAGATAGTAAAATTTAGTATTTATAGAGTAAAAAAAACAAAAACAAAAAAAGTTAAGTATTCCAAGGCCTAATTTAGCATATATTTGTATTATATTAGGCCTCAGATAGCATGTATTAGGCATAGGAATGTTAGGTTAGTTTAGGTTGTTTTTGCAACCTAAATACAAAACCTTTTCTGGTTTGTCCAAATTCAATAGTAACGATTTCCACTTTCTAATTGTCCATTACATCGTATATGTACTTTGATCCTCATCGTTATTATAAGTACTAACTCAATAGGAGGATGGGGTTTAAAATCAAATTACAGTAATTATGGTATAAAAAATAGCAAAAATGGCAAATGCCACTGCAATAGTAATTCCTCTGTGTTGGAAGGCTGTGACCAGTTGAACCCTTCATGCAAGACATGACTGCTCTAAATTATGTGCCATCATATTTCCTACAATTATGTAAGATACAAGTGGAATAGGTCATCACTGGTTGAACAGTACAATCTAATTTTTCCTGTGCAGGGTTCTGAGCCCTTGTGGGAGCAAACCATTCAAAAGGAAATGTGAACCCATACCCTGCAACTAGCACTGTTTTCTCAGGAGTAATTAAAGAATCATTTGATGTCATTATGGGCTGTGCCATTTTGATTAACATAATTAAAATGGTAATGATCAGTGTTAGGCTGTTATTTTTGCCCTTATATAAATAACAAATTTACTTGAAACTTAGTTTTCAGTCACTTTTAAGTATAAATGATTTATAAATGAAGTTTTTAAATTAACTAACAAACACCTAAGATACTGGCTGTCTGCGGGATAAGTTTTGGTCTAGTCCAAGAGATCGTTACAAAATGGAGTTTCATAAAAATGTGCAAACTAAATGATAGTTATACCTACCTTTGTAAAACAATACATCAGTATGAGGTTGCATTCTGGGGAGGGTCAGTAATTTGACCCTGGAGGGGGGGTTGGGCTCAATATAAGCTTATTAACATGTACTCTCTGTATATACTGGCTGCCTTTCCCCTGCCACAATGAATTGTATTGTTTCACTATGGTGGATATGTCGGCCTGTGGGCTGCTCCAAGCAACAACCTGTTGGACCAAGTTATCACAAGTTGAGCCTGGCTCCGGGCTGGGCTTGAGGAGTAGAACAACTCTCAGAACCCACTCTGGGTATACTGTATTTGAAGACTTTTACAATTGATTTGGTTTAGTTTCATGTGCAACTTTAGGTAACAATTTTCTTTTGCCCTTAGGGGCAGATGGTCTTCAAATTTGACAACTGCTGAATATCCTTTGTACAAATAAGATAAGGGTTTTATTTTTCATTGTTTTTTGCTCGTCAGTGTATTTCTCGGATTTAGAAATTGAAATTTCAAGTATTTCACATATAGGCTAAATCTTTACTGTAAGAAAGTAAGTATCACAAGGTGCCTTACCTACGTTACCTTGAGGTGCTTCCGGGGCTTAGCGTCCCCGCCCATTAATGACACAAAATATATTTCAGATTAAGAATGTTGGAGGAAGGCTCTTTGTCAGGGATGTCATCAGGGGCATCAACACCCGAGCCACAAGCACCATTCACACCAAAGTTCAGTGTCCGCTTGAGTGATCGTGTCACCAAAGATGGTGACAGTGTAAAGTTTACTCTTCAAGTTTCACAGGTAGCTATGATTGTGTATGGTATGTATGCATGTGCAGTATGTTTGCTTATAGATGTATGTTTTACTTGTTTATACTAGAGTGCCACCATCTTTAGTGGCTGTGGCAAGGACAGGAAGCTAATCACTTGTGGCAACCCCATTACCCACCATTAATCTTGCATTAAGCTTACAATTAACCATGCATTCCCAGGGATTAAGGGAGAGGGGTGACTGGGCTGCAAAACACTTATCAAATTTTTTCCTTTTAAAATTTCAAAATAGTATTGTATCTGGGGCCTGCATATGCCCTGACCCCAGAAAGCAGAAGCAGGTTCTTAAGACTGTGTGGAATATGCACTGTCTGCTAGATTGCCCTCCCCCACTTCCCCCCTTATCTGGGGAAGGGGGGAGCCAGCTTGGGTCAGCTGTGCCTCGCACAGGTTAGTTCTATACTGATAAAACCCGCCTACGACCTGGGTGAGGGAGGGTGTCAGGGAGCCTCCAAGGATCACCCAGAAACTGCAGTTTTATTATATTCAACGTTGGTTTTATGTGGGGAGCCACATCAGCTTCCTGAAGCTAACTACCCACAGAGAAGGACAAAAGGGCACTCGCCTAAGGGAAGGCAGCACTGCAGGTATCAAGTCGAAGGAGAGATTAACCTCCGCAACACATGGCCACAGAGAATCAGGGATGTTAACGAGATACCTGGCAGCCAAGACCCTGTTCAACCTCCAAAACCGCTGTGCCTGAAAATTCGCCCAAGACATACAATATTACCAAAGACAGCCGTCAGGGCGAAATACTTACGGCATTTGCATGAGGGTAGACCACAGGCTGGCTAGTTTTAATAACACTGCAGACAACCTGAGAAATATGAGCCGTGGAACAGGGAACCAGTGGGCCATGCAGATGTTTTTGTACCACCTGGCTGCAGTGCAAATGTTTGGCACTGTTCATAATACTGGAGATGGCAGAGTGGGATTAGTTAGTGAATTGATGCACAAAAAGATACTTGAGAGGCATTCAAATGAATGAGTGTTCATATAAAGAGAGTTAGTATAATGGGGACCTCCTGTAATTTGAAGTGCCTTTGATTAACCAAAGGCATATGAACCTAGACCTGTTGACATAATCTATTGAGACTGATGGTGCATTGGCCTTGATAGGCTACATGAGCTGGTCTAGGTTTATATGCTTGTGGTTAGGTAAAAATGCTTCAAATTAAATACTTTATCAAAATGTGAGAATAATGTTTTATAAAAGTGATTAAGATTAAGCCAACCAGGAGTTGGCACGGGCATGAATAGCTCATAATCTATAAAAGTGATTTAGAATATCATTCATTATATATATAATAATTAATTAGTAAATAACCACTAGACAAGGGAAGCTTCCAAATTGAAGAGCTTTAATTCTTTAAAAGCATTTTAATTTGGATGCTAGCATCAGTAGTGTACAAATCGACATGCATTGTGTTAAGGATGGGTTCAGCGTACACATGCAAAATAGCTCACTAGATATGTGCGTGTGTGTGTGGGAAGAGGGGAAGGGGCACAACCACACACTACTGTGCACATGAGTTGGTACAGCCATTATTCTTGTGATATTAAATTACCTCTGTATTAACAGAGGATCAGACTCTATTGATTTTCTATTTTGGGGGACCAGAATGCTGTTAAGCTTAAAGTCCATTAGGTTAGCAAGTGGTCTTTCCCAAGATGCAACCAACAACAGTTGCCTAACTCCTGGGTACCTATTTACTGTTAGGTGACTTATAATGGAGCTATTAAAGTTTTTATGTTTTATAGGGCAATTTCACCAACTCGTTAAAATTGTCATTATGTAAAGGAGAGTTTTCAGCCTGTAATTCTTTTCATCATTTTCAGAATGGCCTTACAATTCAGATGCTGGAAAGAGAATATGAAGACTTTGAATACCTAGATCATTGTGTTACAACAAGTCAACCCTTGCATGGTCTAATCATTCCACCAATTCCACAGCGTTCTGCAATAGGTTCGCATACTTTGTATTGAACAGCTAGTGAGAAAATCACTCTTATTAATATAGACGTATTATTTATTACATAATTAGATTTTTTGGATTTTCCTAGTTATTTTGCTATGATCAGTGTATTTGTTACTGCACATAATTAATTTCTTCTGAAGATCATTAGTGCATGTAAAAGTTATGCCTGTATAAATTAGTAGACCGGGGGTGCATATTGAAACAAATTGTCTTTCCCCAAGCTTAAATGTTATTGTCTTTCTTGAAGCTTTAATGTTATTTTTCTTAAGATAATATTAGTTTGCAACATATACCCATGATAATCATACCTTAAATAAGTACAGTATAATGATAAATTAAAATATTTCTTATTGTTGATATATGCAATGCTATATACTGTATTTATATACAGTATATATGTATATACATCCACGGTACCACAGTACCATGGATGTAACTTTTCATTCACCTTGGGCACTAGAAGCCTCGAACACCCGACCTCCAGCATGGGGGGGGGAGGGAGACACTGGATCTACTAGGCTTGCCCAGTAGCGCAGTTGATAGTATCTGCCTCCCATTCCGGAGGTTGGGGGCTCAAGGCTCCTAGTGCCCAAGGTGAATGAAATGTTTAGTAGAATTAAATGTTGATTTAAGATTTGGTGAAACCTGTTATAAATGAGTTTTATGACTGTCTCCTTCAGATCCTTATAATGCAGAGATACAATCCAGAAGATTAATGGGAAAAGGTTCAAAGACACTGATAGCAGATGAGTTTCATAAAGATTGTCACCAGCTGCAAAAGTGAGTAATATAATCATATTTTTATATAATAAAAATAGAAATATTCCTAGAGTGCAAATTAAGTTCTTTCATCTGATTAAATTTGAGGAAAGTTGATATTGGTGAAAAAAAAATTGTAGTTTTTTTCTCCCCATTTTCTGTAGATAACCCTGTTAAAAGTGAGAGGTTTGGTAAAAGTAAAAGGTAAAAGTGAGATTTTAATCCTGGGCAGGGTTAAGTGCTTCAGCACTGTTCCTTCACTCAGTTTATGTCTGTGCCTGCATCAGTACCTGGCCTGAGGCCTAAATCTCAACAGTCATAATATCAATAGGTCCTATTTCATCCCTGTTATTGGGACAAAATAATCATAATCACAGTGCACTGAGGTGGCTAACATTTTACTTTTGTACTGTTGGGTTGAACATTCATAATGGTTGTTAACTGGGTATGAAACTGTGATGGTTTAGGTCATTGTTACTTTGCTGCTAACATCTGACTTTCAGAATCCTTACTCTTTTTTTTTTTTTTTTTTCCTGGCAGGTACCTAGAGTTGCTCCTCTCACATCCTGTTTTGGGAAAGAATGAAAAGTTGCACGACTTTTTGACTACAAAGGATGCTCCTCCTAGGACAAAGGTATAAAATGCTAATTCATTTATCAGCATAAAAAGCAAGTTAAAAGCTCAGCCTAAATTCCATGTAGCCTGGTTTTTTTTTTGCAGTGTAAAATGTATTAATTAACATATATAAAAATACTGTCTAAATTACATTTAAATATCCTAGAAATATGTATATTTGTTCTCAAATAATGATCACAAATTATTTTTTTATGTTCGTGAATATATTTTAATAAAACCCTGTTTGTATTTGAAAAATTATGAATATATTCCATAATTACAAAATTATTAATATATTCAATATGCTGTACAGTAATTTACTGAAATTATAGAAAAATCTTCTTTTAAATTACAATTTGGTTAAATTAAGTCTTCATTTCCCCTAGAGAAAAATTTTGTGCTCAAATTGGATATAAAAATAGTTAATAACTTTGCAAAAGCCTATGATATAAATGTAGCGAGACTCGGTATTGTATTAACTTTTGGAACGATACTCGGTAGATGCTATGTGACATATCCTACACAGTAATGTTTATTTTCATGTTAGAGTAAGTGTTAGATGTTGCAAGAACTAGCATACACTGCATCAATGCTTAACGAGTCCGGTGTTACTATTAAAGGTTCCACAGTCGTACTTATCTTCAGACCCTCGTATCAGTACCCCAACAAACTTGCCAACGTGCAGTTTACCCGAATTTACCTGAGGACCACTAACACGCTAATGACGTCAATGAAGACAGGAAGCCGGTGGGTTGTCAAAAGACTTCCCCCTCCATGTGCTCTGATTTTTTTTTTCCAGCTGGATTTATAAATGTAAGGGTTTTGGCACTTATGGCTTTGGCAGCTAAGCAGTTCCATGAGTTTATAACCCTGTGAGTAAAAAAACATCTGTTTTCAGTCTTGCATTGTTGCTATTTGAGCTTGAAACTGTTGCTTCTTGTTTGTGCAACAGCTGCCCTTAAGAAGAAATTGTCTGGATCACCATCCTCCAAATTGTCCAGTATTTTAAAGATTGCAATGAGATCTGCCCTGTCATGCCTGGAATGCAGTGTTGTTGGCCCTCATGCACTCGACCATTTCTGGTACAAATTGACTGTTCCGGCGTGATTTTTGTCATTGGGTGTTGTACTTTCTCCAAAGCAGCTATGTCCTTCTGAAGATGAGGTCTTCATGCTTTGATACAATAATCCAAGCGGAGTAATAATTTTGTCGGTTATTATATAGGAGGATAATATATGCCTGCACATCTCTTGTGTGCCCTTTCCTTTACTAGGTTACCAACACAGTTCAGTAATTACTTACTTGCGTCTTCTTTATTATGATTTCTTCTTGGCTTTAAGAATGAAGTAGGGACTATATCATTTACTGTAATTGTTCTGACAGCATGAAGATAAAAACTATTGGGAATTACTTACTTGAGTTTTATGTTGAGCTGGGTAAAATCATTCCTCTTAATATTTTTCCTGAACTTATATTTGAAATAATTCTTGCTTCTAATTAAAAGGATGTCTTAAGTAGACAGCTTGGTGTCATTCTCTCCTTTACATTTGAATTTAATATTATTTCTGTGGGGAGCCCCTACGGCTCCCTGGAGTTTATCGGGCTAGTGTATGTTATGTTAGACCGGGACACTAGCTATGGAGTTCAGACCTACCAGGGACCAGCGCCAGAACCTGGCCCCTTCAGAGAGGTTTCAGGGAGCAATGGCCCTGGAAAACCCCATATAGTTGGGGGTTTTCCTTATCTGCCATCGACCGGGGTTAGGCACCCAGAAAGGTAGGCGTAACAAAACAAACCCCACATGGTAGAAAACTACAACAAACCGAACAGAAAGGTAGAAAAACTCCCTACAATCACAAGGAAAACAATCAAACAATCACTTTACTGCCGCGCCGGTTGTCCGCGCAGCCCTCCCCTCCCCGGGAGGGGGTGGGGGGGGCCCCGGACCTCACCGCGCCGGCTGCCTTCAGTTCGCAAGCTAGTGTCAACCGGGATACATGCTTCTCTGGCCTCAAATTCTTGGCGGTTTTTGCCTCGTGTGGCGTTCTCTGCTGTTTTTGTGGTTTGCGGTGGCCAGGAGTACTTCATCAGTGCCGGGGCTGCATGCGTCTAGGGGTTTCCTTCCCTAGGCGCCCTGTGAGTACTGCCCTTGCGTGTCAGGGTTATCTTCTCTGGGGCGTTCGGGAACCGCTCCCGTAGAGGTTCTTGCTGCTCGGCATTTGCCTCGCCCTTGGGGCCAGCTGGGGCTTGGGGCTCTTGTTTGGCCTTGGGTAGGGAGTGGTGTTGTGCTGGTTAGGGCGCCAAGGTGTTGCGCTGCCTGCCACCTACGCGGCGACCGGTGCCTGTTGCCTCTGGGGACGGTGTACTTTTGCGGGGTTTTTCTTTTGTTTTGTTTTACTTTGCCTGGTGGAGGCTCTGCCTTGTGGGCCCATAGTTCCCCTGGTATTGTTTTGGTGGCCCTCTGCTAGGCCCCCGTGCTTGTACACGTCCCAGGGGTTTTCAGTATTAATCTTTACCCTTGTTTTTGGGTTTCTTCACCGGTTACGCAACACCTTGCCCGGGCTTCCCGTAGTTGCTAACCTACGGGCCCTGGAAACCCCTGTCGGGGCTCGGGGACCCATGGATGCGTCTCCCGAGTTCCAGCCTGCCTTGTGCGGGTTTGAAGGTTGCGATGTGCCCTTGTCTCAGGGTGACAGTCACCTGTTTTGCCTCCGTCATGCTGCCTGTTGGGTCAATGACACCTTTGACCCTGAGTCTTGCGAGTCGTGTTCTCTGCTTGTGCTCCAGTTTTACTCTGAGGATGTCCCCGTCAGGGTACAGGCAGCATCAGCGTTGCATGTTAGGTTTAGGTTATTGCAACGCGCTAGGTTAGTTTCCCACCTGGATGCCCCGAGGCTGCCCCGTTTTGGTTTTCGGGACCCTGACCTGGGGGCGTTGGTCGCTATGGCTCTGACTCCAGCCGCGCCCTCTGGTCCTTCCCCTGTGGTTCTTCCTGAGCCTCCCCCCCTGTGTCCGGCTCCTAAGCGTCGGAAGGTTTCGGCATCGGCGCAGGGTTTCATTGGTGGTGAGACTCGGGCTGCTTCGGGGGCTGCCCCATCCGGGTGGGGGACGGAGGCATTTGAGCCGATACCTCCTACCGAGGCTTCTGGGTCCCACCAGCAGACCCCCTTCTTGTCAGCCTTTCCCTTGGACTCTGCCTTTTCTTCAGGGGTGGAGGGTTTGGAGGACGGCTCCGCCCCGGGTCCCGATGTGGGGGATCCTGGGGCTGGGGAGGAGTCGACCTGGGGGCCTTGGGCTCCTTGTGACCCTGCTTGGGTGCTTTTGCCTTCCCCGCGGGGCTTACTGTTGCAGGGGGAGGGGTTTTCTTACCCCCCTTCCCTGTATGAGTATGATTTGGGTTCGGCTCCTCCCCGGGTTCGGTTCCGGGTGCCTTTGGGTACTTCGGATCCGTCTTTTCAGGGGTTTGCTACTTCCCGGCTCTCCGCGAAGGTGGCTCGGGAAGCTCTTGCTGCATACCTCTGCCGAGACCCGGATTATGCCTCCCCAATGGATCCGTCCTCGTTTGAGTTCGGTTCTTCTTCCCGTTTTTGGGTGCGTTTGGAGGTTCCGGAGTCTTCCTGGCTAGCAGACTGCCCTCTCTTTTCGTTGGGGGCGTGGCACGGGTTCTGTCGGACCCGCACGCTTGATTGGCGAGAAACTGCTAGTTTTCTGCAGGTTTACTTGGGGGGCGAGTTTGAGCACCTTAATGCGTGTTTATTCGCTCCCGTGCTTTCTCGGGATGTTGGTCTTTTCCAGCTTCATGTGCAGGTTCCTCAGCTTTCGGCTTCGTTGGTTGCGGAGGATTTGCGCTCCCGTGGGCATTTGGCTTCGGTCTTGCGTTTCTTTTCCCTTCTCGAGCTGTCTTCGGCTTGGCTTGAGGAGGATGTGGGAGCGTTGAGTGAAGGGCCTTCGTCCGGGGCGCTGTCTTCGGCTGCTCGGGCTTCTGCTGCTCTGTTGAAGCTTTTTGCGCCCATCCTGAAGGAAGCGGTGTCTCTGTTCTATGCTTCTCGCCTCGCGTGCCGTCAGGCTGTGCTCGCCCTCTCTTTGGATTCCGCTTGGGCCCTGGCTCTTAGGTTTTCGTCTCCGTTTTGTCCGTTGCTGTTTGCAGAGTCTGCGGTCTCTCAGTTTCTGCACGCGGCTTCGTCTAGTTGTCGCCCTATGGCGGACTTGTTGCTTCTCCGGAGCGGTACTTCTCGTCGGTCTCGGAGAGGTCGTGCCAGGGTTCCGGGGTCCGCTGGTCGGGGTAGGCCATTGGTGCCAGTTTCTGAGCCGTCGTTCCCTTCGGGGCCTGCGTCGTCTGGTCGGCGCGGTGATCGCTCTGTTCGACGGTTGGGTTCTCGTAAGGGGCGTCGGCCCTTTCGCGGGTTGCCCCGTTGACGGGGCGATGGGGGGGAGGCTCGCTCTGTTTGCCCACGCTTGGTCCCACGATTTGTGGGCCTTTTCGGTCGTGTCATCCGGCCTGCGGTGGCGTTGGGCGACTCGTCCTCCTTTGGGGGCTCGGGGTTAACAGGGCAGGTTTCTTCCCCTGCGCTTCGTCACGTCATCTTGGAGTGGGTGCGCTTGGGCGTGGTCGAAACGACTACGTCCCTCAGATGGGTTTCCCGTCTGTTTCCAGTGCCGAAACGGGACTGTGCGGATCTGAGGTTCATTCTGGACTTGTCCCGTCTGAACCTCTGGATTCCTTGCCCCTCCTTTCGGATGACTACTCTGTCTCAGGTCCGGCTTCTGTTGGAGCCGGGTGCTTGGATGGTGTCCCTGGACCTCAAGGACGCGTATTGGCACGTTCCTATTCATCCGGGGTTCAGGGACTGGTTAGGTTTCGTGGTGGGGCATCAGGCTTACCGTTTTCGGTGCCTCCCTTTTGGCTTGAATCTGGCACCTCGCGTTTTCACGCGTCTGACCGGGTTGTGGTGACCCGTCTGCGTCTTCTAGGGATTCGGGTTTTGGCCTACCTCGACGACTGGCTGGTGTGGGCTCCCAGTCGGTCCGCGTGTCTGCTCGCCAGGGATGTGGTTCTTTCCCAGCTCGCCCGGTTCGGGTTCCTGGTGAACTGGAGGAAGTCCCATCTGGTTCCTTCCGGGTTCGGACCTGGCTGGGTCTTCTTTGGGATTCTCGGACTGCTTCCTTGTCTCTCCCTCCTGGGGCGCTGCAGCGGCTGCAGGACCGCCGTCTGCTGTTTCTGAAGGGGTACCGGGTCACTCGGCGGTTGCTCGAGCAGTTGTGCGGGAGTCTCAACTTCGCCATGCTAGTCTACCCGCCGGGTCGGGTTTGGCTTCGGCGTCTGTTTTGGTTCCTTCGGGAACGTCCTTTCCGCCTCTCTCGCGATCGTTGGGTTCGTCCTCCGTGGTTCTTACGCCGGTTGCTGCGTCACCGGCTTCCTCTTCGGGTTTTCGGGGTTCGGTGCCTTGGCGCCTCCCCGAGCCCTCGCTCGATGTGTTCACGGACGCGTCGTCCCTCGGCTGGGGTTTTGTGACCAGTGCTCACCAGGCAGGCCAGGGTCGGTGGGGTCCGTCATTCCGTCGGGCTCACAGCACGGTTCGGGAGTTCGCGGCTGTCTGGCTCGCCCTTCGGAGGATTCGGGTCGCTCAAGGTTCGACCATTCGCCTCCATTCGGACTGCTCTCCGGTGGTTCATTGCCTGAACCGCGGAGGTTCTCTTCGGTCCTTGGCTCTGTGGGGTTGGTCCCTTCGAGTGGCTCGTCTCCTGGATTCTCGGGTTTGGCTCTCCGTGCGGTTCACGTCCGGGGAGTGTCCAACGTTCTGGCGGACGGTCTGTCTCGCTTCATTCCCTTTCCACGGAGTGGACGGTCGACGACGACTCGTTTCGTTGGATCTGCCAGACGTACGGTCTCCCAGATGTGGACCTCTTCGCGTCGGCGTGGTCACGGCGTCTCCCGATTTACGTGACTCCCTTCCCCGACTGCGAGGCGTTCGCGGTGGATGCCTTTCAGCAGGACTGGTCGAGGTGGGGTTACCTGTACCTCTTTCCTCCGGTCCAGCTGTTGCTTCGAGTTCTGGTGCAATTGGAGACTTTCTCAGGGAGGGTAGTCCTTGTGGCCCCTTGGTGGCCAGCCCAGCCTTGGTTTCCTGTGCTCCTCGCTCGGTGCCCGAACCCGGGACGTTTCCCGCGGCTCCGCCTCTTTCAGAAGGTCGGTCCGGTCCGGTACAGGGCTGGTTCGCTCTTCTCTCTGCTCTTCGCGTCTGGTCTTTTTGACGCGGGTGTATCACCATTTCTATGGTGATCAGGTGGCTTCATTGATGGTGTCCCACCTGAGAGCTTCGTCTAGGCGGCAGTATGAAGTTTCCTGGCGTTCTTTTCGCCACTTTCTGGCTCTTCGTAGGTTGTCTTTTCTTTCGGATCGGGTTGTTTGTCCTTTCTTTCTTGGCTTTTTCAGGACCGTCATTTGATGCCTAATACTGTCGCCTCGTATCGTGCGGCGCTGGCGGAGCCGCTCGCGCTTGCTTTTGGGGTGGATGTCACTTCCGCCCCTTTTCGTAAGCTTTCTCGTGCTATGTTTCACCTCCGGCCTGCTCATGCGCCTCCTGAGCCGTCCTGGTCCTTGGACCGGGTGCTCTCCTATCTTTCCTCCTCTCGTTTTGTGGTGGCCCCTTCGGTTCCTGATTGTTTTTCCAAGGCTTTGTTTTTGTTGGCTTTGGCCTCTGGGGGCCGGGTAGGGGAGCTTCATGCTCTCCTCCGGCGCAGGGGTTTCTGCTCTTTCGGTCCTGGGGGTAAGTTTGTCCGTTTACAGCCTTCTCCTTCTTTTCTGGCGAAGAACGAGACGGCTGCTTTCCGGAGGGGTCCATGGGTCATTGATGCTTGGTTGGTTCGGCCGGGGGTGCATCATGTGTTGTGTCCTGTTGCGGCGCTTCGCCGTTACTTGCGCGCTTCGGCCGGTGTGGCTGGGGATGCGCTTTGGGTTGATCCAGTTTCCCTCGTTCCCTGTTCCAGGGCTCGGGTCTCCCAGGTTGTCCGCAGGGTTATTAAATCTAGCCAGCCTGCGGTCTATCCTCGCGCCCATGACGTTAGGAAGTTTGCGGCTTTGGCTGCTGTGTTTGGTAATATGTCTTGGGCAATATTCGGGCGCGTGGTTTTTGGAAATCGAACAGGGTCCTGGCCGCCCGTTATTTGGTGAACGTCCCTGCTCCTCGGCGTTCTTGTGTTGCTTTGGGTCGCAGGTTGCAGCCAGTTGTCTCGACTTCGCGTTGAGGAGTTTGTGGCCGCCGCCTCCCGGGTAAGTCCCCCTTTTTCCTTCTCTTTGGGTAATTAGCTCCAGGGAGCCGTAGGGGCTCCCCACAGAAAACCAGCGTTGAATGTAATGAAACGCCATTTTCTGGGTGAGCCCCGGAGGCTCCCTGGCTACCCTCCCTCCCGTCCGGTCGGCGGATTTTTCGCGTTGGTTGAAGCCTAGTTTCCGAACTGAAGGCAGCCGGCGCGGTGAGGTCCGGGGCCCCCCCTCCCCCTCCCGGGGAGGGGAGGGCTGCGCGGACAACCGGCGCGGCAGTAAAGTGATTGTTTGATTGTTTTCCTTGTGATTGTAGGGAGTTTTTCTACCTTTCTGTTCGGTTTGTTGTAGTTTTCTACCATGTGGGGTTTGTTTTGTTACGCCTACCTTTCTGGGTGCCTAACCCCGGTCGATGGCAGATAAGGAAAACCCCCAACTATATGGGGTTTTCCAGGGCCATTGCTCCCTGAAACCTCTCTGAAGGGGCCAGGTTCTGGCGCTGGTCCCTGGTAGGTCTGAACTCCATAGCTAGTGTCCCGGTCTAACATAACATACATTAGCCCGATAAGCTCCAGGGAGCCTCCGGGGCTCACCCAGAAAATGGCGTTTCATTACATTCAACGCTGGTTTTTTTGGGTTCGTGCCTTGCGCCTCCCGAGCCCTCGCTCGATGTGTTCAGGACCTCGTCCTCTGGCTGGGGTTTGTGACCAGTGCTCACCAGAGCAGGCCAGGGTCGGTGGGGTCGTCATTCCGTCGGTCACAGCACGGTTCGGGAGTCGCGGCTGTCTGGCTCGCCCTTCGGAGGATTCGGGTCGCTCAAGGTTCGACCATTCGCCTCCATTCGGACTGCTCTCCCTGGTGGTCATTGCCTGAACCGCGGAGGTTCTCTTCGGTCCTTGGCTCTTTGGACTCTTTGGGACTAGTTGTTTCGGGTGACTCCTCTGCTGAGTTCTTGGGGTTTGGCTCTCCGTGCGGTTCACGTCCGGGGAGTGTCCAACGTTCTGGCGGACGGTCTGTCTCGCTTCATTCCCCTTTCCACGAGTGGACGGTCGACGACGACTCGTTTCGTTGGATCTGCCAGACGTACGGTCTCCCAGATGTGGACCTCTTCGCGTCGGCGTGGTCACGGCGTCTCCCGATTTACGTGACTCCCTTCCCCGACTGCGAGGCGTTCGCGGTGGATGCCTTTCAGCAGGACTGGTCGAGGTGGGGTTACCTGTACCTCTTTCCTCCGGTCCAGCTGTTGCTTCGAGTTCTGGTGCAATTGGAGACTTTCTCGGGGAGGGTAGTCCTTGTGGCCCCTTGGTGGCCGGCCCAGCCTTGGTTTCCTGTGCTCCTCGCTCGGTGCCCGAACCCGGGACGTTTCCCGCGGCTCCGCCTCTTTCAGAAGGTCGGTCCGGTCCGGTACAGGGCTGGTTCGCTCTTCTCCTCTGCTCTTCGCGTCTGGTCTTTTTGACGCGGGTGTATCACCATTTCTATGGTGATCAGGTGGCTTCATTGATGGTGTCCCACCTGAGAGCTTCGTCTAGGCGGCAGTATGAAGTTTCCTGGCGTTCTTTTCGCCACTTTCTGGCTCTTCGTAGGTTGTCTTTTCTTTCGGATCGGGTTGTTTTGTCCTTTCTTTCTTGGCTTTTTCAGGACCGTCATTTGATGCCTAATACTGTCGCCTCGTATCGTGCGGCGCTGGCGGAGCCGCTCGCGCTTGCTTTTGGGTGGATGTCACTTCCGCCCCTTTTCGTAAGCTTTCTCGTGCTATGTTTCACCTCCGGCCTGCTCATGCGCCTCCTGAGCCGTCCTGGTCCTTGGACCGGGTGCTCTCCTATCTTTCCTCCTCTCGTTTTGTGGTGGCCCCTTCGGTTCCTGATTGTTTTTCCAAGGCTTTGTTTTTGTTGGCTTTGGCCTCTGGGGGCCGGGTAGGGGAGCTTCATGCCCTCCTCCGGCGCAGGGGTTTCTGCTCTTTCGGTCCTGGGGGTAAGTTTGTCCGTTTACAGCCTTCTCCTTCTTTTCTGGCGAAGAACGAGACGGCTGCTTTCCGGAGGGGTCCATGGGTCATTGATGCTTGGTTGGTTCGGCCGGGGTGCATCATGTGTTGTGTCCTGTTGCGGCGCTTCGCCGTTACTTGCGCGCTTCGGCCGGTGTGGCTGGGGATGCGCTTTGGGTTGATCCAGTTTCCCTCGTTCCCTGTTCCAGGGCTCGGGTCTCCCAGGTTGTCCGCAGGGTTATTAAATCTAGCCAGCCTGCGGTCTATCCTCGCGCCCATGACGTTAGGAAGTTTGCGGCTTTGGCTGCTGTGTTTGGTAATATGTCTTGGGCGAATATTCGGGCGCGTGGTTTTTGGAAATCGAACAGGGTCCTGGCCGCCCGTTATTTGGTGAACGTCCCTGCTCCTCGGCGTTCTTGTGTTGCTTTGGGTCGCCGGTTGCAGCCCGTTGTCTCGACTTCGCGTTGAGGAGTTGGTGGCCGCCGCCTCCCGGGTAAGTCCCCCTTTTTCCTTCTCTTTGGGTAATTAGCTCCAGGGAGCCGTAGGGGCTCCCCACAGAAAACCAGCGTTGAATGTAATGAAACGCCATTTTCTGGGTGAGCCCCGGAGGCTCCCTGGCTACCCTCCCTCCCGTCCGGTCGGCGGATTTTTCGCGTTGGTTGAAGCCTAGTTTCCGAACTGAAGGCAGCCGGCGCGGTGAGGTCCGGGGCCCCCCCCACCCCCTCCCGGGGAGGGGAGGGCTGCGCGGACAACCGGCGCGGCAGTAAAGTGATTGTTTGATTGTTTTCCTTGTGATTGTAGGGAGTTTTTCTACCTTTCTGTTCGGTTTGTTGTAGTTTTCTACCATGTGGGGTTTGTTTTGTTACGCCTACCTTTCTGGGTGCCTAACCCCGGTCGATGGCAGATAAGGAAAACCCCCAACTATATGGGGTTTTCCAGGGCCATTGCTCCCTGAAACCTCTCTGAAGGGGCCAGGTTCTGGCGCTGGTCCCTGGTAGGTCTGAACTCCATAGCTAGTGTCCCGGTCTAACATAACATACATTAGCCCGATAAGCTCCAGGGAGCCTCCGGGGCTCACCCAGAAAATGGCGTTTCATTACATTCAACGCTGGTTTTTTAGAATGATTTGGTTTTATTCTGGACATACAAGTCAATACTGAAGAGCTGTGACTAATAGTACAGTATCGACATCATGATACCATTTCACGTGACTTGGTAGCAAAACAATTGTGGAAACATATGGTGGAACAAGCAAAGTGCTGTACAATAGTTGCTGAATTAAACAAAAAACTTTAAAAAGTGATTTTAGTACAGAATGTGTTTGAGTATGTTCCATCATTTTTGTTACAAAAAGCATAACAATAATAATTTATTTTATTTATTTTTATTTACTTATTTATATATACAAGAGTTCTTACATTCCTGTAAAACCACTAGCACACACAGCGTTTCGGGCAGGTCCTCAATCTAATTTTTTTCCCGGAATACGACCCGCCAAATCGTTTAACAACCAGGTACCCATTCACTGCTGCGTGAACAGAGGCTTCAGTTAAGGATTGGCACCCGGTCAATCCTCCCCGACCAGGATACGAACCCAGGCCAAAGTGCTCGTGAAGCACCAGGCGAGTGTTTTATCACTGTGGCACGGGAACTGCATGACTGATACAGTACCAGGAACAAGAAGTCAAACAGAGGTGTCCACCAGACCATAAATAATAATTTGTAGTGCCAAGATATTAACAGTTCGGAGACGGTCAAAATCATAGGAAGAATGAATGGTCTTTCATAGGAAGAATGAATGGTGGTCTTTATTTCATTTGGTCCAGTTAATTTTAAAATCTTTGATGTTAGTCTAAACTTCTTTTCCCATTAGCCTGTGTTCTCTGTTCATATTATATTTGTATAGGAATAGAGCAAAAAACTGTTAGCAGTTAGGTTTTGGATGTTTTGTAATCTTCTTTTCCTATAATTCATGCGTGTTATATCAAAGCATTTCGTTCAGCCAGGTTTCATAATGAACACTTAGTCTTTACTTATGCACAAAAGTCTTTTATCAGTAAAATACACCGAAATATATTTTCTTTAAAGGTCAAAAAAGGGTTGATAAGCAGACTGTCTGATAGCCTTGATTCTCGGAAGTCATCATATCCTGACAGTGAAGAGTTCTTTCAAAAGGAACGTGATTGGGTTGCTAAATATCAACCAGCAATTGCCAATGCCAGTGATGCCTTTAACAAGATAATATATGCTCAGCTTAGTAAGTACAGTACAATTATGCTTTTATTTTTTTTCAAAGTATTGTACAGTATAGTTCTAGAATTCAGTGCTGATACTGTGTGTGCAGGTTTTATTTATGTAGGTGAATAATTTTAAAATTTCATTGTTGCATCCTGATTAAATTAAACATTTGTTGATTTATAATTCCAAAGATCATAATTCTGAAGAGATGCAGCAGAGAAATAAGTATTGCTCGTAGTGGAGATTAGGGAGGTTTAGAAGAGAGGAACCAGAGTTGACATTGAAGGGAAAGTGTATAATGACTTAAAAATAAATTACATACACTCCAGATGCATTCTCATATTGTATATGCAAACTGTATTTGAGAGTTTTGTATATAAATTTCCTTGTTTTGTTGCATTAAAAATAAAGTAAGTACTGTAAATGACAGGTTATGAATGTAACTTATAAGTGCATATGTTTTGAATATTATAAATGTTATTCATACTAATAATCTGATTTGTTTCGGCATACTGTGTAGATACATGTACAGTTACATAACTAAATGCTGTCATTTTTGATGCAGGGATAGGTCACCAGCTGGAACACATTGTCACAGCCCTCAAGTTAAGCAGCTGTCCTAATGATGTAGTCCACAACAAACAGTTCAATATTATTAATATACTTTTCCTGGAGTGTATGGATAGCATAAAGGTTAGTAACTTTTATACCCTATAACCATATTAATCCCTGAGCTGCTTGCCTGTTATTCCTTAATAATGCCCCGATTGCACGAGAAAATCAAATTTCCCTAACAAAGTTTTTCTTTCACATATTGTTACTGAAAAATGTGTTCCCTGATCACAGGAAAAATAATAAAATTGAATGCAACTTGCTATGGCTCTGAATGAGCGAAGATATCTAGTAATGACATCACTAATTCATGCCTAGTCCTGCAGTGAGCATTGCGGCGGCTTTGTGCGAGCTGCTGCGAATAAATATATTACAATTTATTTTCACTGTAACTTACTAGTTTTTTTCCACTGTTTTATGTTCACTAGGGTGTCACTTTGTTGTAATACAATCAAATGTGTGGAACATTGATAAGCAGAAATATGAGAGTGCCTGTCTAATGTGTGCACCAAAATATTTTATTTACCGTTTCCAGTACTGTAGATGGAATATATTTTATTTTGTGCAGCAGGAACCCTCTTAGAAAGCCAGTCTCTCTGGAGTACCATGAGGCAATGTTGGGTCCTGAATGTCTGTTCGACAGAAATGTTCAGGGAAACTGAACTTTGTTAGTACATAATAGGGTCAGAATGGCAAGACTGAACACAGTTGGTTTACAGCCTGATATCACCATTTACATACAACTGTTCACCATGGTTACATTAACAAGGTTGAAAAACATCATCTTGGTCCACTTGACAGTTGAATGTACACACTTAACACATCTAACCATCATGCCGCATTTATCAACCAAGCACATGTATAATTATTTATTTGTTTATTTATATATACAAGAGTTCTTACATTCTTGCACAGCCACTAGCATGCATAGCATTTCGGGCAAGTCCTTAATCCTAATTTTCTCACACACATTCCTGGGAAGCAGCCCGTAGCAGCTGTCTAACTCCCAGGTACCTATTTACTGCTAGGTGAACAGGTGCATCAAGGTGAAAGAAAAACTGACCACTTGTTTATCCCTCCACTGGGGATCGAACCCTGAGTGCTGTCCACTTGGCCGTCAGGCCCCTATATGTTATGGTCCATGGCACAATCTGGCTTATATACTGATTCTTATATACTGTTATGTATGATTCTTATATACTTAAATACTGTACTGTTTTGTTGACCTTGCCACTGTTTACCATCTTGCCAGCTTGAATGGATGTCACTAAATTCACTTCGTGTCTGTCTCTCCAATGCACTGCAAGAATTTTGTTGCTTTTTCCTAGCTGTCATTCACCTACTGAAATATTTTTGTCAAACACCAGCATTTCTCTCCTTTGTGACACTACTGTGCACATTCTCCAGTATTATGTTCAAGCAGGAACCTAGTTAACAAGGGACAGGCATATTAGTTTAAAAAAAAAAAATGTGGCCCTTGTTCAGCAGTGGAGGAGCCATCAGCATCTACTACACTGCTTGGAAAACCATGTTGATCATTACTGGGAAAGTTTGTTAAGTAATATAACTTATCGTACAGCTGCCTTGTTTAATCTTAATGTGTTTCATAATTATTTCTACTAGTTACTATACCACTCTAAGCTCAAAATGTTTTAGATTTTGGTTTTCTTTTACACCACCTATATACATTTTTTTTTTATAGAGTGAAACAGATGATAAGGCAAGCAAGGAAGATATCATGCTGGGCACAGTGCAAACCTTATGGCACCGCTACATCCAAGCAGAAAGTGCCATGCTACTCGATCGTACCTGTTTGATGGTTGACTACCAGTCATCAAATCGTGCGCTTGATAAGGCTAAACCTAACAGAAAGGAATTGGTGAGTACCCAGTAGGGAAAACAAATTATTTTAATTGTTCATGGATAAATGTGTGTGATCGGAATATTCATGCGTTTGATTTTCCCTTTAACCCTTTTAGTGGGACAACAAAGCTCGTACAGAATAGTCTTGTCTCTATTGTTTAGAATTTACAGAAATTTGTAAATGTCATAAAATTGTAGGGAATAATTGCATACATTGTCATTACCTCTTTTCTCAAGCTTTGCGTAGTGCGGAGGCATTGCCTCAGAGAAAAGAAATGTGAATAATATAATGAGAAGATTTTGAAATATTAAAGAAAATACGGTACCACTCGTCTGTTCATTATACAATGCACGTGTGTGTGTGTAATTACCTAAGTGTAGTTACAGGATGAGAGCTACACTTGTGGTGTCCCGTCTTCCCAGCACTCTTTGTCATATAACGCTTTGAAACTACTGACGGTCTTGGGCTCCACCACCTTCTCACCTAACTTGTTCCAACCGTCTACCACTCTGTTTGCGAAAGTGAATTTTCTTATATTTCTTCGGCATCTGTGTTTAGCTAGTTTAAATCTATGACCTTGTTCTTAAAGTTCCAGGTCTCGGGAAATCTTCCCTATCGATTTTATCAATTCCTGTTACTATTTTGTATGTAGTGATCATATCACCTCTTTTTCTTCTGTCTTCTAGTTTTGGCATATTTAATGCCT
This sequence comes from Procambarus virginalis, assembly GCA_020271785.1. NCBI lineage: Eukaryota > Metazoa > Arthropoda > Malacostraca > Decapoda > Cambaridae > Procambarus > Procambarus virginalis. The sequence continues at coordinate 29,619,493 of WNGS01165751.1, read as the reverse complement.
CTAACCTCTCCTCGTAGCTCTTGCCCTTCAGTTCTGGGAGTCACTTAGTAGCGTGTCTTTTCACCTTTTCCAGTTTGTTGATGTGCTTCTTAAGATATGGGCACCACACAACCGCTGCATATTCTAGCTTTGGCCTAACAAAAGTCGTGAACAATTTCTTTAGTATATCGCCATCCATGTATTTAAAAGCAATTCTGAAATTAGAAAGCGTGGCATAGGCTCCTCGCACAATATTCTTTATATGGTCCTCAGGTGATAGTTTTCTATCTAGAACCACCCCTAGATCTCTTTCTTTATCAGAATTCTTTAAAGATTTCTTACATAATATATAGGTTGTGTGGGGTCTATGTTCTCCTATTACACATTCCATAACATGGCATTTATTAACATTAAATTCCATTTGCCAAGTGGTGCTCCATATACTTATTTTGTCCAGGTCATCTTGAAGGGCATGACAATCATCTAAGTTTCTTATCCTTCCCATTATCTTAGCATCATCAGCAAACATGTTCATATAATTCTGTATACCAACTGGTAGATCATTTATGTAGACAATAAACATCACTGGTGCAAGAACTGAACCCTGTGGTACTCCACTTGTGACATTTCTCCAGTCCGATACATTGCCTCTGATCACTGCCCTCATTTTTCTATCAGTCAGAAAATTTTTCATCCATGTTAGACGCTTACTTGTCACCCCTCCAATATTTTCCAGTTTCCAGAACAACCTCTTATGTGGAACTCTGTCGAAAGCCTTTTTTAGGTCCAGATAGATGCAGTCAAACCAACCATCTCTTTCCTGTAATATCTCTGTTGCTGGGTCATAGAAACTGAGTAAATTCGATACACAGGATCTTCCAGATAAAAAACCATACTGTCTGTCTGATATTATATCGTTTCTCTCCAGGTGTTCTACCCATTTAGTTTTAATTATTTTTTCCAATATTTTGACTATTACATTTGCCAATGATACAGGTCTATAATTAAGGGGGGGTCTTCCCTGCTTCTACTTTTGTAGATTGGAACTATGTTAGCCTTTTTCCACACATAGCTACAACTCCTGTGCACAGGGATGCCTGAAAAATCAGTTGAAGTGGAATGCTGAGCTCAGGTGCACATTCTCTCAGAACCCATGGTGAAACTCCATCTGGACCAACTGCTTTGTTCTTATTTAGCTCCTTGAGCATTTTTTCCACTTCGTCTCTAGACACCTCTATGTGCTCTATGTTGTTCTCTGGAATTCTTATTGTGTCTGGTTCCCTGAAGATTTCATTTTGTACAAACACACTTTGGAACTTTTCGTTTAATGTTTCACACTTTTCATTTTCTGTGAATCTATTTCCCATTTTCAACCTCTGAATATAATCCTTTACCTGCAATTTGCTGTTTATGAATTTATAGAATAGACCTGGTTCTGTTTTACATTTGTCTGCAATCCTTTTTTCAAAATTTCTTTCTGCCTCTCTCCTCACTGCCGTGTAGTTGTTTCTCGCATCTGTGTATTGCTGGTATGTTTGGGGGTTTGGCCTCTTCCTGTATCGATTCCATTTTTGTGTCTTTTGGTCTCTGGCCCTCTCGCAATTTCTGTTGAACCAATCCTGTTTCCTAGTTCTGCATCTCTGTTTTGGTATAAATTTTTTTGTGCCTTTATCATATATTTCACAAAACTTGACATACATCTCATTCACTTCCTTGCCTAGCAACAAGTCTGTCCAATTATACTCACTAAAAAATTTTCTAAGGTTGCCATAATGTCCTCTCCTAAAGTCAGGTTTTTCACTTGCATCAACCTTGTGTGTGTGTGTGTGTGTGTACTCACCTAGTTGTGCTTGCGGGGGTTGAGCTCTGGCTCTTTGGTCCCGCCTCTCGACCGTCAATCAAAAGGTGTACAGTTTCCTGAGCCTATTGGGCTCTATAGTGTGTGTGTGTGTGTGTGTGTGTGTGTGTGGGTGTGTGTGTGTGTGTGTGTGTGTGTGTGTGTGTGTGTGTGTGTGTGTGTGTGTGTGTGAGGGGCACGCCAAGGGTGAGATCGGTGCAGCAGGGTGTGTGTGAGGGGCTCTGCAGAGCCGTGTGAGAGGCACGGCAGTGGGGGAGGTGTGAGAGGGAGGGGGGAGCCTGCCAGGGTAGTGAAGGGGGGGGGGTGATTAGGGTGTGGGTTGCGCATGAGTTTGATACAATTTCTTGACCGGAAGTGTGGACGGGTAATTAAGGGCGTATTGATCGTTTACCGTGCGGTTTAATGCCTCTACTCATGGTCAAGGATGACTTCCTACTGACAACACCACCCTCCCCCGCCCAAACCCCAAGACCGCCCTCACACGCCATTAACACAGCAGCATATGGCACTAAGGTGGAGTATCAGCAAGTGTGGTGGAGTGTGAACATGATGGTGGAAGTCTTAATCTAGACAGAACTCTAGACGTTAGACGTGGTGTTGATGTAAACCGTTTGCTGCTACGTCTATTACAGCTGCTGGAACGACACCTGCTACTGTTATTTCTGCTTTTCTGTTATTGCTGTTGCTTCTACCTGCAGCTGGCGATTATGCTTCCTTAGCTGCTGCTGTTCCTGGTGCTTCTACAGTTATGGTGGTGCAGTTGTATCTGCTGGTGTAATTATTGTGGTAGTGACGACGATGGTGTGTGATGAGGTTAATCATGTTAGCACCTTGGATGGTGTGGTGTGCTCTCCAAGCACTACTACTCTCTTCACGTGTAACGCCACCGCGCTCTGCTCTTCGTCTGTGTTCACACGCCTTCGTGTGTGAACTGGCCAGCCTTTGTGTACGTTACTGCACGCATGCCCCCGACTCCCTCCAGCAGCTGCTGCTGCTGCTGACTGGTGCAGCAGCTGCTGTTCTTGTAGCTGCTGATTCTGATAATATAGCAGCATAGCTGTTAATACTTGCTGGTGCTGTAACTGCTGCTATTAATGCGTGTTCAGTGTGGCGCAATCGCCGCTGCTGCTGTTTAAAATGTTCTTAAGCAAGTCCGTCGGATTTCCACTCTGGCAAACATCTAACTGCTTGCTTCATATATTTATAACGGTTTCCCCCCTCGTGGTTAAGTCTGTGGCCGAGTGAGTGCAACGCCAGGCAGGAGGAATCGCAGTAATGAGAATGCAGCTGGAATTCTAGGTTTGAGGAGAGGAGGGAGTTGAGGAGGGAGTTTAAGCTTGGAGGGTCGGGAAAGAAGGTCTTTTAGATGTATGACGATGGAGGAGGGGGTGGATCACGAGGACATGGGGGGGGGGTGGATCACGAGGACATGGTGGAGGGGGTGGATCACGAGGACATTGGGGAGGGGGTGGATCACGAGGACATGGTGGATCATGAGGACATGGGGGAGGGGGTGGATCACGAGGACATGGGGGAGGGGGTGGATCACGAGGACATGGGGGAGGGGGTGGATCACGAGGACATGGGGGAGGGGGTGGATCACGAGGACATGGTGGAGGGGGTGGATCACGAGGACATGGTGGATCATGAGGACATGGGGAGGGGTGGATCACGAGGACATGGGGGAGGGGGTGGATCACGAGGACATGGGGGAGGGGGTGGATCACGAGGACATGGGGGGGGGTGGATCACGAGGACATGGGGGAGGGGTGGATCACGAGGACATGGGGAGGGGGTGGATCACGAGGACATGGGGGAGGGGTGGATCACGAGGACATGGGGGAGGGGGTGGATCACGAGGACATGGGGTGGAAAAATAGTAATTTTTACTGTATAAAGAGAATATAATAAGAGGGCATGGATGGTGGATAGACGCGAGGTGAGATGCGGGAATGAGGAAATGCTTCAGTATAAGCCTAATAATAAATAATAGTTGTAAGTCAGTATTGTTGGTTATGGGGTGAGGCAGGAGCTGTACGTTGGTATGGGTGAGCAGTAGCTGGTATTTTGTTATGGGGTGAGGCAGGAGCTATTGTGTTGGTTATGGGTGAGGCTGTAGCTGGTATCGTTGGTTAGAGAGGCAGGAGCTGGTATCGTTGGGTTATGAGGAGAGGCAGGAGCTGGTATCGTTGGGTTATGAGGAGAGGCAGGAGCTGGTATCGTTGGTTATGAGGAAAGGCAGGAGCTGGTATTGTTGGGTTATGGGGTGAGGCAGGAGCTGGTATCGATAGGGAGGGAGGGAGGGACGAGGTAAGCGAGAGGGGAAGGTGAGGTTAGCGAGAGGGAGAAGAGTGGGTGTTGACAGAGGTGAGGTAACGAGAATGGTCGGCCTAACTGTACCTGGTCCAATTGGAGCCAGATGGTCGCAACAAGAAGGGTGGAGCGAGGGCTGTGGTAGCTTTTGTAGTGGTGGGATTTGTTGCTAGTACCTCTCTCTCTTGTTTTGTGTTGTGGTTGTGGTAGTTGAAGTGGTGGTTGTGGGAATTAGGGCAGTGGTACTTGCTGTTGTGTTAAGTTTTCCTTGTATCGTATTTATGTGAGTATTTCACATACGGCAGTCTCCGTGGTAAGACACTCGCCTGGTGTTCCGCGAGCGCTTTGTCATGGGTTCGTATCTTGGCCGGTGAGGATTTACTGGGCGCAAATCCTTAACTGTAGCCTCTGTTTAACTCAACAGTAAAATGTGTACTTGGTTGTAACAACGATTCTTCGCGGCGGGGATCGTATTCCAGGGACCTGCCCGAAACGCTACGCGTACTAGTGGCTGTACAAGAATGTAACAACTCTTGTATATATCTCAAAAACATTGTTGCTGTCGCATCAGATGTAGTTATGTTAGTGGCTGTTGTAGGTTTTAGCTTGTATTGTAGTTGTAATGCTGTGAGCGGGAGGTCGTTTTAGCTTTTGTAGTAATGGTTAATGTAGTCAGTTGGGGTTGTGGCTTTCATCAACGGCCATCATCTACAACGCTCAACGTTGTAGCTCTGTCACTGGTAAAAAAAATTAAATTTTGCCCCGAGGGGCGAGTTTATTGGGCAGCGCCACTCATCCTGTGAGTGGTCATACCACCATAGCAGCATGTACAACACTCCCCAATAGGAAGAGAACCCGCTGGGTTGATCATCCAGTCACTTGTACCCAGACACAGCTGGGACATGCGTAACTGTCTCAAGTGAACAGCTTCTCAAACAAGAAGATTAACATTTATCAACCCTTAAAATCGTACGTTATCTTGCGGGTGCAAAATGGGGGAATCTTTTAAGAACAGTATCTATATTTGACAAAGTGTTTTCCTAACTCAATGTGATATTTATTATTCTACACATTTCTAATGTCTCGCAAGTGTTCACATTCACGTAGATAGTGGTCAAGGCGGTGTCCGTCGCTCTCGCCACAGATTCTCCAACTCTGCTGCTCAACTCTTGTTTCCATTCCGAATCTCCATGGATATTTGTATCTAAAACGGACTCTCGCTATTATTGATTCTCTCCCACGTCGTCCTCTTCGTCCACAATGGTAGATATGCCACTGCCGGACACATGGTAATACTCAGCGGACACCATAACCAAGAGCAACGCCATTTCAACGTTGAATTATCGTTACACTTGAGTATTGTGCCTACTGGGAAAATGCTTGGTAGAAATAGTTGTAACTCGTTGTAATGGTTAACTCTGGAGGTATCTGAAGGAGATGGGGTCGCGGGATGGTGTTTGATTGAGTGAGTGATTAAGATTAAGCCAACCAGGAGGTGGCACGGGCATGAATAGCCCGTAAGGATGGTGTTTATGCGAGTACAGTCTATAGGACCTGAGAGAACTTTCACTTGTCTGTCATCGTTACTTTTAAGTAAACCCGTCCCGTCCCGATCAAAGTGATTGATTGATGAAGATTAAGCCACCCAAAAGGTGGCACGGGCATGAATAGCCCGTAAGTGGTGGCCCTTTTGAGCCATTACCAGTATCAAGAGCTGATACTGGAGATCTGTGGAGGTGCGACTGCACCCTGCGTGACGGAAGATGTCACCCGCGCCCGATCAAAGTAAGAGATGTTATTTTATATACGGTATGCACAAGGTGTTACGTCACTCATAATTATATTCTGGCACAAGTACTGGAGCTTAGTGATTGATGCTGCATTAAGGGGAAGGTGACTTGAGAATCGACTTGAGAATGGTCCAGGACGGACCGAAACGTCGTCGTCCCTTCACCTTCTAGTGTGTGGTCTGGTCAAAGGGGAAGGTGGTTTCAGCTGTCCTATTAAAGATATTAAGTGCCCGTTGGCTGCTTGGGGATGGGGGGGGGGAGTACTCACCTAAGTTGTACTTGCCTAGTTCTGCTTGCTGGGGTTGAGCTTTGGCTGGTTGATACGTGGTTGATGGGGTTCTGGGAGTTCTTCTACTCCCCAAGCCCGGCCCAAGGCCAGACTTGACTTGTGAGAGTTTGGTCCACCAGGCTGTTGCTTGGAGCGGCCCGCAGGCCCACATACCCACCACAGCCCGGTTGGTCCGGCACTCCTTGAAGGAAACAATCTAGTTTCCTCTTGAAGATGTCCACGGTTGTTCCTGTAATATTTCTGATGCTCACTGGTAGGACGTTGAACAACTGTGGGCCTCTGATGTTCATACAGTGTTCTCTGATTGTGCCCATGGCACCTCTGCTTCACTGGTTCTATTCTGCATTTTCTTCCATGTCGTTCACTCCAGTACGTTGTTATTTTACTGTGCAGATTTGGGACCTGTCCCTTTGGTCCCGCCTCTCAACTGGTGTACAGATTCCTGAGCCTACTGGGCTCTATCATATCTACACTTGAAACTGTGTATGTAGTCAGCCTCCATCACATCACTGCCTAATCTATTCCACCCGGTAACTATTGACACTGAAAAAGTTTCTTTCTAACGTGCCTGCGGCTCATTTCGGTACTCAATCTCCACCTGTGTCCCCTTGTTCGCGTACCACCCGTGTTAAACAGTTTATCCTTATCTACCCTGTGTGTGTGTATATTAATATTGATGAGGCACCCAACCCAGCACTGCATATCTAGATCATGAGTGGTTGTATCTAAAGCTGCCTCTACTGACAACTGTCTCTCCACTACTGCCTCTAACCTTACGTCGTGCAAGCAGGTAAACATGGACGACCAGTTGTGTCTGGGCGAGGGCGGTGGAACGCCAACAAGGACTTTACGGAACAATGAATAAATCCACAAGGTCCGTGACGAGGGTTTGAACCTACATCCGAGAGGATTACGCCAAAACTTGTTTACGGAACAAGTTTGCCGTGGGATGAGAGTGTACTGACATGGCGCGTCATGTTCACACCCAGCAGTAATTAGTACGTAATCCCATGTACTACGGTTGGCAAAGCTTGAGAAAACGTTCCATTCACCTGGGCTCTAGGAGACTAGAACCGTGGACCCCACGCTTGTTAGGTTCACCATTTGGTCACCATTTGGTCCGGGAGACATCTCCCGTCACGCAGGGTGCAGTTGCGCCTCCACAGATCTCCAGTATCATCTTTTGATACTGGTAATGGCTCAAAAGGGCCACCACATACGGGCTATTCATGCCCGTGCCACCTCTTGGGTGGCTTAATCTTCATCAATCAATCTTGTGAGGTCGATGCTCTTACCGACCGAACTATTGAGAAGACGTCATCACATCCAGCAAACATTAGTACAGTATTAACAACCAGAATATAATTATATCTCTGAATGTTGCACATTATATTATGTTCTTACACAAAACCTGTACAATATATACGTGTCAGGTTATAATTATTTGGTATTTGCCGACATTTGACGCTGATGATAACCATGTCAGTTGAAATTGAAATAAGTTTATTGAGGTAAAGTACACAAAGGGATGAGGTAGCTCACGCTATTCTCACCCCGTTCAGTACATCGTGTTAATACATCTTGAGGTTATCTTGATGATTTCGGGGCTTTAGTGTCCCCGCGGCCCGGTCCTCGTCCAGGCCTCCACCCCCAGGAAGCAGCCCGTGACAGCTGACTAACACCCAGGTACCTATTTACTGCTAGGTAACAGGGGCATAGGGTGAAAGAAACTCTGCAAATTGTTTCTCGCCGAGGCCTGGGATCGTACCCGGGACCACAGGATCACAAGTCCAGTGTGCTGTCCGCTCGGCCGACCGGCTCCTTCGGCCGTCTCTACATACATACACACAATGTCAGTTGAAGTACCTATGAAGCACAAAAAGATTAGTGATCGTAAGACACAAAAAATGAAAACGAGATCGTAGAATGATAACCTTTTCGATCACGAAAAAGATCGTAGAATGATAACCTTTTCGATCACGAAAAAGATCGTAGAATGATAACCATCAAATATCCTCGTGAATGGTGAATAACGTCCCCCCTCGCCCCTCCCTCGCTGCCAGGGAAGACGGAGCTTGAGGTGGGAAATGTGTAACATTGGTACAGTAACGGTAGACTTGTGGACCAGCAGACGGTAGACGGGGGACCCTCCAACCCTGTCTGTAGTGTTCTTTAACACCACCTGCTTGGCCCCCTTCTTCTCCCTCTTGTGCCTACTGCATGCTGCTCTCCCTCCTCCTGTGGTGCTTGTTGCTGCTGCTACTGGGTCAGCTGTTGCTGCTACTGGGTCAGCTGTTGCTGCTGCTGCTACTGGATCAGCTGTTGTTGTTGCTGCTACTGGGTCAGCTGTTGCTGCTGCTGGGTCAGCTGTTGCTGCTGCTGCTACTGGGTCAGCTGTTGTTGCTGCTGCTACTGGGTCAGCTGTTGCTGCTGCTGCTACTGGGTCAGCTGTTGTTGGTGCTGCTACTGGGTCAGCTGTTGCTGCTGCTGCTACTGGGTCAGCTGTTGCTGCTGCTGCTACTGGGTCAGCTGTTGCTGCTGCTGCTACTGGGTCAGCTGTTGCTGCTGCTGCTACTGGGTCAGCTGTTGTTGCTGCTGCTACTGGGTCAGCTGTTGCTGCTGCTGCTACTGGGTCAGCTGTTGCTGCTACTGGGTCAGCTGTTGCTGCTGCTGCTACTGGGTCAGCTGTTGTTGCTGCTGCTACTGGGTCAGCTGTTGTTGCTGCTGCTACTGGGTCAGCTGTTGTTGCTGCTGCTACTGGGTCAGCTGTTGCTGCTGCTGCTACTGGGTCAGCTGTTGCTGCTGCTGCTACTGGGTCAGCTGTTGTTGCTGCTGCTACTGGGTCAGCTGTTGCTGCTGCTGCTACTGGGTCAGCTGTTGTTGCTGCTGCTACTGGGTCAGCTGTTGTTGCTGCTGCTGCTACTGGGTCAGCTGTTGTTGCTGCTGCTACTGGGTCAGCTGTTGCTGCTGCTGCTACTGGGTCAGCTGTTGCTGCTGCTGCTACTGGGTCAGCTGTTGCTGCTGCTGCTACTGGGTCAGCTGTTGCTGCTGCTGCTACTGGGTCAGCTGTTGTTGCTGCTGCTACTGGGTCAGCTGTTGCTGTTGCTGCTACTGGGTCAGCTGTTGCTGTTGCTGCTACTGGGTCAACTTTATTAACAGGTTGATTATTCGATTTCAGTCCTCTGCGATTCCTGTGTCCGCTGATTGTTTTCCTGCTGGAACATCCCGGCCTCCTAAGGTTTCCCAACATCAAGAAAAACGGTCAATTTAAAGTGTCCTCTCCTGACTACCAGAGGACCCAAAACAGACAACGGGACAGTACGTCATTTTCGCCGGCCGCTTCCATGTTCTAGACGACCATTTTTGGCCTTATGTAACGCATACGAGCGAAAAGCGACGTTCGTTGTGCGAGGACAGATTGCGTGGTGACGAAGGCGTACGTGATAGGTGGCGCTGCAATCATTTTTGGCGCCATTACTAATTTTTGGCGCCATTACTGCAGACGCTTCATAGACCCAGTATAGACGGTGCGTTTGTTATTGGTTACGTCACAGTCGGTGGCCGTATATGGGTGGCACCTGCAAATTAACAACAAAGAATATTAGAGAGAAAACAAGTTAAAACTTGCAAGTA
>WNGS01165751.1:29572144-29609606 GCA_020271785.1 Procambarus virginalis | reverse complement strand
TTTTGGATATTGTGTTAAATTAGGCTTGTAAGGTAGACATTGGCGGCAGTCGTGTCGTTCTCGGGTGATGTAAACAACTCTGGGTTTGATGGCCGTCTTCTACACTAGTTCGTTAACTCGTGGGACGGGAAGCGTGCCGTTAACTGTACGTTAATAGCTGTGGGGGAGGGGGGGGGGGGTGGAGGTTCACACCCCAGCACTTACATGTGTACGTTATGTATACACATACACAAGTGTTGCAGAGTGATTTGTAGATATACTCGGGAGGCTGTGTACACTGGCCGCGACCTTAGTCAGGTGTGTGTGTGTGTGTGTCGTGTGGTGTGTGTGTGTGTGTGTGTGTGTGTGTGTGTGTGTGTGTGTGTGTGTGTGTGTGTGTGTGTGGTGTGTGTGTGTGTCTGTGTGTGTGTGTGTCTGTGTGTGTGTGTGTGTGTGTGTGTGTACTCACCTATTTGTACTCAGCTAGTGTGCTTGCGGGGATTGAGCTCTGGCTCTTTGGTCCAGCCTCTCAACTGTCAATTGTCAATCAACTGATGTACTACATCAATTCTGAGCCTACTGAGCTCTATCATAATCTACACTTGAAGCTGTGTATGGAGTCTAGGCCTCCACCACATCAAATCCTAATGTATTCCATCAGTACACTACTCTGACACTAAACAAAATATTCTCTAATGTGTCTATGGCTCATTTGGGGCACTCAGTTTCCACCTGTGGCACCTAGTGGTGCGTGAGAGAGACAGAGACTGTCTCGGGGGTGTGGGGGGAACGGTGTTACAGGGTGTTGACAGTCGACGGTGACTGACCGTCACATAAGAGGCCTGGTCTGGAGAATGCTGACCTCTTGGGTTGTGTGTGGATTGGCTGACTGGCGTGGCTGGGTGGAGGTCTTTGTGGGTTTTGCATGGGGTCCAATGGCCTAATATGCTTGTACATGCCGGCATAAACATGTACATTTTTTCTGAGATTATCTACAAGAGTTTTACATTCTTGTACAGCCACTAGTACGCGTAGCCTTTCGGGGCAGGTCCCTGGAATACGATCCCCGCCGCGAAGAATCGTTTGTTTACAACCAAGTACACATTTTACTGTTGCGTTAAACAGTAGGGCCACAGTTAAGCGAATTGCGCCCAGTAAATCCTTCCCGGCCAGGGATACGAACCCATGACATAGCGCTCGCGAACGCCAGGCGAGGTGTCTTACCACTACACATAGGAGACTACATTATGCATGCGCACAACAGTACACCACACATGCAAATGCATATACACTATATATGTACGCTCTTACATATGCACGTACACACAGAGGGAGTATCCACACTCATATGCAAGCGACCTCCCTTGTTACACCCGGTTGTTTATAGAACTTGTTCAGTCGTGATCTATGTAGACTTGTAAGCCTAGGCTTTAATGGCACTACACACCATGTTACTATCTATACTCACTGTTCTGTGTCTTGGGCGAGTGATCTCTTGAGTGGCTTAATCTTTATCAATCAAAGGGCACTACAGAAGGTTGTGTGTGGCCTATACGGACACATCTCTTATCCATATCCGCTCTCACTCTGTTGTTGTTGTTACAGATTCAGCTACTCGGAACAAGTTCCAAGTAGCACGGGCTATGGTGAGCCCGTAACTTACCTGGCACAGGAGCTGGGCAAGAAGCACGGGCTATGGTTAGCCTCGTAGACAGGAGATGTCTCGCGCTCTCACTCGTATATATAGTTACCTTACTTTGCGATGATTTCGGGTTCAGCGTCCCCGCGGCCCGGTCCTCGACCAGGCCTCCATATGTTCCACATGTGCCTTTCGTGGTTCAGGCAGAGTAAGGTCAAGCTGTGTTTAACTTGCAGTTACTATTAACTCTGGTCAACAGGAACGTGACGAGGTGTCAAGAGAACACATCAAGTCCATGATGTGGGGGGAGAGGTTGTTGAGGCCCGAGCACCTCTCACTGATGATCCAAACACTTAACAAAGATCGTGGCCGCAAAATGTGAGAGTTCTGTGCAGGTGATTCAGTGCGTAAAAAGCACGCACCAAGATATCATTCTTCAGCAAACGGGTTAACTTTAGCACGCTTTAGCATAATGGTATGGCAACACTGGGAGAAAAACACGAGTAGAATAAAATGCTTCATTAACTTGTACAAAAACAAATGTGAAATGCGACATTTCGTGACTTAAGATATTTCTGGGTTCAGTTTATTTATTAGTAACATCTTTATTGACAAAATTAATTACAATTTTGCTTAATCTGAGGATTTCGATTATGTCTTATTAAAGTGAGGATAATGCTGGTATTCACTGTCACGCAGGACAGAGGGTCATACATAAGACAATAGCTCTAAACTGTAGGCGGAAGTACATATATATCATGGTTACACTCAAGTTTTAATGTATGAATATGTGAAAACAACTTTTTATTGTGCACTGCCACACAAGGGCAGGGATGGGTTCATAAGTGATGCAGCTTAGAAGTAATATAAATACAAATTGTTCTTCATTCTTTAAAATGGACAAGCAAATTTTGGATAAATTGTTAGGATGTCGTCCGTGTCCTGGTGAGAGTTAAAGGTGACTTTTGAAGCCCCTCGTTTCCTAGCCAGATGATACACATGCTAGCAGTATTTCATTTAGGGATACGGCCTGTGATTGAAATTAAATTGAAATAAGTTTATTGAGGTAAAATACACACAAAGGGATGAGGTAGCTCAAGCTATTCTCACCCGTTCAGTACATGGTGTTAATACATACATAGACACACATCACAAACAATAAACATATTACCGAACATTCTGCAGCCTGTGATGATGTTGAACCTACAGCCTAGAGGTCCAAGATAGAGGTCCTGCAGAGAACCTGCAGCCAAGATAGAGGTCCTGCAGAGAACCTGCAGCCAAGATAGAGGTCCCCTGTGCTGGCGCAGCACGTTCATGCCAGCGTTCCCAACGCCTGAAACTGTTCTACTAAAGTGCCCTAACGTAACAAACCAGAGGACTCACTAACAGAAAACGGGACATTGTCAATTTCGCGAGCCGCTACATTTTTCTTGTACGTCAGTTTTGGCTTTAGTATGCCAACATGGGACGTGGTGTGACGGGAACAGGTGGCTCCATTACCACGTGTTGCAGGTAAACATTGCGGTTATGGGGGCAAGTGGCCATGCTTATTAAGTCAACGGCACCAGATGTGAATAATGAGCTGTGTGGGGTGACTCTAGACGTTGACATTGGTTGCATTACAACCACTGCTCGAACTCTGGACAGCCTAACGGTCAGACTAATGAGGAGAGCGGTCGGCGCTACTATAGTATGTGGTGGGCTGGGATGTTCACATTAGTAGGTCTGCGGTTGACCGTATTATCTCGATGTACTTTTGAAGTATAGAATGTTAAAAAACTACTGATCCTCCTATGCTGTCTGTCTATTCAAATTTCTCGAGTCTACGAGATGGACTTAAAACCCCCTTAATATAAGCTTCCGTTTAATCTACAACAGTCAACTTAACCTGGCATGATGCTGTAAACTCAAGGCGTGATGTAGCTCCCCCTCACCCCACCTCTCAAGGTATGATTATGTCATTATACACAGAAATCACAATAACGTGATGCATCAATGAACAAATAGAACAAATAGGAGAGGCTGCAGGATCCAGTAAGTTCAGTAGAACTTCGGTTTCAACTCTTTTTGACCATGTCGTAGCTCAGTCGATTAAGGCAGCGTCTGGGATGCTCTCGGACGTAGGTTCGAATCCTCGTCACGGCCCTTGTGGATTGGTTTATGATTATGTATCCCCCCCCCCCACCCTTCAAGGCATGATGCTGTAGCCTCTCCACCCGCTCATCCAAGTCGGATTCACAATGTGTGTGTTAAACACTGAACTTGAGGTGGGGGAAGAGTTACCTTAGGACTCTCAAACATAATATAGATAGCAGACTCGAGATGTACCTCACCCATTTATTGTTTATTTATTTTATTTATATACAAGAAGGTAAATTGGGTTGTGTATAAACCTAACTAAACAAAATGTAGTAACCTAAATAACTTTTATTATGGAGAGGCCTATTTAAATTTTTGTTTAGGAAAGTCAAAGGCGCCAGATTCACGAAGGTGGGTGGAAAGTCATGTTTGTACCGGTCCTGAGAAGTGCATTTTCACTTGTACAATATTTCAGGAAGGCTGAGAGCCGCTGACGGTGAGATCTTCACGGGTCAAAATGTAATGCATAAGATGTTGACCAGACCACACACTAGAAGGTGAAGGGACGACGACGTTTCGGTCCGTCCTGGACCATTCTCAAGACAATCGACTTGAGAATGGTCCAGGACGGACCGAAACGTCGTCGTCCCTTCACCTTCTAGTGTGTGGTCTGGTCAACATACTTTAGCCACGTTATTGTGACTCGTCGCCTGCTAATGCATAAGATGCAAGCTACAATAGCGTGGGTAATAACATTTCATTCACTCGTGTCCTTCTAAGAGTACCCATGGCCTCCTTGGTGGGACAAGTTTCGTACATTAGGCTCGAGCTCGAATCTCAGATGATCTAAGTGATTATAATGCATTACATAGTGAAATGCGAGAGCAATTATTAGTTCAACTGCATGATATTTGTAATATTTGACTGATATTTGTGCTGTAGTAAAGTTTTGCAGGCCGTTCTTATCAGGAAACACATGTATAATGTTGCGTACTATAGGTAGGTTTGTACCTACACCAACCTTATTGGTGTGGTGGGTGGAGGTTGAAGGAAGTGAAGTGTGGGTTATGGTGTAGTGGTAAGGTGTAGAAGAGAGTAGTGGTAAGGGTGTAGAAGACAGTAGTGGTAAGGGTGTAGATAGTGCAACGTGGCCTCTTACAAAGAACGTAGCTTTTCGTTCGTATACGTTACGTAAGGTAAAAAATGGTGTTACTAGAAAATGGAAGCGGCTGGCGAAAGTGACGTACTGTCCCGTTTTCTGTTTTGGGTCCTCTGGTAGGTTAGGAGAGGACACTTTACAGTGACCGTTTTCTTGACGTTGGGAAATCTTAGGAGGCCGGGCTGGCTAGTGGCGTGGGAGGCGAGGCCGGAGGGCCAGCCACCATCTGTCGTCGCCACGGTACAGTTACTCTCACCTCTCAGCCTAACGTGTACCTCAGTCACTCTTCCTTCACACCACCGCTCCACCCTGGCACTCTACTTGTTAACCTAATGCCCTGAAGCCTGCATGTGAAACCTCCTAACTCCACTTCCTAGAGTTAGTCACTCGTACAACTGTTGTTAACGCTGCTATTGTTTGAGGGCGCTCTGTCACTCTCCTGCCCAGTCTTCACATCTCTGATCGGGTCCAGAGCTGTTCGCTTGGCTCTGGATCTCCAGATGGAATGTTTATTCATTATATAGGCCTAAACCTTCACCGTTTACGTGGTTGACATGGCTACATTGTTCTTCATAACTGTAACACAACGAGCGAGCGTGTTACAGTAATCCACTGTGCACACAAATTAAAGTACAGTATGCTAAAGTTAATTGAACGAGAAATGGCTATGAATAAATACTTCTAAGCATATTTTATAATCAATAGACTGTCCCCATTAAATGTCGAAGACGCAAATAAAATCTAAAGTAATTGATATAACTGAATTCTCGACCACAAATTTCACAAATAACAAACTAAAAAGTAAGTATCATTGTTGGTAACAAATATTGATCTCTCAGTTGAATAATATTCGAGTTCAGACTTGACAATATTAACCCAGCTGTTCATGCTTGTACCCACAATCATCTGTCCTACAGACATCTGTAGCAGCTCTCGATCACACATGATCTAATGTGAAAACCGTGACGTCACGCAAGAGTAAAACGAAGACTGACAAAGAGGTGCACTGGTGCATGGTGACGCATTAGTCCACAAGTTCCTTGTCCCAAGTCACTTTTGTTTTCCAACGCTGAAGTCCCACTGCCATCATGATTGAGAGTCTGAGGAGGCTGCTGAGCTTTGGTATAAAGTACAGTCTTCTGACTTCACCGCACCTTTTAATTCCCGGTTGTAGTCTGGTTCGTTATTGACTCGATTGAGAATTCTGGGTTTGAATCCCAAGTGGGACAAATGGATGGGAGCATTTCCTATCACCTAATGCGCCTGTTCACCTAGCAGCAAGTAGGTACCCAGGAGTTAGTGAGTTTGATGGGGGGGGGACCTCGATATAATCATAACGTGTATAAATCAACCCGTCCTCGCAAATTCGTATAGTCAATATTGACTTATTAAAAACGTGCATAGGTGATATGCTAAACATAATAGTTTACCTTGAAAAGCTTCATAGAAAACACCGACCTTACCTAACCTTGTTAGTATGTTAAGATAAGCATCTTATTGCTTCGTAATTACAATTATTACTTAACCTATACCTATAATAGGTTAATATTTATACCTATAATAGGTTAAGTAACAGTTGTAATTACGAAGCTATAAGATGCTTATCTTAACATACTAACAAGGTTAGGTAAGGTTAGTGTTTTCTATGAAGCTTTTCAAGGCAAACTATTATGTTTAGTATATCACCTATGCACGTATTTAATAAGTCAATATTGACTACACGAATTTGCGAGGACGGGTTGGTATAAATACACTCCGACTGCCTGTCTTTCGACACACAATGAATTACTATTAATTATCACAAGATTTCTAAATGCCTCATGATGAGCTTGAAGAACAAGTCAAAACTTTACTTGTTTTCAAGGTGCACCTCCAAAATCCGGATTGGGTCTGAAACTATACAATCTGGATTTGCTGGAAATCCGAATTTCCAGAAAATTTCCTGTATGTTTTTACTATCCCCAAATGCTGTTTATTTTCATTTAAAGCTCAAAATGTATATAAACCATAGAATTTTGTTTTAAATATACTTGAGGGATTTTTTAAGGGGCACTAACTGCTTCTCATGTTGCAATTAACAGCATGAGCAGACGCATATGAAAGGAATTTCTTTTCATAGCTTAATATTTCTCACTGTGTAAATGAATTTTTAATAATAATCTATCATATAATGGATTTCTACAGGAGAACCTGTGTGTAGACATATTTCACTCCATATATACCCCATACATACTCTGCCTCAGACTTGAAACTCCATTTTGAAGCTAGTGGGGCACCATGTATGAGGGAATGAAATCCGCAAGAATTCAAATGAAAATGAACCATATAATTGCTTTAAATGTGGCCGTATTAAGAGTTCACATTCATACTTTAATATTTCCTATGCTCTCTGGGTGAATTTCATTTAGTGAAATGTAAATTTGATCCTATTATATGATGGTCAACTAGCAGGAAAACCTGTGTAGAGATTTTGCTCGGTCCGTCTAATTGCCTAAAGCCACCCAAAGCTTCCTGGCATTATGTTAGTAATGAATAAATATGATATATTTACTCAATATAATGTTGTGCTGAATATAGAGCATGGAAAAACATATTTTAACTCTGAAAAAGTATCATTTAATAACGAAATTAAACAAAAATAAGCTGCTGGTGATGCCAAAGCATGTCGACGGTCCAAGCGACAATGTTGTGGAGCGACTTATCCAAGTTATATTGTTGCGTACAGGTTATTTTAACCTAGGTTTGGATAGGCTAGGTTTTGTTAGGTTATGTTTGAGTAGGTTGGTTAGGTTAGATAGGTACAGTAGGCTGATATGCCAGCAAATACTCTTTAGGCAACAATGTGTCTTGGATAAGTCGCTCCACAACATTGTTGCTTGGACCGTCGACTTGCTTTGACGTCACCAGCAGCTTATTTTTGTCTAATTTCGTTATGAAATAATACTTTTTCAGAGTAAAAATATGTTTTTCCATGCTCTACATTCAGCATCAACATTATAATGAGTAAATATATCATATTTATTCTGTCAGGAAGCTTTGGGAAATTAGACAGACCCATTTTGCTCTTATTTGCCAGTACAGTATTTCTGAAGATCCAGTCCCATAAGTCTCTTTTCCTTTTTAAGGTAAAACTGACTAAATGAACCAGGCTCAGATTTTTCCATACCAAAGATGCCTTAACCTTAAGAGTTCATGAGGTTTATAGCCTTGGGAACTCATTGTAATAAACAAAGATATATATTTTCCTAATCATTTAAGGCATTTTCCACAGGCCTAAACCCACAAAACCATAAATGTAAAAATATAGACAAAATATATGATCTGCAGAAAATTACTGTACATAGTGATCTGGATTTCACAGAGAAGCTCTGGCGTTATAATCCAAAATCAAGTAAGGGATATGCAGTCCTCTCCAGACGAGCAAACTTTTTAGCACAGTTAGTTACAACACCTTTGAAAAGTCAAATAAATTATATTTTCATCAATCTCTGCATCAAACTGTTTACTGTATATAAACAGATTCTTCTTAGCTAGACTTAAAAGTCTGATTGAATATTGTATGCCTCCATGTGATAACTATCATCTCTATTGTGGGGGCAACAGTGACTTACCGGTACAGTACTTAGTTCTCACACTAAAATAGCTTTACTGGTAATTAACTTTTAATGTGTGTGTGATTATTTCAACCCATCTCCCTGTTCAGTCATTTTTGTAACTGGACTGTGTTATATACAGTATATAGATATAATGGACAGTTACAAAGTAGAATGTGTTACTATTCACTTTGGAAATAAATAAAAAAAATGTATATATAAAATAAAAATGAATAAATAATAATAGAGTATTTAATATTAATGGAAAAAATAAAGCTAAAAACCAACTTTAAATATTCCTAGGTCTAGTAAAGGACAGACATGTGCTATATTAGGCTTCTGATAGCATGTATTAAGCCTAGGATGGTTGGATTATGTTAGGTTCTATTAGCAACATAAATACAAAACCTTTTCTGGTTTGTCCAAATTCAGTAGTACCAAATTCTACTTTCTAATTGTCCATTACATCAGTATATGTACGATAGTCCATGTCATTACTGTAACTAATATCTAAACAGAAGGATGGGCTGTATTATTTTAACCTCTTTGTTGAAATGCAAGTGTGCAATAAGCTGTATAAGAATAGGACTCAAGGATTAACTTTTTGGGGTTATTGAAGTAAATGTTCCACAGAGCAGTCCAATCACACTGCCGTGGTATACAGTACTTCTTTTTAGGCAATTTGCTTGAGGGATAATTGTTTACAACATCCTGAAATGTTATTTAATAGTCTCTTGTTTTTCCGTACAGGCTGAAAAGGCGAAGAAAGAGGCAGAAGCAGCATTTGAGGAATGTAGCGACATTGCCCGACATGAAGTAAGTACTGTATTCTCAAAATATGCTCTCGATATTCTCGTACTTTTTATTTACCCCTAACCTGTGCATCCCCCCCCAAAAAAAATTTAGTTTGGTATAGTGAGGTGAAGAAATGTTGAAAATGTCATACAGTATTTTGATAATTAATTTTCAAGTAGAGTGTTCGTAATAGATTTCTCATCACAAATATCTTCTTGGTCCATAAGTCGTTGAAATTTTGCATGGGGACAGTGGTTCCAATCATGGGAGTCAGTAAATGGAAAGTGCAAAGTTTGTTAATAATGTCTAGGAAGGTAACTAAAGCTTTCAGGATTTTTTGTCCAATATGGCAAATGATTGCCAGAAGTCCCTAGTGTCAAATGCCATCCACACACAATAGTTAGGAAGTCTTGACTGTTACAAGGCACATTAAATCTTTCACAAGTAACAGGATGATGTCACTATTGTTTAGAGTCACGGAACGGTTTAGGGGTTACGTAATGCATTTTTTATCTTATAATGGCACAGCGAGAGAAGTATTTTACAATCCCACTCCTTTGCTGTAATTTTGTCTGTAATTATCATTCAGGCATGGATTTAGACACTGGCAGGAAAGACAAAATTGTGATTTGGCAGTAACTGCAGGCCACTAGTACTGTACAGTACATGATAGCCTCATATAACAATTACAAGATGCTTGCCGAATTTTGTCATGAATTTTGGTTAACTCTTATTACATCCATATAATTAGCATTACCATATTATGTCATTGGTGCAGCAATAATAATAATAATCAAATGGTGATAACTGCAATGGCCCAGGTAATCAATAAGTGACGATGGCTGCATGTTGAGGTTTTGAAAATGACTGAATGGATTAAGCTTACATTAAACAGATTAAGATTAAGTTAAACAAGACTAATTGACTCATTTTCTAAGTAGACCACAGGAGATTTTCTTTAGGTCTGTATAGCTCAGCATGTATTGTGAATAGTTTTGCCTGTATGATAGTCAACTTTTGCTTTCAGCTCAGTTAGCCATAAAAAACTACATCAAGTAAAGTGTGAGGAAACTAGTTATTTCTGTCAAGTCTGAGAATACTTTTTGGGAAGATGTTACCATTCCCATGTATTATCATGCATTAAGTTTTGTCAAGTGTTAAAGGAAAGTTTATTGGCTATAAACATTTAGTGAAGTTTTGCATTTAATGTGTTGATGAGTGTTGTGGTTTTTTCTTTATGTACTGAAAAGTTGTTTCATGGCATAAAGAATAGCTTTAGCCAATATTGAGACTAGATGACTCTTTTTATTTATATATACAAGAAATTCTCTTCTTGGGTTTAATTGGGAAACATGAAAAAATCACAAATTTTCAGATAAAGCACTTTCAGCGGCAGCGTGTGACAGAGATGCAAGAGAGTGTGGAACGCTATGCTGCCTATCAACTAACATCTGCTAGAACCACTCTCAGCATATTGTCCCAGGCACTCAACCAAATCAAAGCCATCAACTTATAGGTTATAAAGAAACCTAACTTCTGTCCAGATCATTATTAGCTCGTCTCATGTTTGCCATCATCTTGTCTGAGAAACAAGCAGATGTTCCTTGCAAAATAATAACTGCAGGTTTCCTTTTGTCATATTGTCATCATTCCAGAGAAATTATTTGGCTTGGTTTTTCCACACTCTGCTTATTTTCACTTTGAATAATTGGAAGCCTAAAGTACATACACAGTAAATGTGATTGTTGTTTAAGCTTCTTTTCTCTTATTTGCCTGTACTCTTAGTTTTTCTTAAAAGTGCACCTACACTTTTTTTTATGGTAAGGATCTATTACTTTCACTGCCCTCAAATTCACCCTGTAGTCAAAGTAATGCACCTAGTCACTTTGGTGCAGATAATGGTGGTTATACGAGAATAGATTTTTTGTACAGTACAGTACAGTACAGTACTCTCTCTCTTTTTCTCTTTCTGTGTCTGTCTATCTGTCTTTCTCTTTCTTTTTCTTTTTTCTTTTGTTTTCATGTTTTTTTTCCTTTTTTCCTTTTCTTTCTTTCTTCTTCCTGCACTTGCAAGGAGCAGCAACCGTCCAACAACTTTTATGAAGGGGGGATTGTGAGAGATCCAATACTGAGACAGAATGGAACCCTACTCTGCTTGAGACTAGAAACACTAGCATTTTGTGTGGTATATAATGTACAATTAGGAATGTTTGTATAAAATGTGTCATGTCTTTGAAATTAAAAAAAGAAAAAAGAAGAGTGTACAGAACTAGGAAGCTCTTCATTTGCTCATCTTATTTAAATAACGATTTGCCATTTTAATTAAATAATTAGTTGGCTATTGGCAGGATTTACATAAATAGCTCCCGTTTAAATGTCTTATTACAGTATGATTATTAGTGTACAGGTATGTTTTTTTCTTTTGCTACTGTGCTAAATTATGACTACAGTATTATGTAATCTTCCGTTTGTAACAACGTGCATTACAACTACTGTACTATTTACACTACATCTGAGAATGAAATTTTCCTTTATGAACAGTATTTTAGGTGTTTAGGTAGGTTAATATGTTGATCTCAGGAAATGTTAAATTGTGAAATTTGTCATTACTAACATACAAATTGATACTGATAATGATAACCATTTTCCTTAGATGCTTGTTATCAGTGCTCCATTTTAACAACTTAATTTTTCTTTTGGTACAGCACCTTTCAAGCTTGCTTTGTTTAATACTTTTTGCTATGATAATTATATATTACAGAATTTGACTTATAAAGGGTGACTGGTTTTATCACTTTTAAAAATATTTATTAGTTGTGCATTTAAAATAACTACACTGAGATACTGTAATATATATGGACCAATTACTGTTAATGTATTTCTTATGAATTAACTTAATATCATAGTTTACACAGAAATTGACAGTCATTATAGGGTTAAAAAATATATTAATGCCATTACCAATGCTATTTCTTAATACTGTATTTACTAGATATGAATATCAAAATTTCTTTAACCGAATCAAAAATTTCAAGCTACTTCAAATTTTATAATCCAAGCCATGTCACAACTTTATGGTTTTGAAAGCAAGAGAATAGTCTGTCCTTCAAAAAATTTCCAGACCTATCCTTTAAATTTAGGAATTGTACAAAACTTTTTAGCAAATCAATACTGCCATTTCAAATTTTTGCATAAATCAAGTAAGTCTCCTTAAAATTTTGTCCTTTCAATATTTTGATTTGTTGTTTAAGGCATATAAAATTTAGCCATTCATAACTATTATTTCACGATTGTCACATTCCATTGTAGTTGTTCATCATATCAGTGGACAAGTACCCGTACCAAAGATATTTTAAAAATATGATTTAACTTAAAATGCTGATGAATGTATGTATGAAAATTAAAAACATCTCTAGTCTGCATCTTCTATTGTATTTCAAGGGCATTAGATGACTTAAACAAGGAAGATAGTTTTGTAATTTTATTTTTGTCTGCAAGGTACATGATGATGCAGAAAAGTTAGAAGTTTTAAACTATACAGTATAGGATATTGTGTTACATAAGATCAGACAATTTTCATATTTTGTCTCTTGATTGTTTTGTGGGTTATACTAAATTAGCTCAAGAGTGCAAACTTACAACATGAAACTAGTCAGGAATGTCTGTCATATAAAATGACATTTATGAAACTAAAGTGCCAAAAATAAACCAAAGTGAAGTCATTGGTGTGTGTGATAATCGGTCACAAACTAGTCATTGTAGCACGTGCTGGGCAAATTATTTATGTTCTGTTGATTTTTTTTCTTTGTCTTACAGTTGCTTATGATTGACCAGACCACACACTAGAAGTTGAAGGGACGACGACGTTTCGGTCCGTCCTGGACCATTCTCAAGTCGCTTCAACTTCTAGTGTGTGGTCTGGTCAACATACTTCAGCCACGTTATTGTGACTCATCGCCTGCGTTGCTTATGATTGTTTATTCATTCAGGAGTTTGTTCTAGCTGAACTTTCAAGTGGCTGTTTGCATTTTTGTGTTTTGTTTGTAAATGCAAAACAATGAAATCATTAAATTGGATTTCTTGCAGTACTGAAACTGATCATGTAAGGTTGATTAGGGTATTTGTTGAAATGATTGTTTAAAGAAAATACAAATAATGTTTTTCATAATTTATTATATATAATTATTAGTTTATCTTTAAGCTCCCAAGTAAAACGTTGTTTTTAAATATTTAATAGAAAGTTTGCATAATTTTATGTAAAATATTTTGCAATAATTATTATATAACTGACATATCAAATTTAAAAATCTCTTGGAGGGCATTTAAAAAGGAAGAACATGTAATTTGTTGAAAGCTCATTAGTTTTAAAATTGCTTCAATGGGAAATGTTTAAAAAAAAATTCATGTCATATAGTTTCACATTGGTTGTACAAGAGTGCTATCTTACAGGCAAACAACTTTGCTCATTGGGTCTTGAATTTTTCAAGGAGTATGTTTATAATTGTCTGTTGTTAATATTGTCAGGATTACATAACCTCTGAAATGAAATAGTTACTGTAAAATAACAATACAGTATATTGTGGAACCCTCACATACTGGCATCAATGTATAAAAATGCTCAGTACTGTACATTAAAATAATTTCACTTGAAAATTATTGGAATAAAGATATTTATCGATGTCAAGATAAAGTATAAAATCTAGAAGTCTAAATTTATTGTATAGAGTAATTCATCTCAGTACTCCAAATTAAGGTAGCCCATAAGAATATATGCAGGTGTAATAAAATAGGTACTGCAATTAACTTTGATATGATGTGTGTGATCGTTATGCATAATAGTATACATGGATGGTGCGAGTGTAGAGCCGTCATGCAGGTTCCTTGTGTTTGTCGGTCAAGTTGTTTACAGCATATATTGTAAGCGGTAGTAGAGGCAGTTGTACAGTGAGGCTGTCAGCATCACCGGGTAATCAAATAGTACAGTACATGTAACATAGCATCATTTATCCAGGGATGATCATTGTCTCCAGCCAGCTTCCTCTGGGGGCAATAACAAGCAGCTCACCACTTTTGTATTTTATTTTAAGTTTAAATCCAATAGTTATAAGTTAAAAAGAGCATTCTTCACTTAATTTTGAGCATTGCTTTTTTAATTTGTGCTCCTTATGCTATCAATACCATTTGGGAAACTAAATATTTAGCTGCAGTTTGGTTTTGTCTTGCTGGTAGATATATAAATTACTGGATGAGGTGTTATTATTTTATTTTTTTTGAGGCTAATACATTCCATTAGTGAAACTGTCATGAGAAATAATTATATTTTCATCTATAATGTCATCCATTTCCTGGATTGAGGATGATTAAATTTGTTTTGTAAAAAAAAAAAGCTATATTGTAATAAGCAAAGTAAATAATTAGTTACTGTAAAGATGCACACTGTGTATTGAATCTTGACTACATACAAATTCGGTATTTAAAATCCAAATATTTGCTGAGGTGATATTTAAAGATTTTTTTGGTTTAGTTCTATTGGCTTACATTTTTATCTTCTTTTGGTACAGTTAGATATAAATACAAAATGCATAGCATACATTCCCAGGCAAGTGGTATGTTTAGATTATATTCTACCAACTGAGATGACGGTGGCTATTCTGTGTTCAACTTTCTGGATTGATATAGGCTACAGGTTCTTTTAGGAATGCTGTAGTGTTTACCAGATTGAAAAGTTGTGGTGTAAATTTACAGGGGCTGTAAATATATACTGGCAATTCTCTGTGGAGGAACATTTTGAGCATGAAGAGTTCAACCAGTGTTCAAGAATCTTAGAATTCTAACCACTGCTTATCAGGTCTAAATATTGTCACTCAGAAAATTTTTTTTTTTTTTTACTCTGCAAAATTACCTCCACCATAAGATCATTGGAATATGTAGACAATAAGTTGCAATAACATGATTGAAAAATAAACACCTATCCCACAAATCTGTAAGTAAAAGATTTGACACTGCTTCATCCCATCCTAGACCATTGCACGACCTGATAATGATCCCGGACAAACTGAAACGTTGTCAATTTTATTACAAACAGATTTTTGGTTTGGAATTGTAATCATTGGAACACATTAAAAAAAATAGAATACAGCCCCATGTGTGTGCATTTTTTTGTGGACTCCAGCAGCACAGTAGACTAGTTGCTGGCTCATCCTCCCTTTGCTTGCATTGCATTAGATTAGCCATTTATATTTACCTCATGTAAGTGAAGATTAATTACTTGCCTTTGAAGACACTTGCCTTATGATATCCTTGTTGAGAAGGAATAAAATACTGTAGATCTTTGCTTCTTGAATATTTATTTTTTATTTAAAAGCTTTTTGTATTGTAGTTAGGGTGCATATTTTGTGAATTTGGTAAAATCTGTTTGTTTAGGCATAAAAAGTGCCAGCATTTATGCCAACTTAATGTCAAATATATTAGCTAGTTTTTCCATACTATAATTAATTTTACATACTATAATTAATTTTATACAAGCTATGGTAATAATACAGGATATACTGTATATATTTAGGTATCATTTGTATTGGCTTATAGCTCAAGCAATTAACCATTCCAAATATGCCATTCATGTACAAATTAAGTTCCTATTATTTAACTATATATTCTCTGTACAGTTAAATGAATTTATTGCATCTCTTTTTACTGAGCCATTGTATCTTTCAAATTGTGATTTTTCATTAATGATCTGATACTTGTACTTTATATATGAATTGCTCTAATTCATTGTTTTTTCCATTGAGCTTCCACATTGCCTCAGTGCTAATGGCTGCTACTATAATTCATCAGTCAGAAACCTTTATCTTAGTTTCAAAGCACACAATCTAGGCATGTAATGACTGCAATTGGTAGATAGCATATAAAATGAAACTAAAGGATAATGAATTTGTGGTATAATTGTACTTGCTGCTATATGTTTTGTTCATTCAACACTGTTTACAGTGGAGTGCCTGTACAGTACTACAGTACTTGTAGTTGAGAAGGCAGATTCTTTAACTAATCCAGGTTCAGTCATGTGATCCATATGGCCGTTGTGTTGCTGGAGCAGTTTTGCTAATATCTAGGGTAATAACCTACTGGTTTAAGCAGTGTTAGATTGAGATACAAAAAGAAAGTATGACCATGAAGTTTGTTTCAAGTAAATAGCTCTAAATTACTCTGAAACCAAAAAATAGGTACATATTTCCATTTAGATTTGTTTAAAAGTGAATGTGGAGGAGTCATCGAAATCTATGTAATTTCCCAAGTTTTCAAAGTAAAAGAAAAAAATAAAAAAAGTATTTACTATATTTGTTTGTGGGTTATATTTATGGAAGCAGCACAGCATGTGACTCTTGTATATTGGGCAGCAGAATTTACAGTAAAAATTGTTGGAATGATTATATAATTGTTTCCAGAAACTGAGAATTACAGTATATTACAATAGCCTACATGGAAAAAGTGGATGTATATAGCTGTATTATTGTTGCTGTGGTTAATTTTGTATATTTTGAAATTCAATTTAACTAGTCAATTTGTCAGTAATTTTTTTCTGGACCACATTTTTTAAAGTTTCTAATTTGTTAAACTGTAACAATGGCTAGCAGAGCAGCTAATGTCATCTGAAAATATTGCATAAGACAACAGTAATTCCTGTACAGTAATTATGGCAATTTTGATTCACTGAAGATGGAAGTATTGTATGTTTGTATCAAAGTGTTAATAATGCTTCTGATTTGTAATAAATTTAAATAACTATACATTGTGTTTTGTTATACAGTTGATACTTTTACTAATCAACCTGTTTTATCAGCTTTATTACTTCCAAAAGGCTTTAAAACTACAAATAATTATTGCTGCTGCTGCTGCTGCTGCTGCTGCTGCTGCTGCTGCTGCTGCTGCTGCTGCTGCTGCTGCTGCTGCTGCTGCTGCTGCTGCTGCTGCTGCTGCTGCTGCTGCTGCTGCTGCTGCTGCTGCTGCTGCTGCTGCTGCTGCTGCTGCTGCTGCTGCTGCTGCTGCTGCTGCTGCTGCTGCTGCTGCTGCTGCTGCTGCTGCTGCTGCTGCTGCTGCTGCTGCTGCTGCTGCTGCTGCTGCTGCTGCTGCTGCTGCTGCTGCTGCTGCTGCTGCTGCTGCTGCTGCTGCTGCTGCTGCTGCTGCTGCTGCTGCTGCTGCTGCTGCTGCTGCTGCTGCTGCTGCTGCTGCTGCTGCTGCTGCTGCTGCTGCTGCTGCTGCTGCTGCTGCTGCTGCTGCTGCTGCTGCTGCTGCTGCTGCTGCTGCTGCTGCTGCTGCTGCTGCTGCTGCTGCTGCTGCTGCTGCTGCTGCTGCTGCTGCTGCTGCTGCTGCTGCTGCTGCTGCTGCTGCTGCTGCTGCTGCTGCTGCTGCTGCTGCTGCTGCTGCTGCTGCTGCTGCTGCTGCTGCTGCTGCTGCTGCTGCTGCTGCTGCTGCTGCTGCTGCTGCTGCTGCTGCTGCTGCTGCTGCTGCTGCTGCTGCTGCTGCTGCTGCTGCTGCTGCTGCTGCTGCTGCTGCTGCTGCTGCTGCTGCTGCTGCTGCTGCTGCTGCTGCTGCTGCTGCTGCTGCTGCTGCTGCTGCTGCTGCTGCTGCTGCTGCTGCTGCTGCTGCTGCTGCTGCTGCTGCTGCTGCTGCTGCTGCTGCTGCTGCTGCTGCTGCTGCTGCTGCTGCTGCTGCTGCTGCTGCTGCTGCTGCTGCTGCTGCTGCTGCTGCTGCTGCTGCTGCTGCTGCTGCTGCTGCTGCTGCTGCTGCTGCTGCTGCTGCTGCTGCTGCTGCTGCTGCTGCTGCTGCTGCTGCTGCTGCTGCTGCTGCTGCTGCTGCTGCTGCTGCTGCTGCTGCTGCTGCTGCTGCTGCTGCTGCTGCTGCTGCTGCTTTTTTTTTTTTTTTTTTAGGTATTTTCAAACAGAATTATAAGGTTAGAAACACCCCCACTGAGACAGGCAGATTTTAAGTCATCATTTATTATACACAATACATTATATGTACTGGGGAAAAGACATGAAATTCGCAACAACACACTGAAGAAGATAGACTGCATGAACATATTATAAGGCAAGATGTGTTTATAATAAATAGAGCCAATGTGTTGTGTTTATAATAAATAGAGCCAATGTGTTGTGTTTATAATAAATAGAGCCAATGTGTTGGAATACACAGCATCCCATAACCTTTACCGAGTAGGTGCACACATATGTATGCATGCTTACACATGTGCACGCACAAACACACACGTATGACCAGTGTAAATATGAGAGCTCAAAAAACTCAGGAACCTGTATACCAGTCAAAGGTCAAGAGGCAGATGCCAGAGAGCAGACACTAGAGGCCTGCAAGTAATATTAGACAAGTACACAATCTTTCGATGCCTTTCCCTCCCTCGTCAATCCCCATATCCTCACTCTGAGCACCCACACTTATTACACAATCATTCTCTGTACATAAGCATAAATATTTACACAACTGTTCATCAACATTTTCTTAAGACTATAGTTATGTTTGAGGAGAGGGCATTGGGCAAAACTAAAATATAAATACTGTACATTCTAATTGCTTACCATTTGTATTGTAATAAGTTAGAAGTGACTTATGTACATTCTTATAAAACAAGAAAATAAATACTGTACTGAATGTGACTGTCAACATGCAGATAAACTAAGTTAGAAACTTTTAAACAAATTCCATTAAATGCAACAAAAATACTGTACATGTATAATTGAAACTGCAAACAAATTAGCTTTGCAAACTGTGTTATTTTAAATATTATCCAAAGTTACTTGCCAAGTACAAAATATTAGGCGAGTGACGGGCTGCAAGTTTTACTAACACACTTGCCTGGAAGTTAGTTGTTAGCACGCTTACCTCACAGGTGAAGAGGACTTATGTTAAAAACCTCGACATGGTTGGATACTTGGACAATGTTCCTTCACTCAGTTCACTCGTAAGTAGTAAGTACTGTTCATGTAAAATGATTGGCGGATTGTGTTTTGGGGAAAACATGTCATTGGATACCCTAATATTGTAATCTATTCCAGTACTTGAACTGAAAGACTAAATTTCATCAAAATGTACAGTAATGGTACAATAATAATAATAATAATAATAATAATAATAATAATAATGACATCAGACAGAATTATAGTTGTCTGTTATATTTTCACTTTGGTTTACTAGTTTGCATGATTTTTGTTCAACAAAAATTGCATTATCATTGGTTAAAAGTACACAAGATTGTGTAAAAGCTATCTTGGGCTAAGGTGAAAACCTACTTGCCAAAACTTTAACACGATACTGATTGGTTTGTTTACTCAATCTTGGGCATGGTAAATGTGATGAAAATCATTTCATTAATGTCTGGTAAGTGTTACAATACAGTATTTTCAAAAGCAAATTAAGTGATAACACTTTCCAGCATTATGTACTTGATATTTGGATAAAAGTTGCCCATTATGTAAAGGCCTATTTGTACTCAAGAGTTCTGTAAAACAACATGGTGATGCTGATGTTAATGTACTCTATATAAATATTTGACAAATGCCTAAAAAGTTATTAAATATTAATGAAAATTATGCATTCTGAATTAATTGATTGAACATCCTTGTCTGTTTTCTATGAAGCAAACTGAAATAGAGGATTCTAAAATGCTGATTAACTAATGGTTGCAGTTTGGCCTGAGTTGCCTCTCCCTTGCCCTAGAGAGAATTTAAACAAATTAGTTGCACCTCCTAATATTTAAAATATTGTATTGCAATTACTATGTTAAGTGAATTGGCATGTCATGTATATTTTGCATTTTAGGAACTATGTATATCATGGACAGATGTGTAACAAGCCAGAGAATGTCATCAAGGGAAGTTTCAAAATATATATACTGATTCTATGGTTAGCGTACTGAAAATTTTAATTATTTTAATATTCGAAGGGAATGGTTACAAGGAATCATTTTAAATACTACTTTTTATCTATGAGCTATTGAGTGCAGAACATCTAGCAATCATTTACAGTATATGAATTTAAAAGGCACTATTGTATGACTAATACATCATATATTGGAAAGCAGGATCATGATAAACTGTCCTAAAAGACAAATGCTTCTCCAGGATGTTCTCATTAATATGTGTGTGCAAATTTTGGTTCATTTTAGTGCATCTGTAAATTGTAAAATTCTTAAGCCTCTAGCACTGCCATCATTAAATAAAATTGGCAGATATAAAAAGCAATGGACAACCATAGATGATATCTGGAAACACTACTGCCATCATATTACTTGACCAAACAAGTACAGTACAAAAAATACTTATGCAATGTGTGCAGGAATTATCAAATGATCAGTATAATTACAAATTATAATAATTACAATAATAATAAATAGGATATATTACAGTATATATATACGACCGAGTTTACTGAAGGCTATGATGGGTCTCACTTGGGATATAGAAATGTTGACAATCAATATATGATGCGGTTTACACTCAGAAACAAGCCTCACAGCTCGGTTATCCTCCAGTGGATAAACATACAATAAGATTTATAAATACATTAATATGAAAGCACTGGTATTCAGTTTCGTCATACATTTAAAGAGATCAAACTAAGGTACCATAGAGGATGCACTTCACAGTGTTATCATAATCATGGATTTGAACCCATTCCAGTCATTTTTGGCTCAATGCAACTTGTACTTTTTTTGCAAGTACTTTAATGACACTACATCACTTGTCTGTTGAGCCTTTTTACAGCTTGTTAGATTATTCCTTTACACTATTATCTTGCCACTAAAGGTATCACACAGTAAGTAATTGTGAGCCATCCAATTGTTTGTTCATCACTGTCTTCCTGTGTGGGTTATCACATACAAAAGGTAGCTGTCTTCCAGCCTCCAACTCATTTTCCGCACTTGAGCCTAATGCGGCACATTTTCAAAACATCTCGCGCTTAAATTCAAACTTGTACTTGATGCACTTCTCTCTAAGAATACCCACAAGAGAAGGTGGACCACAGTAGAACACACACACTTTTCCCACTCGTGAATCTCGAATACCACTAAATACCTGTAGAAAATCAATGGAAAAGAAACTCTTATTATACATTATATGAATATTTTAATAACGCTGAAAATGTACGAGAATATATAACCAATGCACAAGATTAACAGAAAGGATGTTAAAGTTCAATTATAGCTTTTTTTTTCCTGTATGTATTTATACTGTACTACTAAATTTACAACTCTGCCTTTGGATAATTTTAAACATTTGGTTTTTAATTTAAAGTGTGCATTTAATACAAATTTAACATTGTCCCTTGCTTCTTCAGAGACCTATTTTCACTGAGGCAGCATTGCATTAAAATTTGCTGTAGTACTGTAGATGCTAATCTGGATATCACTTAAGTCTGTTTATAATAGGGTTCCAGTAGTACAGTCAGGTTTGCTCTCGATGCATAATCGAGTCTTCTGGGTTTGAATCCCGGGCGGGACAGAAATGGTTGGGCACATTTCCTTTCACCTAATGGGTCTGTTCATCTAGCATTAAGTAGGTGCTCTAGAGTTGGTCGACTTGTTGTGGGGTTGCATCCTGGGCGGGGTGGTGCCACGATACAAGCCCAATGCAGATGAATAAACTCTGACTTTCTGTCCCCCGACACAATGAATTATGATTATATATGTACACTACAGTACTGAGAAATATGAACATGTCAAAAGTATGGGGGGTATGTATACCATGGTAAGTGCAGTTGACCATTAATAAAATGGAATGTTATGGATCAGAATTATTGATGATCCTTAAGAAGTCGGTTATCATTGAAAATTTTAATGCACTATTTTTTTTATTTTGCCACATGTTTTTAGTAGTACAGTAAATATTAATTAAAAAATGTGAATATTTTACTGTATTTCAACTTTTATTACAAATTATACAATACTGTACCGGTGCACATTGTACAGGCTTACCTCATCTAGCAATGCCTTGTGCAGCACTGATTCGCTAAAGCACTTTTCACCAATTTTGTTTTATTTATAGGGCATGGTTGTGGGTGGGAGCAAATGTTGTGTCGGTGTGTGGGGCGAGAAGTGTTTAGGGAATGAGTACACATTCAAACCAACAACTTTAGTACAAGTTGATCAAATGACTAATAACTAGTTGCATTTCTCAGGACCCAATGCTATGCTCTATAAATTAACACAAGTGTTGTTTTTTTATAAAGAATGAGAAGACAAGTGATGATTGTCTCCATCTTACACTGTCGACCACCTCGAAGCCACTCTCTTCCTTCCTATGAATGACACGTGAACAGAAGAACTAACTTGCTAATGAATTGTGTATCTGGTGGTGTAATTTTTTATTAGCAAATAATATGGGAGTATACAGTATGTATTTTCAAAACTATTGTATATTTTATATTAATTTTACAGTATAGCAACCAATGCTATCCATAGTATGTTGGTCATAGATTACAAATTACGATGTCGGGCATGCATCTCCATAGATACTTATGCTATAATTACCCTGTTAGCACTTCTGTTTCCAGAAACTTATCCCAGCAAAAAATGGGGTATGCCTCTAGTCGGTTCCATTGAGATACAGTAACAATGTACAGTATACAAATGGGAAAGAAGCAGCAGCAGCAGCAGAAAAAAAGGGCATTGTGATAACGTATATTTCTAAATCTAATCAAGGTATATTTCTAAATCTAATCAAGGTATATTTCTAAATCAGCACTATGTAAATGTAGAAGAAATTAAAGGATCTCCCAAGTAATATTTTAATTTACAACTGAGCTCATTTGGCATACTACCTCACTGTGTATCCCATTGATCTTGTTCTAAGGTGATAAAAGAGTCATAATGTTAAGATACAATAATATGGTTTCTGGCAATATTTTTGCATCCTTATTTTAAAACTTATTACTGTATCGATAATTAAAGAACAGATACCTTGTCCCAGTCTGGTCTACCAGCCCTGATGGACGATGCTAGCGGCAGTGTGGGACTTAGAGGTGCAGCACCAGTCTTGTAAAGGTGGAGATTGAGAAAGGTTTCCATGGCTGCACCTATCACACGTTGCTCACTCTCAAGGGCTGCAAGGACTTCCAGGAACCACTCAAAGCTTCCAATATCACGGTTCACCCACACAAAATCAACCTTCAACCCAAAGACAGTAAAAAATTAAAATTAGACAAACAATTAACTGTGAACTGTGTGCTTGCACAAATGCAATGTTTTGATACTGTTTAAGTGTGAATGATATGTACATGTTTATACAGGCAAATACTTTCCAATCTATAACAGTTATGAAAGATAGAAAGTTTAAATTTAGAACTTGCCTTCCTGAGTTTCCTGAGAGTGGAGGGAAGTGCAAGACAGCTGGGAACATGACAGTATGGGCAAGGAGTCTTGGCTGCTCGGTACCTGTAAGAGGAATGATCCTTGTAGAAACACATTTATGTTATCAGTCGCAATTCGTGAATGAGAAACCAGCCTACAACAGGTGGCAAACAAATATTAGTGTCGAAGAGCATTGTACTGGTGATCTAGGAAGTGGGAATAAAGAAGAAAAGTTCCTGTAAAATAAGCTAAGAACTTATCCTCAAAACACACAAAAGTTCTTTGAGGTCCTAAATGATGACTGATGCAAAACCAAAAGTTAGTTTATTCTGTTTTCACATCCCTGTGATCCACTTTAAAAACTTTATCTAAATTTATATTTGGGAGCATCACTCAAGCCTGGTCCCGATATGTACACTTGCGTAAATTTTAATATTTTATCAATACTCGGCCCATTCTCCAGTTTAGATAGAACTTATAGTAACAATGAGCACCATTGTACATGTAATGATGTGAAAGGCAATTGAAAAGTAGAAATTGGTACTAGTGACTGGACAAATTGGAAAAGTTTTTGTACTGATGTTCCAAAGAAAACTTTATCTAATCTAACCTTTCTAGGCTTAATACATGCTATCTGAGGCTTAAAATAGTACCTGTACATAAATGTACTATACTATTCCTAGAGATACTGTACTTAAATTTAGTTTTTAGCCATATATATTTTTTTTTCTTGTGAATAGTAACATTATACTATCTAATTGTCCATCACGTCTATGTATGTACGATGGTTCACATGGTTACAGAAAGTACTATCTAAACAGGAGGATGGGTTGCAATACCCCTAGTCAACTTAAAACCAAATACTAAAACCAGTAAAGCATTTCTAAACTGCTTGGAGTTGCACTATGAAAACCACAGAAACAGTTACCTGGAAGAAGTGCTAAAAACAATGCAGGTAAAATTACACTCAACATAAGCAGAGACAGAATTAATTTGGCTGTGTAATCAATTCGGTGTGATCCTTAGAGCACACACCTCATCATGACGCTTTGAAGGATAGAAGCAAAAGGAGTGACTCCAATTCCGGCGCCCACCAAGACAGCATGGGTCACAGAGAAGATCCTTGTGGAGGGTGTGCCATAGGGACCATCTACATGCACCTGTAGGAAGTGTCACAATGTTGTAAGGTGAACAAGGAATACAGGAAGTGATAGCTATGTGCTAGCTCCACTCAATTTCTAAGTAATACTTGTATTTGTCCAGCATTTTCCATATAACATACTGTACAGTATATAAATAGCAATTCATGATTTACCAGTATACAGTACTGTATATAACTATCAGTTCCCAGTGCTACACAATTCTTGCTGTTGAAAAAATATGAAGCATATATTGCACATTTACCTGGGTCTATCTCATAAATCTAGATCCAGGTAAATGTACCTGGATCTAGATCATCATAAATCTGCTGGGATAAGATCATCAAGGCAAATGGGGGGGGGGACCTTCGACAAGCCATCAGTCGTGACCACTAGGGTTAGTGGCCCTTGGCTAAATCAGGTAAATTTAATTTGTTAAGAATTTACTTGTATTTTGATATATTGTAATTCATACTGTACTGTACTGTATATCTGTTCTTCAATATTCTTAATTATTTATATCTTACAATTTAACTTTTGGACTCCTTCATTATTGACTTGTACCAGGTGCAACTGAGAGCCACAAGACAGACAACAATGCAAACCAGGCACAATAGAGCTGATCTCATCCAAACTTTCAAAATACTGAACAAGATGGAGGATATTAGTTCAGACCACTTGAAAATCCTCAAGAAAAATGGTGAAACCTTTGACAAGCCAATGGCTTTCCTGTCCTTGTTGAGGCCAATAGACTGGTGGGAATGCGGGGAGGAAAGGGAACTATCAGGAGAAAGTGCCAAGCCATTACAACTATATTGCACTTGGAAGGGGTCACTATAAGAATTTGGGATGGGACTGGAGGGAAGGAATGGTGACCAACCACTTTGAAATTGAAATAAGTTTATTGATGTAAAATACACACAAAGGGATGAGGTAGCTCAAGCTATTCTCACCCCGTTCAGTACATATACACACATCACAAACCATAAACATATTACCAAACATTCTGAGAGATAACATATACATTTCCTCCCAACCACTTGGACGGTTGGGAATTGAATACCGACCTGCATGAAGCGAGACCAGACTGATGGGGGCTCTCTGATCAATTAAGGTAAAGTGTTATTAATTTTAATTAAATATTAATTTAAACTAGTACGTTTAATTACTTACACATACTAAAGTATGCCACAACTTTATAATATGTTCACATTGACAAGAAAACATGTGTATCTGTAGCTTAAAAACAATATTTAACTGTTGTGGAGTGATACTGCAGTGTCTGGTTATGATCTTTTAAACCTTTACTAACGTTACCTCAATTTACCTGAGGGCCACTATTTATTTAGTGGCCTTGACAGGGACAGGAAGTTGGCAGCTCATCAAAGGTCTGCCAGATTTGAGAAATCTTATGAGTGCTGCAATTCCATCTTCACATCACATTTTGAAAATGGTACAGGTAGAGTAAGGAACTCTTTTGTGAAACTGATGCTCAAAAATATGCTAATGAAGTTGTACTGGGATCATGAACTTACCCTTTTTGTATCATGAGCATGGTTTTTTTAAATGATCTTCAAGGGTAAGCTCACCATTTAGAACAGTACCACAAAATTAAAATATCCTTTCTTAATACATGTCGGTTCACCCTTCATTTTATTTTTATCAACTGGCAGCAGTGATCATCTCAATGGCTGTGTACAATTATCCACCTAAACCAGTGGTCTTTACTGCAGTTGATACCCCATTTGGTTCTCAAAATGTGTTTTCTCACACCCTGTTTGGTTCTTAGAATGTGTTTCTGCACAAATTTATAATGTTAATTTAAACACACACACGATCAAATAGAGGCAGTTATAATGTTTGTGTTCTTAAATTGTGCTTATGATTATTTACCTACAGTTCTAAAAATCTAAGCCACATAGATGTAATTCACTTGTGCACTTTCACAGCAGGTGGAAGATGGGAGCAAACCCCACCAACACTTGTCAAAGAGCATTGCACAAGAGACCCCCCCCCCCCCACATCACGGCAGCACCCTTGAAGGGGCAAAAAGAGAGAAAACGTCTTTGGCTACGTTATGCATTGACCTCACATGATTAACTCATGAGTACTTAACTGCACAGACCTGTTATGTCAGCACTACATTAACAGTCGTACACCTCGTCATAGAACACCTTGATTTTCAGATGGACTGGAAAACAAGGAAATCACAATACAGTAATGTGATATATATGAGAAAATCATTGGAGCAGGACAGCAATCAAACCAGCATCCTGGGTGACCCCAGATGTGTTCCTTTGTTGGAAATAACCAACAGTTTCATACATCTTTTGTATTTTTATACAACTTTTGTATTAACCACAAATAGTTACTAAAATTACTAACTTGTAGATTTAATCATCATCATGATTTATATTAACATATTGCCAGATTCTTCCTAGTCAGATTGATGATGCGAGGAACGACAGGCAGAAACATGAATTCTTTCCACATTTAGTTGGATTTATAACAGAGTCCAGTTTATCATTTCTTTTACTAAAAATAGTTACTTACTAATAGTTTAATTTTGTAGCATACTACTGCTTACTGGAACTCCTTTATTTAGTTGATATTAAACATTCCAGAGGAAATTAATTTAATGTAAATGATTTCACTTTAATTTCCTTCATTAGCTGCGTGACTTTAATAAACCCAATTTATGTTACACGAATTTATATTTAACACACAAGAATTAAATGTGACATCAATACTCGTCACCATCTCTTCTTTCCTTAGTTAATTCCGATATATCGAGAGCCACGCATGTGCAATCAGGAAGAGGAAGAAGACGCGAGAACGTGACCAGCCACCACACGACTCTGACGCCATTAGTAGTGTGCAACAGAGAGCTACGTTTCAATCGTGCTTATTTCGCTCCCATGACCAGTAGAGCGGTGCCATGTCATTTGGCACGTCGCAGCCGTGTCCCAGAGCTAGTATATCTGCAATTCCATAGTCATTGCCCTTCAAGAGCAGCTGGAGGACGAAGGATTGCACAGTTCTCTACATCAATGGACACGAGGCTCGGCAACTATTAATTCCCTTTGGTTACCATGTGGCCACAGTTAACATTTAGATTAGTTGTCATTATGCCATATATAAAATAACAAAATCCCGTACGTGTCTCCTCTAACAGTTCTATAATCTAAATAGGCGATTATATTCAAATTTCTGTAGAAGAAATTTACAGTGCTTGAACATAAATTGCACAGATATTTGCAGGAGATTTCTACAATGATCATCATACCTTTTAGGAAGATTTCCTTAATTTAGGATGTACTTGTAGTTTGTTATGTAGAAGATTTTTACAATGTAATTGCCTTCCAGCTCCGAGTCAATGTCAACCGAGGTGCTAGGCTTCCCCACCTTCACATGAAACAATTTGCTTGACGCAACACGTCGGCGGTGGAGCGTGGCAACTGGTTACACTTCTTTAGATTTACAGCTAAGCTGTTCATGTTTATTAGTAGCAATAACACTCTAGTTACAGTAGTGATCTCCCAAAGAAATAAATTATACTAACCCATTGATTTACCGTATACTGTACTATTCATTATTTCAGTAGTATATTGAGGTGCATTTACCTCTAATTAATATTATATAATCAACCTTATTTACTTTCATAATTTATTTACTCTGGCAAAGAACCAGCGCCAGAATAATGCTAGGGATGCATTAATCATTTAGCATGTAACCCCCATTTTTGTGCCTCCCTTTACATAAGAAATACAGTTTCACTAAGATCCATAGGACACTAGTTCTTGGTATCAGCTTAATCCATTGTCTCATTTTGTTTTCCACTTTTTCTCAAAAAGTGGTGATCCTTGACAACTATTGAATTATTTTATTTAATTGCAAATTATTGGAGTCAGATTTTCCCACAGCCTTAACTCGTGGACCACAATACACAGCATATCATGGTCCATGTGTTACGGCATGCTTATGGGGTTACCCAGGGTGCTGCTTTGATACCTGTCCTGCTTCAATGCTTTTCACCGGATGATTCAAAATTTTGTTTCCCTACCTACCCTTCGAGTCATATAGTATGTCCTTTGATAAAATTCTCAGGGACATGATTCCTTTGACATTTCTCATCTTATGTCTGCTTATGTCTGTCTATATTGGAATTCTGAATGATTTCTGAAACCTTTTCAATATTCTTAACTTAGGTGGTGATATATTGTCTTCTGGGCTTGACATTTTTTGGTAATTACTCTGTTTTTTCCCAATGAAAACACATTATACACAGAAATCACAATAATGTGATGCACCAAAACATCTATGAAAATAACAATACCAGCTTCGTTTTTTAAAACTCCATGGGAGGATATAACCATATATGCATGTTCAAACATACTGTTTCTTTAAATTGTTCCAAAAACCAAGGTAAATTGCTGGGAATTCATCAATTCAAAATTTTGGGAAAAAAATCTGGTGTCTAACTTACCTCAATATTTTTATCTTCTAACTGAATCTGAATTTTGTGCGTTGTCAAGTTCTCTGTCAAACTATTTTCTTCATTCTTTCTTTGGTATTGATTGCACTGTTGTTGGTGCCTGAGTGTGTTGGAACACTGCTGCTCACCCAAGGAGTCTAGACTAGAATTGCTTCCGTATAGCGACGAGTGGCCAGAGTCGGTCAGTACCATTTGGTGTCCTATTAATTCGGCTTTCAGTGCTGCCAAGTTTGACAAACTGGAAGACTTCTTGCGTTCCAGTGGCTTCTCTGCCGCTGGGGATTTGAGCATGACTGAGGTGACAGATGGCTTCTGTTCAGCTTCTACAGACAACAGTGCTGCTGGTCGAGTGTACACACTCATCTTACGATTAAATTCTAAGAGGTTATTAACATAGCGACGGCCTTTACCATCGCCGCCACCCCCCTCTCCTTCCAGCTCAATGACACCGTGTTCTGCCATCTCGGTCACCCTCTCATCAGCTGTAAAGGCAGGGTTCAGTATACCAGTCTCTTCATTCTTATAATTCTGTGATGCATCTTTTATTTCTGTTTCCTTCTCATCCTTGAACATTTCATAGACTCGTTTAGTCCATTCTCCCACAGAGCGAATGTGAACAGTGAAGACATCTGTAAACCAAACAATAATTACTGCTAGTAAGATACATAAGAACTAAAACTAATGATAACTGCATTACTAATTATAGTTTTCAATAATATACATTTGAACAGAAGCTGCAAACATGATATAATAATAAAGTTCCAGGAAATACAGAATAGAAATACTGGTGGTATAGCACCTTCATGCTCAGGAGCTGAAGATATTGTAAAAGGATGCCACTCGTAGCGAGCAATGGACGGGATGTTGAGAAACACATACTCCCCAGGCTGGAAGTCGAAGTTCTTGGGTCGTCTAATCAATACCTTTATTACCTGTTCTCCAAAGAAATACTCATTATCAGTCAAATTTATCAGTTAAAAAGTATGAAATTATTGTAATAGCAGTTACACATTCAAGTGTGATGCTTAAATCTAAATTACATATTTTTTTGCAAGATTTTCGAAAATATTGTTCCCTCAAATCTTTTCCATTCCTTAGTTTAGGTATTTTACCAAACAGATTATAATTAATATTATCCAAACCCAATCATATTAATTGTAACTACTGTACCATCACAGTTGTTGTTTCTAATAGAATTATGTACAAAAATGTACTCAAAACTAGCAAAAGAACATTCCTTTAATTCACAACTTGCATCTCTGAAGACATCTCACCTGAGAGGAAGTTTAGTTCCTGAGAGAATGAGAGTCTGGCCCTTGGGTGAACAGACCTGTGACACCCTTAAACATGTCTCCAGGAGGAAGGCTATACCAGGCAGAAGAAGCCACTTCCAGAAGTTGGGGCCGTGTAGGATGAGGAACACCCAGAATGGAAGGGAGAGGAGGTGGGTCCAGTAGAATATCTGGGGAGAGATGCAATGCTGAATGTTTCAGCGAGATCATTTTCCATACATATGGACTTGGATAGCGAGACAAATGATGTGAAACATGGTCTGAAATGTTGATAATACTGAACTATAATTATCTGACAAATAAGCTGTTTACACCCTCAGTATCAGTATACTGTACAGGTATATTTAAATATTTACTGTGACANTAACTACCCACAGAGAAGGACAAAAGGGCACTCGCCTAAGGGAAGGCAGCACTGCAGGTATCAAGTCGAAGGAGAGATTAACCTCCGCAACACATGACCCATTGCAACACATGGCCACAGAAAATCAGGGATGTTAACGAGATACCTGGCAGCCAAGACCCGTTCAACCTCCAAAACCGCTGTGCCTGAAAATTCGCCCAAGACATACAATATTACCAAAGACAGCCGTCAGGCGAAATACTTACGGCATTTGCATGAGGGTAGACCACAGGCTGGCTAGTTTTAATAACACTGCAGACAACCTGAGAAATATGAGCCGTGGAACAGGGAACCAGTGGGCCATGCAGATGTTTTTGTACCACCTGGCTGCAGTGCAAATGTTTGGCACTGTTCATAATACTGGAGATGGCAGAGTGGGATTAGTTAGTGAATTGATGCACAAAAAGATACTTGAGAGGCATTCAAATGAATGAGTGTTCATATAAAGAGGTTAGTATAATGGGGACCTCCTGTAATTGAAGTGCCTTTGATTAACCAAAGGCATATGAACCTAGACCTGTTGACATAATCTATTGAGACTGATGGTGCATTGGCCTTGATAGGCTACATGAGCTGGTCTAGGTTTATATGCTTGTGGTTAGGTAAAAATGCTTCAAATTAAATACTTTATCAAAATGTGGAGAATAATGTTTTATAAAGTGATTAAGATTAAGCCAACCAGGAGTTGGCACGGGCATGAATAGCTCATAATCTATAAAAGTGATTTAGAATATCATTATTATATATAATAATTAATTAGTAAATAACCACTAGACAAGGGAAGCTTCCAAATTGAAGAGCTTTAATTCTTTAAAAATTTTAATTTGGATGCTAGCATCAGTAGGTACAAATCGACATGCATTGTGTTAAGGATGGGTTC
This sequence comes from Procambarus virginalis, assembly GCA_020271785.1. Classification (NCBI taxonomy): domain Eukaryota; kingdom Metazoa; phylum Arthropoda; class Malacostraca; order Decapoda; family Cambaridae; genus Procambarus; species Procambarus virginalis. The sequence continues at coordinate 29,577,791 of WNGS01165751.1, read as the reverse complement.
AGCGTACACATGCAAAATAGCTCACTAGATATTGCGTGTGTGTGTGGGAAGAGGGGAAGGGGCACAACACACACTACTGTGCACATGAGTTGGTTTACAGCCATTATTCTTGTGACATTAAATTACCTCTGTATTAACAGAGGATCAGACTCTATTGATTTTCTATTTTGGGGGACCAGAATGCTGTTAAGCTTAAAGTCCATTAGGTTAGCAAGTGGTCTTTCCCAAGATGCAACCAACACAGTTGCCTAACTCCTGGGTACCTATTTACTGTTAGGTGACTTAAATGGAGCTATTAAAGTTTATTATGTTTATAGGGCAATTTCACCAACTCGTTAAAATTGTCATTATGTAAAGGAGAGTTTTCAGCCTGTAATTCTTTTCATCATTTTCAGAATGGCCTTACAATTCAGATGCTGGAAAGAGAATATGAAGACTTTGAATACCTAGATCATTGTGTTACAACAAGTCAACCCTTGCATGGTCTAATCATTCCACCAATTCCACAGCGTTCTGCAATAGGTTCGCATACTTGTATTGAACAGCTAGTGAGAAAATCACTCTTATTAATATAGACGTATTATTTATTACATAATTAGATTTTTTGGATTTTCCTAGTTATTTTGCTATGATCAGTGTATTTGTTACTGCACATAATTAATTTCTTCTGAAGATCATTAGTGCATGTAAAAAGTTATGCCTGTATAAATTAGTAGACCGGGGGTGCATATTGAAACAAATTGTCTTTCCCCAAGCTTAAATGTTATTGTCTTTCTTGAAGCTTTAATGTTATTTTTCTTAGATAATATTAGTTTGCAACATATACCCATGATAATCATACCTTAATAAGTACAGTATAATGATAAATTAAAATATTCTTATTGTTGATAATGCAATGCTATATACTGTATTTATATACAGTATATATGTATATACATCCACGGTACCACAGTACCATGGATGTAACTTTTCATTCACCTTGGGCACTAGAAGCCTCGAACACCCGACCTCCAGCATGGGGGGGGAGGGAGACACTGGATCTACTAGGCTTGCCCAGTAGCGCAGTTGATAGTATCTGCCTCCCATTCCGGAGGTTGGGGCTCAAGGCTCCTAGTGCCCAAGGTGAATGAAATGTTTAGTAGAATTAAATGTTGATTTAACATTTGGTGAAACCTGTTATAAATGAGTTTTATGACTGTCTCCTTCAGATCCTTATAATGCAGAGATACAATCCAGAAGATTAATGGGAAAAGGTTCAAAGACACTGATAGCAGATGAGTTTCATAAAGATTGTCACCAGCTGCAAAAGTGAGTAATATAATCATATTTTTATATAATAAAAATAGAAATATTCCTAGAGTGCAAATTAAGTTCTTTCATCTGATTAAATTTGAGGAAAGTTGATATTGGTGAAAAAAAAAATTGTAGTTTTTTTTCTCCCCATTTTTCTGTAGATAACCCTGTTAAAAGTGAGAGGTTTGGTAAAAGTAAAAGGTAAAAGTGAGATTTTAATCCTGGGCAGGGTTAAGTGCTTCAGCACTGTTCCTTCACTCAGTTTATGTCTGTGCCTGCATCAGTACCTGGCCTGAGGCCTAAATCTCAACAGTCATAATATCAATAGGTCCTATTTCATCCCTGTTATTGGGACAAAAAATCATAATCACAGTGCACTGAGGTGGCTAACATTTTACTTTTGTACTGTTGGTTGAACATTCATAATGGTTGTTAACTGGGTATGAAACTGTGATGGTTTAGGTCATTGTTACTTTGCTGCTAACATCTGACTTTCAGAATCCTTACTTTTTTTTTTTTTTTTTTCCTGGCAGGTACCTAGAGTTGCTCCTCTCACATCCTGTTTTGGGAAAGAATGAAAAGTTTGCACGACTTTTTGACTACAAAGGATGCTCCTCCTAGGACAAAGGTATAAAATGCTAATTCATTTATCAGCATAAAAAGCAAGTTAAAAGCTCAGCCTAAATTCCATGTAGCCTGGTTTTTTTTTTGCAGTGTAAAATGTATTAATTAACATATATAAAAATACTGTCTAAATTACATTTAAATATCCTAGAAATATGTATATTTGTTCTCAAATAATGATCACAAATTATTTTTTTATGTTCGTGAATATATTTTAATAAAACCCTGTTTGTATTTGAAAAATTATGAATATATTCCATAATTACAAATTATTATATATTCAATATGCTGTACAGTAATTTACTGAAATTATAGAAAAATCTTCTTTTAAATTACAATTTGGTTAAATTAAGTCTTCATTCCCCCTAGAGAAAAATTTTGTGCTCAAATTGGATATAAAAATAGTTAATAACTTTGCAAAAGCCTATGATATAATGTAGCGAGACTCGGTATTGTATTAACTTTTGGAACGATACTCGGTAGATGCTATGTGACATATCCTACACAGTAATGTTTATTTCATGTTAGAGTAAGTGTTAGATGTTGCAAGAACTAGCATACACTGCATCAATGCTTAACGAGTCCGGTGTTACTATTAAAGGTTCCACAGTCGTACTTATCTTCAGACCCTCGTATCAGTACCCCAACAAACTTGCCAACGTGCAGTTTACCCGAATTTACCTGAGGACCACTAACACGCTAATGACGTCAATGAAGACAGGAAGCCGGTGGGTTGTCAAAGACTTCCCCCTCCATGTGCTCTGATTTTTTTTTTTCCAGCTGGATTTATAAATGTAAGGGTTTTGGCACTTATGGCTTTGGCAGCTAAGCAGTTCCATGAGTTTATAACCCTGTGAGTAAAAAAACATCTGTTTTCAGTCTTGCATTGTTGCTATTTGAGCTTGAAACTGTTGCTTCTTGTTTGTGCAACAGCTGCCCTTAAGAAGAAATTGTCTGGATCACCATCCTCCAAATTGTCCAGTATTTTAAAGATTGCAATGAGATCTGCCCTGTCATGCCTGGAATGCAGTGTTGTTGGCCCTCATGCACTCGACCATTTCTGGTACAAATTGACTGTTCCGGCGTGATTTTTGTCATTGGGTGTTGTACTTTCTCCAAAGCAGCTATGTCCTTCTGAAGATGAGGTCTTCATGCTTTGATACAATAATCCAGCGGAGTAATAATTTGTCGGTTATTATATAGGAGGATAATATATGCCTGCACATCTCTTGTGTGCCCTTTCCTTACTAGGTTACCAACACAGTTCAGTAATTACTTACTTGCGTCTTCTTCTTTATTATGATTTCTTCTTGGCTTTAAGAATGAAGTAGGGACTATATCATTTACTGTAATTGTTCTGACAGCATGAAGATAAAAACTATTGGGAATTACTTACTTGAGTTTTATGTTGAGCTGGGTAAAATCATTCCTCTTAATATTTTTCCTGAACTTATATTTGAAATAATTCTTGCTTCTAATTAAAAGGATGTCTTAAGTAGACAGCTGGTGTCATTCTCTCCTTTACATTTGAATTTAATATTATTTTTAGAATGATTTGGTTTTATTCTGGACATACAAGTCATTCTGAAGAGCTGTGACTAAATATACATTATCGACATCATGATACCATTTCACATGACTTGGTAGCAAAACAATTGTGGAAACATATGGTGGAACAAGCAAGTGCTGTACAATAGTTGCTGAATTAAACAAAAAACTTTAAAAGTGATTTTAGTACAGAATGTGTTTGAGTATGTTCCATCATTTTTGTTACAAAAAGCATAACAATAATATTTATTTTATTTATTTTTATTTACTTATTTATATATACAAGAGTTCTTACATTCCTGTAAAGCCACTAGCACACACAGCGTTTCGGGCAGGTCCTCAATCTAATTTTTTTCCCGGAATACGACCCGCCAAATAGTTTAACAACCAGGTACCCATTCACTGCTGTGTGAACAGAGGCTTCAGTTAGGATTGGCACCCGGTCAATCCTCCCCGACCAGGATACGAACCCAGGCAAAGTGCTCGTGAAGCGCCAGGCGAGTGTTTTATCACTGTGGCACGGGAACTGCATGACTGATACAGTACCAGGAACAAGAAGTCAAACAGAGGTGTCCACCAGACCGTAAATAATAATTGTAGTGCCAAGATATTAACAGTTCGGAGACGGTCAAAATCATAGGAAGAATGAATGGTCTTTCATAGAAGAATGAATGGTCTTTCATAGGAAGAATGAATGGTCTTTCATAGAAGAATGATGGTGGTCTTTATTTCATTTGATCCAGTTAATTTTAAAATCTTTGATGTTAGTCTAAACTTCTTTTCCCATTAGCCTGTGTTCTCTGTTCATATTATATTTGTATAGGAATAGAGCAAAAAACTGTTAGCAGTTAGGTTTGGATGTTTTGTAATCTTCTTTTCCTATAATTCATGTGTGTTATATCAAAGCATTTTGTTCAGCCAGGTTTCATAATGAACACTTAGTCTTTACTTATGCACAAAAGTCTTTATCAGTAAAATACACCGAAATATATTTTCTTTAAAGGTCAAAAAAGGGTTGATAAGCAGACTGTCTGATAGCCTTGATTCTCGGAAGTCATCATATCCTGACAGTGAAGAGTTCTTTCAAAAGGAACGTGATTGGGTTGCTAAATATCAACCAGCAATTGCCAATGCCAGTGATGCCTTTAACAAGATAATATATGCTCAGCTTAGTAAGTACAGTACAATTATGCTTTTATTTTTTTCAAAGTATGTACAGTATAGTTCTAGAATTCAGTGCTGATACTGTGTGTGCAGGTTTTATTTATGTAGGTGAATAATTTTAAAATTTCATTGTTGCATCCTGATTAAATTAAACATTTGTTGATTTATAATGCCAAAGATCATAATTCTGAAGAGATGCAGCAGAGCAATAAGTATTGCTCGTAGTGGAGATTAGGGAGGTTTAGAAGAGAGGAACCAGAGTTGATATTGAAGGGAAAGTGTATAATGACTTAAAAATAAATTACATACACTCCAGATGCATTCTCATATTGTATATGCAAACTGTATTTGAGAGTTTTGTATATAAATTTCCTTGTTTTGTTGCATTAAAAATAAAGTAGGTAAATGACAGGTTATGAATGTAACTTATAAGTGCATATGTTTTGAATATTATAAATAATGTTATTCATACTAATAATCTGATTTGTTTGGCATACTGTGTAGATACATGTACAGTTACATAACTAAATGCTCTCATTTTTGATGCAGGGATAGGTCACCAGCTGGAACACATTGTCACAGCCCTCAAGTTAAGCAGCTGTCCTAATGATGTAGTCCACAACAAACAGTTCAATATATTATATATACTTTTCCTGGAGTGTATGGATAGCATAAAGGTTAGTAACTTTTATACCCTATAACCATATTAATCCCTGAGCTGCTTGCCTGTTATTCCTTAATAATGCCCCGATTGCACGAGAAATCAAATTTCCCTAACAAGTTTTTCTTTCACATATTGTTACTGAAAAATGTGTTCCCTGATCACAGGAAAAATAATAAAATTGAATGCAACTTGCTATGGCTCTGAATGAGCAAAGATATCTAGTAATGACATCACTAATTCATGCCTAGTCCTGCAGTGAGCATTGCGGCGGCTTTGTGCGAGCTGCTGCGAATAAAATATTACAATTTATTTTCACTGTAACTTACTAGTTTTTTTCCACTGTTTATGTTCACT
>WNGS01165751.1:29513556-29559427 GCA_020271785.1 Procambarus virginalis | reverse complement strand
AGGCACTTTGCATTAAGAAAAATAAGACCGCATGGCCTTTGCAATGTGAAAATTGCACAGGAGTGAAAGAGTACTTAGACAAAAAGTTAAGACAATTTAATCTAATATCAAAATGAACAAATAACATATGAAAAATACCTAAAACCCCTGATTGAACACACTTGGGTAGCACACAAGAGAAATAATAACACATGAATAAATTTACTTTTAACACAAAAATAAGGATGACACAAAGTATTTACATTAAAGCACTTAAAACCTGCACACGAAGAAGTGGGAGGCAAGCGCTGCGGAGGCTGTAGTGTTGATTCCCTGAGCACCTGATGAGAGAGACTGCCGAGGTGACCAAGGCCATGGGTATTTATAACCCTGATAGTGACATCACTTCCTTTGTCACTGAGGCTTTGAACGAGGAGCCGGCAGTGAAACAGGCGGTTCTTAGACGTAATAAGGAACCATCAGGTCTTGCAGCTGCACACCTGCCTGGGGCTCAGGGTGGGTGGAAGGTGTACTGGTGGTGGTGTCCAAACATTCGTCTTGGTTGAACTCTATACGGTCGTAATACACAGCATGCAGAGTGATGAGCAACGAAGGTAAAAAGAAAGTGGTAGTTTTCCTTCGTTATGCTGGGGAATTATGTGACATAGTGGATGATGAGTCACAATAACATGGCTGAAGATATGATGACCAAACCACACTTCAAAAGATGAAGAGACAATGATGTTTCGGTCCACCCTGGACCATTATCATGTTGTGTGTTAGGGAAACGAGAAGGAACGGGATTTACCTTCTAGAAATTACCTTCTCTCAAATGCGCCTCACCTCACTCTTTCGTTATTTATTGGCCCATTCCTTCCTCTCTCCCTAACACAACTTGATAATGGTCCAGAATGGACTGAAATGTCTCTTCAACATTTCTTTGTCTCTTCAACTTCTGATGCATAGTTTGGTCATCATGTAAGATAGTACTTTGGCAGATAGTTGAGGTTTCTCCACCCAAGAATTATATAACAACTACAGTATGTGCAGTATTGAACAACTACTAAACATTATGTACAGTATTTAAATAAGGAATAGGCAGTTTTACCTTGACAGTTACATTTAAAGCACATAATAATTCTTAAAACAAGTACATTAGTTTGTGTGTGATGGTGGACTTGAGGAGGCTGTGTTGGAGGAGGTAGGAAGACTGCCAATGAGAACTTCATCGTTGCCAACCAATCAAACAAATTATTGAAGAATTCTTTGGAGGCATCGTTTATCTTCATGATAAGTGGCACTGTAACTGTTGTCCTCAGATTTGGCACCAGGGCTGTTATAATCTTCACAATTTCATAACAGCAAGAGCTATGTGGTGGAAAGATCAGTTTCAACTTCCTGCCATTACAACTATTTTGGCATCCTTATCCAATTACACGTTGTCATACATCTTCACGATATCCTTTGATTTCTGACAGTTTTTAATTTTTTTCTGACCCAGTACTGTATATGCAAGATATTTTTTTACCAAGCCCAAGAAAACTAAATTATGGCTTGAGTTTCATAAAATTAATGACAGCAGATACAGTATTCTATTCTTCCTTTTTAACTATTTCAGAGTCAAAAATCTCACGTCACATGTAGGTTGTTGTAAACGGGAACAACAACAAAAAACAAAGGTCCTAATTAGTAGCAGTGATGATTTTTCAATGTTATATTACAGGTGAGTGGCAGCAGCCCCTTTTCTTGCTCAGGCATAAAATTCATCTTGATTATAATTTCAATATTGTATTATGAAAAGCAAAAGCACTTTCACCCAACTCTTCATATGGTGCATATTTATTTCACCGAGCTTGTACTTGGTGCAGTGAGTTTCCATCATATTTCCTGGCGGCGACTAGGCGATTATATTTTTAACCCTAGTGGCGACACAATGAATACTATAAAAGTCCCATGACTTGGTAATGGGTTATGATCCTAAGTTCAAAGAAAACTGTAATAGTGCCTCACATTAAATCCCTCAACATATTCTTAATGCTTTGGTGTGAACATGGTTATTAGCCTTATTTTCTGCCAGGATCATTGTATGATGATGGGCTACATCTTTTAAGCAGTTGTAATCTCCCATATTGCAAACTTAATGGTAAACTTCTTGGCACAGAAATCCACTTTAAAGTTGTTGAAGTTCATGAACACACCTATTGATTGAATATTTAATTTTACATTGATTGGTATAAAGACTGCAAAATTAGCTGAATTTACCAGGTGGGTTTCTTCCCACATACAAATTTGCATCACAATATCCAACAATTAGCTTCTGGCATTTAATCTCTTAACTTCGTTGTACTCCTCTTGTGTTGTTGGACATTTTGTTGCTCTCAATGTAGATACACTTGGGCTAACATTTAGCTGTCTCATTGATCAGTTATATCTCACTTTCACAATGCTTCACTTCTGATTCTGGCTCCCTGTAATAATTCTGATCCACCACTTGGTTAAAAAAGGCATCTGTTGGCAAACAGGACACTCAGAAGTCTTAACATAACTCCCGACACAAGTTCGTTGCTTCACTGCTAGAACCAGAATGAAATTCTTTATTCGCCTTAGCCAGTCATAGCACTCCATACTGAACAATCGTCACAAGCCTATTGGCTGTAGCATTTTTCCCTTCCACAATTGACTAGGATCGCTGTCTCAGTCCAACATGTCATGTGGTCAAGCTTCAAGTAGCATCCCATGCCTTTATAAATCTCGGAGTTTTGTCTCCAGGTGTAGTGTTTATTGGAATGTGCACTAACACATGTTCTCAAAACTTCCTCGATGCTGCCTCCCAGGTATTCTGGCTAACAAATTCCAAAGAATGTACCTGTACATTATAATAATGTGCATTGACTTTAAATTCTGAATATTATGTTGATGTTACTTTGTATTATATGACTCGATAGGTTACAAAAAAAAGTTAAAGGCCTGTGAAGCTGTGTTAGACAAATCAATAAAGTGTTACTGGGGCTTTTAATGAAATAATTATGTTTTACAGTACATGAAAGTTAAAATGCAATCATCTGCGCTAAGTAAAGGAAAATATATTTTTTACAGCTTCCCTGATTTTTATAGGATTCATTAAGCTTATAATAACCTTTACCATAACTTGACTTCTAAGTTAGATTAGGCTGAAAATTGGAGACTTGTCATTTAGGATTAAAACTAATTAATGTTCATTATATCAGCCAATTTTTAGAGGGGTAATGTTAATTATTTACCATGGTCCTCACCTCTTGTTCTGGAATGCTGCTTGTGATGAATGTTTTGCATTACAGTATATGATTGCTTTATTACCATACTTGATTTCTAACTGTACAATATAGTACTGACCCAAAATACATTGGTAAACACAGAGTACTGTATTAACTTTTGCATGTTTTATGATAAAAATAGTATAGTTTTCAATATTTTGCCAAATTATCCTAATGCTGCAGAAATTCAAATTTTATCACTGTACTTACAGTTTATATATTTTTTTATGCTTCTTTTATTCTAGGATCTTCATTTTCCAAAGTCTCTTGAAGACTTAAAAGAGCTTGTGCGTGCATCAAGTGTTTACAAACAGGACCACTGGTATTATGTTCTTCTGTTATTCTCAGCAGCTTACATCTATAAGCAGACCTTTGCTATCCCTGGCTCTGCACTCTTGGTATGTAGCCTATCAACCTTTTTGCATTTCTATTATCACAGACGTTTTAATCAGTAGGCAAATGCATGCATACATGTATGAATATGTGCATACTGTGGCATTGGTCATTATTATAGTGATAATCCAGTTACACTTAGGGAAGAGCTGTTATGGTTAACCTATGAAATGTGTTTGGCTCTCTGGAAATCACAGTTTTGCACAAATCAAGTTGGTTCATATTACATTTTGTAGCCTTTGGCTATAAATTTGCCATTTTGTTAGGTTGCCATATGTCAAAACTTTCAAGCAGAACTCAATGCAACAATTTACGTTCAGTGGAAAATAATAAAGTAGACAGTGATACTGTTTCCCTGACTGTGGAAGACTTACTCATTCATCAGTAAATATATCGTGTGTTGCATGTGCTCTCTTTGAATGTGTCAGGTGAAGTTGGAAAGAGAATAACATGAAATGGTATATATACTTGGGATTAAACAATTATTTATTGTCACTGGCTACCCCACATTAAATATTATCTTCTTATGCAAGCCTGATAAGTTTTGAATTGTGACAACTCCTACTTGGAGTTTAGTCCTTTTTATATCATACTACTTTTAAGCTTGTTGCATACTGTAATGAGAAATAACTTTTGCAGATTAAATTGTTGCTTGAATACAGCCAAATATGAGCATTGTGAGCCAAGGCTCTAGTGGTTTTCATTTTATTTAAAAAAAAATCACGATCTAACTATGATGAGGGTTTGGTGTGGGGCACCTCGTGTAATACTTTCAGCCTCTGTTGTTTGGTCTTCCATTAATCCACAAAGCTTCCACAACCTGACTCGTGTAGTCCTACAGTGTCTTTGTCTTTGGGAGATCTGTGTTCTGGTAGACAACTTGTGATTTAGTGTAAAACCGACAGTTGACAAGTATTAAAACTGAGTGTGTGCTGTTTTGTTGTACAGTATAAATAATGAAATTTTAACAGGAAAAATTATTATTTTCAATTTCACTGTTAAAATGTTTTGTCATAGTATCTGAAATCCACACACATTCAGCTGTACTGTATCTATTTTTGCATTAACATTAAATTTTTTTGTTTTTTTTGTTTGACCCATGTAGTTTTTACAGAACTTATTTTGTGGAGCCGTGCTTGGGTGTTGGCCTTTAGGATTTCCACTGTGCTGTGTCCTGACCGCTGTTGGTGCATCCAACTGCTTCCTGCTGTCTCGCCTTGTGGGAAAAGCAATCATTCAAAAGATGTTTGCAACCAAGATTGAAATGCTTCAGGGAAAGGTGATATATTTATGTGCATTCTGTAAAACAAACCATTAACCACTACTTAACGTTAATTTTGCTATATATTTACTTGAAACATATCTAAAGCCTTTATTTGCCTCATTCTTTATTGTAGCCATTATCACAGCTTATACCACCATAATTCATATATTATTTAAACTAATGTTTATATTATTCCATTTTATTATGTAAGTACAGTATTAAGTATTGTATTAAAAGTGGATGCTGGGTTATGTCTTCCAAACATCTACAATACCTTTGTGGTGAATCTTGTTTATAAGAGGGCCATAAAAAGAATTGTGAAATGCTTCATAAGGAAATACGAGTACGAGTAAGAAAAAGGGGTAAGAAAAAGAGAAAGAAGCAAAGCTTAAGTCAGATCATGTTTGTTAAGAAGGTTAGAGTACAGTATTTAAGTATGTACTCTAAAAGGGAAGAGTCAACAGCAACAAAGCCAGGACTAAGGTTCATACTGGCCATGTTGTGTATCGGAACTGATTTGAAAAGACGCCGTCTCTGAACGGTAAAGGTAGGTAGAGATTATTTTGGAAGACTAATCTATAGGATGATTAGAGTTTCTAATGGGACAAAATTGAGCATTGCTTGTGTCAGCAGAATTAACACTTTTGTGTTCCTTAAGTTTGTCTTTCAATATACAGCCAGTTTCACCAAAGTATTGGAGAGGACAAGATGAACAGGCAATAGAGTAGGCAACAGTAGCATTGGAAGCAGGAGAATCAGTGTTAACCAAAATACTGTACTATGAAGAATGTTAATTTGTGGAAAGACGAGTTTTACCTCAAGGACAAAGTGTATTAGTGAGATTTTTTAGTTCAGATATGAAGGGAAGGCAGTGTTACTAGTGGCAAGGACAGACCGAAATATCATTGTATCTTCATTTTGCGCTCTCAGGATGTTTGGTAATATGTTTATTGTTTGTGATGTGTTTATATGTATGTATTAACACATTGTACTGAATGGGGTGAGAATAGCTTGAGCTACCTCATCCCTTTGTGTGTATTTTACCTCAATAAACTTATTTCAATTTCAATTTCTTCATTTTCTGATGGGTGGTTTGGTCATCATATCTTCAGGCACGTTGTTGTGACTCATCGTTTGAATAAAATAAATAATCTTGATGTTATAGTAAGTAATGTAAATGGCAATTGTTACATTTTACTTCTACTATACTTGGCCACTTTATTTTTAATGTGTATGCGGTAGTCAAGCATACAGATATGAGCAATAATATAAAATATAGCCACAATATTTCCTTATGAAGCATTTCACAATTCTTTTTATGGTCTTTCTTGCTCTATATGTCAGCATTTTATGTAATTTTGACAGAATATTTATAATTCCCCTTTTTTTTTCCCTATTAACTGCATCATCGAATGTCAATAAATAATCTTAATATGTTCTGAGATCTTCTGGTTTGTGTCCTTTGGCAGTTGCTGGAGAATAAACATCGGCTGTTTCTCTTCTTGATCAGCTTGCGAGTGTTCCCCATGACGCCTAATTGGTTTCTTAATGTGACGGCCCCCTATATTAATATACCACTACCCATGTTCTTTCTCTCTGTTTTAATTGGTAAGTACATTATTTTCAAGCTTTTGAATGTGATGTTACATCATACCTTGCCATGATGTGAGTGGTGTTATGCAGTACATGGTGCATGCTGTAGGGGGATTGATGATACGTACTGTAGGATGATTGATGGATGCGTGCTGTAGGGTGATTGATGATGCTTGCTGTAGGGTGATTGGTGATGTATGCTGTAGGGTGATTGATGATGTGTGCTGTAGGGTGATTGATGATGCATGCTGTAGGGTGATTAATGATAAGTACTGTAGGGTGATTGTTGAGGCATGCTGTAGTGTGATTAATGATACTTACTGTAGGGTGATTGGTGATGCATGCTGTGGGGTGATTGGTGATTCATGCTGTAGGGTGATTGATAGGAGTTGGCCAAGTTGTCTTCCAAATCATTGGGTGTATCTAGATAAGTGAGAGGGGGGCATTAGGTGAAGTATGAATCTTATAAGGGTGAACAGCTCTGCGTGTCTAAGAAAAGACAAGTATTGGCCTTTTGTATAAAATTAACAATGTAATAAAACGAGTGAAAATATATACAGTATTTGAGATAAATAAAAGTGATAATTCGTGTTTTGTTTAGATTGCCAGCCTGATTATATATTTAAAAATGTACAGTATTTTTATTTAATTGTAGAATAGCCAGCAGTATGTGATTCTATGTTAATATTATACTTGATGTAGTGATAACAAATGTGTAATCTAGGTACAGTACTAGACAAATATGTTGGAAGCATGTGGCTGTCTTGTTAGTTTCAGACAAATGAAGCACTTGAGACGGTTTGAATACCCTATTTATCCATGTCATGTTTAGCAAATCTGTCACATGGAAATATGTCAATACTTTTTTTTATCTTGGATGATACAAATCAAAATTTGAACATGGAATTCCTACACATTACTGTATTCAAAATGTTGCGTAACCCATGCCCACGAGATGGGTATGGGGTGCATAATAAATTAACTAAACTAAACTAGACTCATGCATATGTATCGTGTTTTTTTTAATAGTACAGTAGTGTTTTGTTATAATATGACTGATAGGATGAAAAGCATGAACTGATGTACAGTACATGCTTTTGATTTTGAACTTACTGGTTAAATAAGGAAGTATATTTAATTGTTTGTCTTGTTTACACAACAAAGATCACAGATAAGGTTGTTAGCTTAAGAAAGGCTAAAAGTCCATGCACATAACATCATAGCAAAAGTGCTGTAGCATGTACTATGCATTTCTCACCACAGCCCAAGTAAATGCTTCCATAGGTTGACTAAACATATACGTTTGTGTTGATCGAATGTTTCTTTTAAACCTAAATACCATTGAGTTTTCAGCTAATTACATGAAATTACATTGCATATTAACCTCAACTTATTAATCACGGGATGCCATTTCTAATTTGAAATTTGTAATTTACTGTTTCCATGAGATTAAAGACGTCTTGAACACAAGTAATTTCTACATGTAAACAATTCTTCATTTGCAGGCGATGAGTCATAATAATGTGGCTAAAGTAAGTTGACCAGACCACACACTAGAAGGTGAAGGGACGACGACGTTTCGGTCCGTCCTGGACCATTCTCAAGTCGATTGTCTTGAGAATGGTCCAGGACGGACCAAAACGTCGTCATCCCTTCACCTTCTAGTGTGTGGTCTGGTCAATTCTTCATTCATTTCTATTTCAGATGTTTATTATGTTTTTACTTTTCAGGATTGCTGCCCTACAACTTCTTATGCATTCAGGCTGGAGAGATGCTGTCTGACATTCGATCAATGGATGATATTTTAACTCACAAGCAGATACTGGCCCTCATCACTTTAACTCTAGTGATGATAACACTTTCACACTTTTCTCGCAAACATAAATCAAGACACAGTGAATAACACTGCAGTATTTATTGATCATAAAATAATACTGATTTTTGTTACTAGAATATATTTTGCAATGGGCATTATATTTTATTAATGTACAAAGTTGCACAATTTTTAACAATCGATAACAAATTATAGTTTTCAATTACAAACTGTGCCAATGAGATTTTAAATGATTCTGAAAAGATTGTCTTTCTCATTGTATCTCTACCTCAAGATTTATCTTCAGACATGGTTTTTCCATCTAATTTATGAGGCTTATTTATATTACCTCTTAGTACATGTTACATCAGACTTTGATGAAATCATCATACTGCTGATCAGCTCGTGTCAACCTGAAAATATCAGTCGACTTCTTCCAAACCCATCTTCCCAAATATTTATGCGTGTTGTGCTATGTGTGGGATATCACAGTAAAAGTGATAGGTATGGGTGGATTGTATACATTTAGACTTACAATACAGTAGCATTTGACACAGTGCAATGTAAGTGTTACCTTGTGAAGGAGGGCTAATATCACTAGAGGGAATGAATGGATTACATAGTATATCACTATTCAAATGGTAAAGTAATGCGAACAGTTGTAGGATGTAACTTATCATGAAATAATGGTATTAGTGGAGTGCCACCAGGATCTGTCTTGTTCTTTGACATTAAGATATAAGATATAGACTAAAGTACGTACTGCTCTGGATTCTTGGCAGGTTACATATTGAAATTGAATGAATGTGTTACATGATACAGATCTAGAAGGGATTCATTAGAGTGGTACAGTACAGTATATATTTTACTGGTAAATTCTCTTAAATTCTGCAAAGAATTTGTATTAAGAAATTAGTGTCCATCATTAGACTTATTTAATGATGAATAGTAATGAGTAATTAGTTTGATTAATGTAATCAATGCAAGACAATGTCAACATTGTGTAATGTTCCCATTATTTAATATACTATACAGTGTATGGCTGTGTCAACCTTGTGTAAGGTTCCCATTGTTTAATATACTATACAGTGTATGGCTGTGTCAACCTTGTGTAAGGTTCCCATTATTTAATATACTAAACAGTGTATGGCTGTGTCAACATTGTGTAAGGTTCCCATTATTTAATATACTATACAGTGTATGGCTGTGTCAACCTTGTGTAAGGTTCCCATTGTTTAATATACTATACAGTGTATGGCTGTGTCAACATTGTGTAAGGTTCCCATTATTTAATATACTATACAGTGTATGGCTGTGTCAACATTGTGTAAGGCTCCCATTGTTTAATATACTATACAGTGTATGGCTGTGTCAACATTGTGTAAGGTTCCCATTATTTAATATACTATACAGTGTATGGCTGTGTCAACATTGTGTAAGGCTCCCATTGTTTAATATACTATACAGTGTATGGCTGTGTCAACATTGTGTAAGGTTCCCATTGTTTAATATACTATACAGTGTATGGCTGTGTCAACCTTGTGTAAGGTTCCCATTATTTAATATACTATACAGTGTATGGCTGTGTCAACATTGTGTAAGGCTCCCATTGTTTAATATACTATACAGTGTATGGCTGTGTCAACATTGTGTAAGGTTCCCATTATTTAATATACTATACAGTGTATGGCTGTGTCAACATTGTGTAAGGTTCCCATTGTTTAATATACTATACAGTGTATGGCTGTGTCAACATTGTGTAAGGTTCCTATTGTTTAATATACTATACAGTGTTCGGCTGCGATCATGATGCAGGTCAAGAGAAGAACCTGGAGTGAACCTAGCCCATGATAGTACCATAAATAGAATAGGCCTATATCAAATTTGATTTATGCAAATGTTGTAAAAATTTTGAACAGGGGTAAATTAATTATCAGGAAATACATGTAGTGCTAAAATATTATTGACTGTATTGTACAACATTTAGTATGCCCTCCCATTCCTTCCAAGACCAGTGATGTGAGGATGGAGGGAAGAAACGGGACCCAACCACTTGGACCACTGAAGATTGGGAGCAGGCTTTGCCAGAAGCAATGATAATTACAGTACTTTCTACTTTGCTAGAAGTGAGGCCATCACTGTAATGAAGGTTTAAAAAGATTAGTTCCACGTTATATTAATGTATACGAGACAAGATTGGTAAAAGTGAATGTAAGGGGCAGGGGCAGAAATACAGGGAACTATTGGGAGAAAGTGGCAAGCCATTATGACTATAGGAAGGGATCAGGATAAGGATTTTGGGATGGGACAGGGAGGGAGGGGGAGGAAGAATGGTGCCCAACCACTTGGACGGTGGAGGAATGAACAATGGCCTGCATGAAACGAGACCGTCGCTCTACCATCCAGCCCCAGGTGGTTGGGCAAGTGAATATAAACAAAGGTGAAGTTATGATGGCCGGATAGAGAAGAAAACCAAGTGGAATGTGTGTGAAGTATAAGTGTGCTGTGACGGGCTGGTCAGTGTGGGTCCAGGACTAAAAGTGGCTAGTACAATGAGGCCTAAAGCTGGGAAAAGTAAGATGGGAAGATATGCAACTGGAAGGCTACATCGAGGATTGGTAATGCATACTCTTATGTACAGGTGTTTAAGATGCTGGTAAGGTGTGAACAGGAAAATTAAGAAATGGATCAGTAGAGATGGTCGGTCTGAAAAGAATGTGTGGTATCAGCAAGATAGACTTAAGAAAGAAAATGTCATTGGAGGAGGTAGTGTAAAAGTTAACAATTAGCAATATTGAGAACAATGAACTAAGTTTGGTTATGTACAAATTAACAATAGACTGGTGAAAGTGAATTTTAGGATAGGCAGAGGGAAGAGGCCAAGAAAGTGGTTTAGACAATGAGTATAAACAGTTCAATAAGTGAAACAGAACAGGCTAAGTGGCATCAGTTTGTGAAAGAGAGATAAATTTTGTATTCAATTCATGAAGAGTATCATGCCTGGTTTTATTAAGTGAGGGTGTGTTCCTGTGAATGATTTTTTTAAATGTAGTGGTGGTGCGAGTTCTTCATGATGTTTAATATGAAAGGTATAGTGAATGGATGGGTGTCAGGTTTGAATATACAACTGGTATTTACCTTTCTTATCTTAAACAGTACTGGTCTTCAGTCTTTCAGCTCGTGCCTCTGTACCCGATGATGATGGAATTCCAGTAGTTACAAATAATTAGTCACCTACACAAGTAAAATAATTACATGTATGCATACAAACTTTAAAACGTGTACATATACTGTTTATTTGTATGAACTAAATTGTTATTCCATAGGGGACAGCTTTGTTTTATGGCCCAAGAAATGACCATTAATGACTTGTCATTTAACTAAAATTAATTGTATTGGATAATTGGAAATGTGTAAATGAATGACGTTTGCAGTCTGCAGTTAAAACTTTTGTATATTTATTTAAAATAAATACTTCCTATTCACTAATAAATTTTGTNCACAAGGACTCGACCTTGTAGCATCAGGCTGGAAGGCATATCACAAGGACTCGACCTTGTAGCATCAGGCTGGGAGGCATATCACAAGGAGTCGACTTTGTAGCATCAGGCTGGGAGACATATCACACACCCGTTCTCTCATATTGCCACTCTGTAAACAATTCACACGTGTTACCTAACCAGGAAGCAATGCAACTCTTCGAAACAGATGCATAGAAAACATCAACATTACGGTGCTTTAATTTGTAGTAATACGTTGCATTTTTAACGGATTGATAAGTCCCAGAAAAATACGACGTATACATCTCCACCTGGAACCTAATATCAAGAGTAACTGGTAGACAGTTGGTCATCACATTGGCTAGACTGGGTTGTTGTCAGTCCTTAAGATGTGATTTATATATGCAATGGTACTCTGGATCAGCTCGTGATGTAATGTTCTGCACATACCCACCTTCCTACCTGCCTGGTGGGCTGTGACGAATCTTTCAAGTCGACTGGTTGATTGATTGATTTATGAAGATTAAGTCACCCAAGAGGTGGCACGGGCATGAGTAGCCCGTGAGCCCTCAAGTACATTCCTGCCTGCTTTTATAGCGGATTTGTTTACTTTAGCTTTTGTTTTTATTCCATAGAGGGATAGGACTCTGGCCCTTGACCTGTGTGAGGAGGAGGGGGGGTACTCTCTGACCTTGTGTGTGACCATTGTCTGAGTGAGAAACTTTCGGAGCAATGCGGTGGAATTGAACTGGCGTCCCGGGTCACCCTAGACACCTGAGTCTTTCTTTCACAAAAAGTGTTAAACAGTACCTGACCGAGCTTCTACACATTCACATGAGATTTCTATGTATGAATGTTCAACAGATTCATAGTTCCCATCATGCCCTCAGACAAGTACCCTGACATTGTGTACATCGCCTCATGCTGATGTTCTCAGTGGCTTTGTGAGCACTAAAACAATGCAATTAGACGCACAACGTAAGGCTTTATGCACCCCCCTTCCCCTCCCTCCCTCCCTCTCTCGCTCACAAGTTTTGGCTGTTTGTAGCCTCGCTCGCCTCTTGTTATTTTTTTGGTTTGTGATTTCGGTCAAAAGTATCAAAATAGAGCATGTCAAAGTAATCGGCTTCAGCATTACTATATCCACCGGAAAAACACGATTTGTCAACTTTTCTGACAAAAATACCTCCTACGTTCACAGTTCCTGATAATGGTACTAGTTTCTATAGCAAGGTACAGAATCATTTAAGAGATTTAGGCTTGTAACATGACCGTCATTTTGACAAAAAAAAAGAGAACTATGTGTTTTTACATTAAAGTAGTTTTCAGAAGTAGACAGTCCAAACAAGTATGTTTATAAAAAAAGACTAATGGTTTTATTCAGTAGCATATTAGGATTTTGAGGAAATATATTCAACGTGAAATGCATCCCAGGGTTGCGCCCTAATGGATATCAACACTATCACTTACATATCATAGCAAGACTGTACAACTCTGGGTCCAGATTCACGAAGCAGTTGTGCAAGCACTTAGGAACCTGTCCATCTTTTCTCAATCTTTGGCGGCTTTGTTTACAATTATTAAACGGTTAATGAGCTCCGAAGCACCAGGATTCTGTTTATAACAATAACAACAGTTGATTGGGAAGTTTTCATGCTTGTAAATTGTTTAATAAATGTAACCAAAGGCGTCAAAGATTGAGGAAAGATGTACACGTTCGTAAGTACTTGCGTAACTGCTTCGTGAATCTGGCCCTTGGTGTATATATATAGTATATCACTAGAAAGGGCCATCAGGACCAGGCGTACATGGTTGTTGAACATTTGACTTGTCCATTACTCAAACAGATTGTATTCTTGAGTTTTAAGACGGCAATGAATTGTGAAAACCTGCTGAAGCAATTGAATCAAAATAATTCTAATCTAATTTGGACGATACCTTAGGGTTAGGTTAGGTAAGTCAGGTTTCATGCTAGACCTGAACACAAGAACTGGTCCTGAAGGCTAGTTCCTAGTCACATCCAAGACAAATAAGATACTAATTACTCGTGGTGGTGTGAGGCGTCTCAAGTCAACAAAGGGCACTTGGTGCCCGCCATTAAAAAATATGCTGCTTTGCCCTTGTTTTATTTCATCTCTGACATCTGGGAAATTGCATCTTCATTATCCTAAGGTGATATATTTTGCACGAAATTTGAATATTTGACCATTGGCATGATGCTCATCGTCCAGAGCAACAGTCATTTTGGTTTCAATGCTATAAATGTATTCCTAGCAACGCTAAAATAACATTGAAATGTTATTTCAATGTTTAAGGTGAGAAATCACCTTAAAAGCATAACATCTAATCATGAAAGATTTCAATCACATGAAAATATTTTTTTTTTTAGTTATTATTTTCTACCACAGACGTGGCCACACATTTACAATGCTAACTAGCATATATACATTTTCTTCTGTCCTTCATAGACAGGGTGAAAGATTTGTCAAACATACAGTTCAGAGATTTATTGAACAACCACAGAATGTGATCGTAGTGCTTTTAAAATGTTAGGCTAAGCTACATACCTAAATACATAGGTACATAGATTTATGAATGCATTAATGTGAATTTATAATGGTGAAATATAATTCTGATCAGCTTTATACTTTATACACATACATACACACACACACATACATACATACATACATACATACATACACACACACATATACATACATACACACACACATATACATACATATATACACATACATACACATATATTTGTCTCTTACTCTAACAGGGTGAGATAGCTGACAAGAGAAACTAGTGTGCAATTAAGAACTTAACCACTGAAGGTGATTAAGATGCTTTTACAAGCTCAGGTCATAGAGTGGGAAGCCAGAGACTCAGGCAATTGAGCTGATACAGAGAACAAAGTAGGTAGACACAACAAAGTCAAACTTCCTTACTCAACCTGTCAACCTGAGAAAATGAGAGCAGAGCAGTGATCAACCAGACCAACCACGTCTTCAGCCTCATAATTGGGCATGTATTGTAATAATAATAGACCACACTTGCCACTAGGATACAGTGAGGTCTGTCTATCGGTGTTAGAAAGCAACTATTAGGGGAAAGCACTAAGCCATTATGACTAGCACTTGGTTTAATCATCATCTATTTTGATGAAAGGGAGCAACAGAATAACAAAAAGTGCACTTTCATCGTATCAGGCTTGGATATCCATGTTCATGGGAAATAGGTTTACAGGTGAGAAGAAGAAGAGAAGATGAGAAGAAATGTCGGCACTCGTGAAATGCCTCAGACTTTTTTTTTCGAAAAAGTTGGCTTTCGTAGCTTGGAAAAAGACGAGATTTATATCGATATTTTTAGTTTTGAAAAGTCTCTGTATTGATAGTTCTTTTTACATTTGGAATGTTTTATTGTCGATTTTTATTTCATCTTGGCATGAATGATAGCAAACTTTGGACCTGTACTTGTATATGGATATTAAACTCATTTACTCATATAAATATATAGGCACTGCCAGACTAAACTCTTAATTTCGCTTAAACATTCTACAATCTATATTAGAACTTATATATGCAAAATTAAAAAACAATTAAAAGAAAATTGAAATGTTGAAAAGAAAATGGTATACCTGAACATATTTATTGTATTGTTTAAAAAAAAAATTTGTATGTAAATATTGCTTGAAATAATATAGAGCTTTCACTAATATTAATTTACCTTCTAGTCTTATTTTTGTTACCATTAAATTTGAATTTGTTATGGAAAATAGCGATTGCGTGAATCAGCAAGTGACGTCATCGTATTTAAATTCTCGAAGTCCATAACTCTTTCTTCTTTGTTTTGAATCTAAAAAAAAATCACCAATTTCCACGAAGATGTCAAACCAAAATTTGAAATAACTTATAAAATATATATCTTCCTGAGTATATACTAAGAACGCTGATCCAACACCAAAAAATATTGAGATAAGATATAATAATAATAATAATAATAATAATATTAATAATTAGTATAAATGTTAGCCCCACCGGCGCCAGACGGAGCGTGAGGGAGGGTACGTCAGGCAGCGGCGGCGGCGGCGACACGTGTCCTCATCATGGAGTCCAAACAAATGTGTATGCAGGTACGTCTCGAGTACACATACTACCAGAGTTTGGCTGAGTGTTCGTCCTCTGGATGTAGAATGAATGTAAAAATATATTTTTTTATCTTGGGGAAAGTATTTCGTTAATTGTCGTCGTGGTTGCAAATGGCGCCGAATGGAGCCTCACAGATTTAACAAATCTGTTGCTAAATTCAACACTCAAGTTACATTAACCGGTTTATAATGGTGTAATATATCCAACTGTTGAATTTGCTTACCATGATTCATGGTGAGAGGCGGGACCAAAGAGCTAGAGCTCAACCCCCCCCCCACACACACAAGCACAACTAGGTGAGCACATTTCGAAATATGATAACGATCGCTGAATGTACTCACCTAGTTGTGCTTGCGGGGATTGAGCTCTGGCTCTGGGCCCGCCTCTCAACTCTCAATCAACTATTCCCCCCCCCCACACACACACCCACTCCAGGAAGCAGCCCATAGCAGCTGTCTAACTCCAAGGTACCTATTTACTGCTAGGTGAACAGGCGCATCAGGATGAAAGAAACTGCCCATTTATTTCCGCCATCGCCGGGGATCGATCCCCGGACCCTAGGATTACAAGTCCCGAGCGCTGTCCACTCAGCCGTCAGGCCCCCCCTCAACACTGAGTCAGTGTAGACCTACAGAGACGATATTGTAGAACCGATACAATATCTACAATATCAGCGATATTGTAGATATTGTTCTACAATAACGCTGATATAGCAGTAAATAGCCTAGCAGTAAATAGGCACCTGGGAGTTAGACAGCTGCTACGGGCTGCTTCCTGGGGTGTGTAACAAAAAGGAGGCCTGGTCGAGGACCGGGCCGCGGGGACGCTAAGCCCCGAAATTATCTCAAGATATGTTGTAGGCCCACAGAGTATTAAACAGTAATGATCGATGATAGTGTAGACTCACAGTAACACAAGTCACAATGCTCTACTAAATTAAAACAAAATCGTCTGATTTATGCTTGAATTTTCTTTAGGCTTATGCCAGTGCCCATGACAAAAGTTATTCTATTATCATTCAGTTAAATATGACCACATTTGGGTACAAACCTTGTAACACTGAATGTTTTATTATATTAATTTTCATACTTATAACATACTGTTTTTATACGATTTGTTCTGATTGGATAAAAATACTGTTTATACAATGATTTGTTCTGATTGGATATTACATTTTAGAATACTTGGGAAAAGTGTTATCCGATATATTTTTAATTATAAATACATAATATAAATACATACAAATTCCACTTATAAATTGGAATAAGTGGCTGTAATATATGGTCATCCACTGCAGTAAATATAGAAAAGCAATAGGTACCAGGCTAATGCATATTTCAGGATTCTGTTATGAAGCTGCGTCTGGAGGCGCAGAAAGTGGATGAACAGCTGACAGCAGCAGAAGCAATAGCAGCGCAATCCACCAAGGAACTGCAGGAGGCCAACAAGCGGTACAATCACTTACTGGAAGAGCAGGACTTGATAGAGAGTCGTACACGCAGCACCCGCAATAACCTCCGAAAGTGTCACGAATCCTTCCTGATTGAGCGAGAGAGAATAAATAACGCCAATACGCGCTTGGCAGAACTGCAGCACAAGAAAACGCTTGTAAAGGACGACACAGCACGGTTAGAGGTTGTGGCTAAAGTGGTGGAGCGACGGATGAATGCTTGGGAGGAGATATTGAAGACCAGACGTATGCATAGCACTCCTGAGGAAGAGCAGGTGATTGAAGCACGCCAGAGCGTTGCCTCTCTCAGAGAGCATCGGGATTCTCTCAAAGGCAAGGTTGGAAAACTGCCTCGCCTTAGGGACCAGGTGGACAGCCTCACGCAACGCAAAGATCATCTAGAGAAGCGGGTGAGCCATCAAGGAACCTTGTTATGCTATTTATATAAATCACTTAGACAAAGATTTCTTAAGTCTGCTAAAGCTAACCAAATATTTTTTCTTTTTTATATGCATTACACAAACTTTCTCTATTCATGATAGTGTAACTGCTAAACATTACTTCGATATCGTGCATATATTTTTCAAATTTTATTGATTCCAAGTTGAAAGCAATTTAAGTTCAGTTAATCCATATATGTACAGTATTTTATCATGTTATTTAATCCACATTGCACAGCTCACACCTTCCTAAGGCAGCCTACGCTAAATTTTTTAGCCATGATGGGAAATTACTTTCCTTCACAAACTTTCATGAATCTTAAGACATGTACTCTATTAGATTTTGCTGTAAAAATATAGACAGTCAATATATGTGTGTAATTTAATTGTGGATGTGTGACCAAGAGGTTTTGTGTTATTATCTTTGTGCCGATTCACACCTATTTAAATTTAAAATGTGCCATTTTTTCTTTACATAAAAAGGCGAGCATGCAGCACGAGTCGCTAAAAGAAGTGCAAGATGAGTTACATAGGGCCAATCAGGACGTGAGGGTATACCAGCGACGTGACAATGACCATGTGAGGCGTCTACAAAACGATCGAGACCAGGTATTGATTTATTGTAAATATATATATATATATATAGTGTGTGTATATAAAGTAATTTTAGTAAAATATGCAATCCTTAGCACTGTGTAACTAAGGTTATGGTACAGGTGTCAGCCCGCAACGCTCGCCTAGCCATGGAGTTGAGTCAGATGGAGGAGAATGTCACCAAAATAAGGGATAGGCTGGAGGCTGGTTGGAGGCCACACTAAGTCCCCCTAACTTACTGGAGATCCACTACGCAGGTCACATCGATTTTGAAAACTCTGATTTCCATCTCGTCATACATTATTATTATTTATTTTCACCCTTAACTGTCCTGATTTGTCTAGTTGTTTCTGTAGGTGGTGTACGGGTTTCATTTAAAGGGTTGTGTTAAGCTGTCTTCACCGACTCCAAAATAACAATGTCCAATTGAGCTATTGGAATGGAATGAATTGGCCTATCCCCAGATAATGAAATGTCTTACATATTATCCTTTTAAATGGTTGTCATAGGCATTGGCGTCAGAATGAAGATTCTTACGAGAAAATCAGCAGGAACCATAAGGATGATTCGAACCTATACACTGGGTATTCTTAGGCAAATGCTCTAAACCACTACATTGTCAAAAGCATTGCAACCTGGGATTTAGCTGAATCCTCTAGGGTTTCCCAGGCTTCCACTGAAGCCTATCATAGTTTCGCACAATGACCCGCCTCCATGCACTCTGGCTTGTAATCTAGGAATTCTACCTCCTACGCATCTCTTCAAATGGACAAAGAAGCGCAAGAAGTAGAATTCCTAGACTACAAGCCAGAGTGCATGGACTCGTTGTGTGAAACCCTGATAGGCTTCAGTGGAAGCCTCAGGAACCCTAGAGGATTCAGTTGAATTCCAGGTTGCAATGCTTTTGACCATGTCGTGGTGTAGTGGTTTAGAGCGTTTTTGCCTGTGAGAACCCATTCCATAGGTTCGAATCTCTCACATGGCGCCTGCTGATTTTTTTTTATTGATTCATCACGTTAATTGGATTTCTTTGTGTAATTGAAGGTTCTTACATAACACCAAATTAAATCTTTATTTTTCTACGAACAATTGAGTATTTCAGTTGAAAGTTTCCTAGAACAGTGTAGTGGGATTTTTAATAATAAAAAAAATTTTGAATAAAAACTACAGCAAATTATTCCTTTGATTAACTATAACTAACCATCCTGTGAGATAGGAATATTGGATGAATTTATAGCTAGTTTTTTATCTACACTGTAATTTTTCATATAGAATAAGGTAGCAGCACATTGCTGTGTATACCTAAGCTTGTTAATAAAAAACATGATTAACTACGCTACATTGCCAGTGTGTAGAAGTAGATTGTAGAAGAAAATTTCTATCATTCAAGACTTAATGCAGTATATATTTTTGCTGTGAAAGTATTGCAATAAAAGTTTATCTTTTTAGCAAATGTTCTAGTTTAGTTGTGTCTGGTGATTCCTTGCAAGTTACAAGACACGCATGGATCTTTTTTATATATATTTTATTTAATAAAGTTAGATAAAAAAATAAGATTATATTATGTTTATTCATTCAATAAGGGCGCTTTCGTTTATGTAAAAAAAATTGCAGCTTTGTACAGAATTTTAATTCGGGTTTTCGTTTTAATCTAGTCATGTATTGGTGTACATGTTAACAACAGGGTCTTTCGTTGGCGCATGGTGTTAACATAATCAATATTGGCGTTAATCTGTATAAAACGGCTCTAGTATATAATTAACTGATAAAGCATAGTAAAGACGAAAACAATACGCCAAGGATTTGCGAGGGATGCACGGGCATAGGGGAGCACTGGGGCATAGAACCAACTCAAGGGTAAACACTACGAACACTCACGACTAGGAGGAGCACGGGGAAGGAGGATGGAACACGAGAATAGATAGATTCTTTATTATGCACCCCCCATACCCATCCCGTGGGCGGTGGAGGAAAGGGTTACAGAGGCACATAATGGGTTCAGGAACTGAATCCCATATATATATATCCCGCCAAACACACACCGAAACTACGACGTTGGTACAACGGTCGAACAAGTTTTAACACCTCCTAACCAGTTATAACAATCAATATAGCAAGTTGTAACAAAGTTCTAATACGTCATAAACACGTTAAACCAAGATGTAACAACTTTATTACAAGTTGTAACGAGCGGAAAATAGAGACAGTTGCGGTTTGTGTTTCCAGGATAGTTCATTTAGCTAAACAAGTGACAATCTTTTAAAGCTAGTTACACAATTATTAATGGTATATATACATGTAAATATATATATACAATCATTTACACAAATACATACACACATCGATAATCTTTTTATATCACAAGTGATTCAACAAGAAGCTCATAATAGTCACTATACAAGGCACTTTAAATTTATGGTGAGATTCAACTACTAGTCTTGCTCCACACCCACCCAACTGGGCGGCAGTTTTACAGTCATGCATGCATGCATTCATTGCCTACAGTAAGAAAATTTTGGATACTTTGCTAAGATTCCTGGCAGTACATTATTATGAATGAAGTTCTTACACATTTCTTGGACTCCATTGATGGTGTTTTCTCTGAATTCACCGCGATTTTTTCACATTCCATTATATAATGGCGCAAGGTATGCCAGTAGTTCTGACAGAGTTTACATTTAGTCAAGTCTACATCAGCAGTTGTTACAAACTCCCAGAGGTACTTGTAGCCGAGCCTAAGCCTAGCGGTGGTAACATCTGGAAGTCTCCTAACCTTATTGGATGACCCACAGACGTGCGGTTCTGCCTGCATAATAGAATGGTGATGGAGCAACTGGTGTAAACTTCATTTTGCCTCAAGTTTACGAGATTTTGTTGATCTTCCCGGAATATTACTGCCCTGAGCCTGCTCAAAGACAGTCCAAGATGGTAATCAATTCCCTCTTTATGAGCAAGTCTTATCTAACTCATCAGTTCTATCATGCATTCGGAGACCAATATGGGAAGGAATCCACAAGAGACAAACACTGACTCCATCATTGATTATTTCACCAGATGTGTCTAGGTTCAGAGACAAGCACGTCACAGTTATGCCTTGGGGAGCTGAGGGCAGTCAAGGATGACAAGGAGTCACTTACAATTAGCGTGTCAACTTTGGATTCATATATGCGCTCGAGTGCAAGGATTATGGCAACCAATTCTGTTTGAAGAGTGTTATTTATACGCGCTCCACACTCATAGAAGGAACCATCTTTCGCTGTCACAACAATTGCACTTCCAGCTGCACCATAGGATTGGTGCAAGGAGCCATCAGTGTAACTAATTTGGGAAAGGGAGCGCTCTCTGACCAAAGCATCAATTTGGCTTCTTGTCGAAGAAAGGTTTGTTCTTTATTCAGCTTCTTAACGGGAAAGGGGGGACAGTAATTTGGAAAGATGTGATCTCCCATGGGGCAGGAAAGTGTCGTTGTTCTCTCTCTCTTTCTTGGTAGAGGTGATGAATATTATACAGTCTGAGCACAGTGGCTGTTTTGGTAATCAATTTGGAGGGATGCTGACCTTCAAGAGGGCTTCATTGCAGGGGGTTAGGGTGGGTTAGCATAAGCATCTTAATACCAATTAAAACATTAATTTCAGTGATACGATCACTTACACATGAAATATTAAGTTCCTTCCTTATGTTTAGTAATTTAGTTGTACGGGGGCATCCGATGATAATCCTCTTGGCTTCGTTTTGCATCTTTTCCAGCCCTCCAAGCATTCTCTCAGGCACTAGAGCAAGCAGGGGTGCAGCATAATCGACTAGAGATCTAATATATGAAAGATACATTATTTTGCCAATTCTCACATTTGCACCATAGCTTGGATGGTAGCCTGCCACAGCCTTGAGAGCTGTGGCAGGCTACAACATTGTAAGAGATGCATGAGGGGGGGGGTTATAAGGAGCAACGGAGATATGTCAGTTACTTAATTTAGAAACTGTACTTGTGGTCGGTTTCGACCCCATTGTTGATGTGACGATGTGCACTGAGTTTTGTAACTAGCTCATAAAGATTGTAACTTGCTTAACTAAATGAAATGTGGGATTCAGTCCCTGAACCAATTATGTGCCTCTGCAATCCTTTCCAGTACCGCCCACGAGATGGGGATGCGGTGCATAATAAAAGAACTAAACTAAACTAAAAGGTACAGGGAGGGAACACTGGTCCAACTTGAGAGGGCATGCTGGATCGGAGCACGGAGGCAGGAACACTGGGGCACATGAGCATGGAAGAGTTGAGGATTAACTTTCGCATGCAGTGGAGAGGGGCAAGGGAAACATAATAGTGGGGAGAACTAAGCTAAATGGAGGAGGCAGGCTGGGGGTCATACCAGCAACGAGGGAGGAACAACTCAGGCATGGGGAGCACTAGGCACATGAATAACTAGAACTATTAATTAACTCAAGAAATTAAATAACACTAGAACTATTAACAAAAGGCACTTAAGAAATAAAATGAATGACTCCAAAACTGAGCAACAATGAGGAGTATGTGACCAGGATGCAGAGCGAACTGGCGTCGTGGAGGCTGGGAATCGTCAGTGTGCATATGGAGACTCGTGGCAAAGGAGAAAAAATTATGTAACTCCAGCAGCAGCCGGGAAGAGCATTTCTTTACCTTAATTCTGCAGAAGTGGTTGTGGTGGGGAAATCTGAATTGTCGAAGGACGTGGATGGTGTAGCAGGGGCCTGGGAGGATGGTGGGGATGGGGGTGTCAGCAGCATAGAGATCCATGTTGGCTTGTCTGGGCTGACCATGACAATGTATGTGTAGAGGTGACAATGGTTGGCGGGCAAGAGATAATGCGAGATTGATGATTGATTGATGAAAATTAAACCACCCAAGAGGTGGCACGGGCATGAGTAGCCCGTAAGTGGTAGATGTTTGGAGTGAATGTGATCTTTAGTTGTGAAAGGATATACTGTGTGCTGAGCGCGCATTTAAGCTGGCAGTCCTATGTGGCTGCTATTGCGGGGAAAGGATACTGCTTAACAGTATTTATGAGGGTGTCCAGCTGCTGGACACCTTTTTTTAACCGGAAGAGTAGCATTGTTGATTGCTTCCGGGTGGTTACTGCAAGATTTAGGGTTTCTTAAAGCTCTTCTAAAGTCGTTGGTTGCTTCACATTCCAGGAGGTAGTGGCTTTTCTGTGATTGTTTGGCAGAAGATGCATTCCCACTCTGGGTTCGCTATTTTCCCAGTTGCATCTGTAACCTAGACGTAGTCTATATCTGTATGTACAACCGAACTGCTATTTCTGTGGATCCCTTTCGGGATATTTAACCTAACTTGGGGCCTGAAGATACCATATTGCAGAGGGCAAACCTTCTGCTACTCTGTTGTAGATGGACTTTGTTGAGGGGGTATGGAGTGCGAGTTGTTGTTTTTAGCTTTAGCTACTCAGAAATTTCCATGTATCACGGCCCGTCAAAGTGCGAGAGGCTTACGGCCGCATAGGTAGAGGTAACTAATTGCATAGGACATATGTGTTTTACTTTTTCCCAAAAATCTTAGAGTCTGCAACATGGTTTATATGCTGATGTTATTCTGTTGCTTGTGTGGTTGACCTGGTAGTTTTAGCGATTTTCACTTTCCTTTGACAATCTTCCAGCTTTCAATTCCCGTCGAGGTTACTGGAGAGATGGTGGCCCCTTAGGTAAAATCAGGGAAAATTCATTTGTGAATAGAAAACTATGTCTGCCAGACTAAATAGGAGGAAGATTTTTAACATTGTAAGAGGCTAAATTGTTGTCGAAAAGTTATCAAGTCTGGAATTGAGTAGCTGTCAGTAAACGGTGATAGACATGTTTAGGCTATGATTATTTCACACACTACTATTGAAGTGTTTTGCATATTAAATTGCTAATGGAACATATTTGCCAGAAAGAAAAGACTAATGTCAATCCTATTGGGTCTAACCTATGTTAAACTGATATAGAAAAGTGATCATAGCAGGGAAGTGAAGCTGTTGCTGTAGGAGTGTGTTGGGATAAGCACCGATTCAGAAATATAAAATAAAAAGTAGACTCAAAATTATAGCCATGAGCGTGTTCTGGTGGAAAATTTTGTTTTCTTTGGTGGCTTAATTCTGACGAGATAAATCAGGCAGTTTACAAGAAAAAATGGCCTGCAAAATGGCAAGTACAGTACCATATATGCTGTACAAAATTTAATAATGCTGATATGAGCGAGTTATAAATACGTGATCCACCAATATAGCTGTTCATTCAAAACAGACACTAGGTTTAATATGGCAGCAGCAACAATTGCCTACCAGTCTTATGCAAGTATTAATCAAATGACCCTGAAATGTCACGAGCGAAGGATTCACTCACAAATTCCTTTTCTTCGTTCTTAACAGGCTTTTATATTTTTCCGCCTGGTACAATAACATTTTAAAATATGTTTCTTTCATTAATATTTCTCTCAATGTACATTACAAAATGTACCTGAATTTTGGTTGAATCAAGAACTTGTGAAAATAAAACTATGTATTAATTATAAATTTATTATCTGATTAGCAGGCATAACTGAGCAATAATTAGTAAAAGGTATTGGGTGGAATGCTAATATGATAATGATGCCAATACTGTAACTGGTATCAAACCCATCATCTGATATTTTCAATACAGAAATACAAACATGATGTCTACACAACATTAACCACTATTGAATGAAGTTTCACAAATAAACATTTCAGAAGCCTTGCATGATAAATTTATAAATTAGTCTCTGCACTTTTGATTTAATATGCCAACAAATTGAGCAATACTTCATTTTTCCCTCCTAAACAATTCCTATTGATTTCATCTCATTGAAGAAATGTTATGAAACATCTGCAAAATTTACAAACATCAACAACAATGTTTAGCAGGCTAACCCATTACTGGAAAGTAGTGGGACATGTGGAAAAAAGTATCCAACACTTTCTACTTTCCTACTAGTGAAGAAAGTAATGTAGAACAATGACTGTTCTACATGTAGAACAATGTAGAACAATGACTGTTCTACATGTATACAACAGTACAGCACCATCTAATAAACTGTACAGTACTTTTAACGATCTTCAGTTGCTCACTTGGAACCAAAACAGTGCTTAACATTATTATATGAATAATGGCAATTATATCTTCCAGGGAGAACTTTAATACTGTATACAACAGAATATGGAAAGCATTCTCTTCAACTGTACCATTTTATTATTATTGTGGTGATGCACAATTTCAATAGTGCAAGCCATCCAAAGTAACAAAAGTTACCTTGGATGACTTAAATTTTGCATTTATATTGCCTTTATGAAATAAAACATGCTTTGTTTACTCCATGGTCCAATGTTAATTTGTCAAGTTGTATTAATATTATCTTGTTACAATTACCCAATGTTGCTTTATTCCACTACAGTAAGTACACAAAGTCAAACGGTTGTAAATACATATTACATCTTTGGTTTATGATCAGCTGAAAAATTGAGCATCAACATCAAGTCATTAAAAAATAAGACAACTTATCTGTGCTAAAGTTACGTTTAATAATAATTCATGTCCAATAATTTTCCTCAACTTTAACTTCAATACGAAACTAAATCCAATAATGCCTATATTATTCAGTTATCTTTTAGTACATTGTACATATTAATCTGTAAAAGTTATACTGTATTTTAAAATTTTGTCTTAAGTCTAATTCAACATAATCTGATACAGTACAGTACTTGGTTCTATGCTCTTCATTTGCTCTAGTAAGTAAATATTAATTGATCTACAGAATACGTGCTATATACATCACGTGACAGTGGAAGAAGTGGTCATATTTTTAGCTATCCTTCCGATAGGTATATTTTCTGGAACAGATGAATTGGCTCCAAATGTGTGTACACACACAGCAGAAAGGGGAGGAGGAAAGTAAGTCGTGTGCATGCGTGTGTGTAAAAGGTCTTACATTAAAGATGCAGATAAAACACCCATTCTAAGGAAGACAAATTCCCAAGGATGGTTAAAAGGTCCTGGGACAATATAAAATATAGCGACTTTCAGAAGTGGTCTTTTATTGGTCAAATGCAGTGAATATTCATGTGTTGCGTGCGTGTGTACACATGAAAAATCCAACTATGCTTTCTCTTCTGGAAAATATAGCCTCTTGGTTGAATCTGGTATGATAATATAATTTGTTAAACACTGAATTTATTAGCTTCTTGCTAACAGAAGGATATTCTTACCAATCCAACTCAAATGTGTTACAATACATTTTAAGCTAATATAATGAAAAAAGGAACTTCTCTAGCACTTCTTACTCATTACATTATATCGTACATTTTATCACATCTTTTATACTTTGAGGGTCTCTAAGATCTTCATCTTGTTATATATTTGATCTCATTTTCACTTTGGCACTGAAACAGTAATAAAATAAAGAATTTTATCACTAGAGTCCAAGTTTTTTGGGAAAACAATAGCGAGCTTACCGTAATGCTGACCATTGACACTGTAGAAAAAGGCTTTCCAAAAATATTGGCAGCAGCAAAACATTAAGGTATAACAAACCACAATGTAAAATTAAATAGTAATAAAACTTGGATATCAAATGTGCAGAAAGCTTGGCGCCAAAACAATTAACAACTCACTCTCTCTGCTTTGTATTAATAGTTAATAATGCTGACTTTACTTCAACATTCAGTACTCTAATAAATAAAAATATTCAAGTGATTTGCTTTTAATGAAACATGTACTTCCCCCACATCTTAACACACCGACATTAGTATAATCTTAAATTATCCCTAGGTATTTCACCAACATACAGGGATGGGCATTCAGGTTATATAAAACTTTCCTTAAATAAATACCATAGTATTTGACGTGCCATCAGCACAGTACCGAGAAATTCAGGAATATATATACTGCTTTTTTCACAGTAATATTAGTGGTCTTTGAACAATATATACCACTTTTATATTACAAATATAATATTTAAGGGATTTATGGAGTGCATGTGTGAGTAATTCCAATATACAATACAAACAAGTGTTAAGGTGCCTAGTTGATGTGATAATTTGTCTTAAAGTTAAGATGAAATAGGCATTTCTGACGCAGAAAATGTGGCATTTAAGTTACATACCAATACCTGCATCAAAGAGCAGTACAGTATTTTCAGACCAGAAGGGTAATACATTAGTGCCATTTATACAGAATTGGTAATCTTCCTATGTCTATCTAATCCATTGTAATTTGTCTTATTATAATGTTCTGATGTATTTCCTTAACATTTACCTACATTACTAATAAAACAGCACATAATACCCGTTGACTACCATCTTCTTGAATCTTAATAATTGGTATAGTTGAAATAGTAAGCACATTTCTCCTAAGTTTGTACAACAGAGATATGCACTTTTTAGCCACTGTCAAAGCCTCTTTACAAAAAAAAAAAAAAAAATAAAAAAAAATAAAATGTCTAAGCAAGGTTTTGCAAGGAACTTCATGTTTAACACCATTAATGCAAATAGGCTTTGCTGGAAGAGGTAGACAATGCTATTCCTTTACAAATGCAAAGCTAGAACCATTTCTGAAGACTTTAACGACGTGTCACAGTCGAGTATTTCAATAGGTAAATTGGTTAACTCTCAATTAAGAAATATTCTATATTTAGCTACCTATTTACATTTATGTCACATCTGTGGAAGATTGGGAGGTATTCTATCAACAAAGTTTCCTGGAAATTGACCATATTTCCCATTGCACTGACCATACAGCCATTGATCATTCAGGCGCCCGATCACATGGACCTCACTGCCCTCCTGTGAAGAATTAAAATAATGTTTGGTTTATGGAACTAAACCTATAGTAAAGCAATTAGGTAGTTAATAAAATTATTCTCTACTGTATGTTGGGTGATCAATAACATGCAAAAATATATTTCCCAAAATGGTTAGTCAATTAATTCCTATTGTATTAACCAGCCTCGCAAAAGCTTCCGATTCAAGAACATTGAATACTATACTTTTTCTTTGCTATACCTTCCACATTCACTCAAAATCTATATTCTAATGTATTATTATATCTAAATGAGATTACAATCAACAATGTAAATTTAATGATGGGAATAGCTCTATGCTATGCAGTACTATTTATGTTGGCTTATATAAACAGCAATGGAATGAATGTTAGTCTTCAAATTTAGTGCATTAAAAGAACATCCTGTTGAAATAAAATTGGCTGCTTTACTATAATAGCCATTAAAATACATAGGATGATTAATAGGTATAACTTTTATGAATTATAACCTATGGTCAAAGACAAGCGCTAAGCATCGTGTCCTGGAAGCAGCAGCACCACACAAAAGTATACTAAACTTTGGTATTGAAATAACAATAATGCTTGGTCAAATAACAAAAGCAGTGTATATTCTATTAAAAGCTAGAAATAGTTATAGAAAAAATCTACTATACAGACCAAGAGTAAAAGTATTTTGTAACTGCCTTACTACCAGGTAAGTTACATATACTGTAATTTAGAGTGCTAAAGCATGCTAGCAAGTACACATTTTCTTTAGTGTCATCTATTCTAACCAAATGTTACCTTGAAAAAGCTCATTTAATAATAATGAAATTAATAATAAAGTACTGTACTTATAATTAATCAACCACAGAATTTAGCCAAAATGTATTAAAAATTAACAGGACAAGCATCAAATTTTATTAGGACCTTCCTGCACATGCCGAGATGATTAAGAAAGTCATTAATAATATGGTAATAAGCATACATACATGTATTGTGAGGTCCTCTGGTGCCTCGGCCTGGAAAGTATACACAGCTGTAACGACTTGAGAGGAACCACTGCTAGCATTGGAGATACCAGACTGAATCGAGCTTCCTGTATTTATCACACTTGTAGAAGTTGATTGACTAGATAACTCAGCTGGCGGCTGTTCGCCAGCAAGAGGTACTACTATCTAAAAGAAAAAAATACTAATTACAAAAATATTAGTCTTAAACATCAAGATACATTACAAGAAATTAAACTGGTTTTATTTTTTCAAGCAGCAGTAGCAAAGATACTTAATTCCAGCCTCACCTTAACAAAGGCCTGTGGGAACATGCCCTCTTTGAGTCCACACCGCCCAAAGAGCCACTCGTCATTAATTCGGTAGAGAAGCTGGATTACATCACCAACCTGTGTATTCAATATAAAGGTACACTAGTAATTGTTTATTAAATGTATCAAACTTTCAGGCCCAAACACATTCAAGCACGAAATATACTATCAAATTTGTATCCACAAAAAGAACAGATCACAGTTCAATGATTACTTAAGTAGCATAATTTACAAACACTATAAACATAGTGTTTAACAAAACACTATGACAAAACAAAAACAAAGTGTGAAGCTAATTCCTTTTCATCATGAAAAAATATTGCAACAAGATTATTGGCAAGAGAAAAACTATGCCGTGTTAAGTTCATTGATCATGGTAAGGCTTCTTTTAGTAGTTCAGGCAACAATATTTATGATGATGTTCCCATTTATAAGTAGAAGCTCATGGGAAAGGCCAAATAGTTTTAGATATTATTATAAACGATTCTTCGCAGCAGGGGATCGTATTCCAGGGATCTGCCCGAAACGCTACTCGTACTAGTGGCTGTACAAGAATGTAACAACTTGTATATATCTCAAAAAAAAAAAAAAAAAAAAAAAAAAAAAAATTTTGAGTCATGCCAAGTACTATATACTAGACAGTAAAATGTATTTATCCCTTTGGCTGCTAGTAACATTCACTCAAACATTTGGCCTTCCAAATAGAAAGAAGGTGCAAGGCGTGCGTTACGTTTGTGTTCAGCTAGTTAAAACCATCCATTTCTTGGGTATCTTACTTTGGAGATCATTAATAGTTTTGCTGAGAAACTATTCATTTCTTTAATTTTACATTTATTGTAAAAAAACCATCAAACTAATGTTTTAGTTATACTGTATAATGGAACACTGTAACCAGGTTTTTTAGTACAGAAAAGTTAAGTTGGTGACTACTGCCATTTGTTTGAACGAGTATGAAGGAGAGGCGACAACTTGTGCTGCCACCACTTTCAGCTAGCTTAATAATGAAATGGCAAAGAAAAGTTTGATTACTTATATGGAAGTGAACACCATTTACCCCTTATGTAATTTTATTGCCTTGCGAGTGAAACACTCAATATCAGTGATTTTTAACATGTTTGTGTTAAATTTGGTATGACATTTTACTGTATAGCTAGGATGACCCTAACTATACAATAATTTACAATAGGCTTGTCCTAAACCAAATATGACATTTTATGCTTAATAATACTGCACCAAGAATTACATCTAGTTTTGTATGTACCTGGCAGGCCATTACATACATAAGTACAGTGCACATTTAAAATTACATTGGAGTGTCTAAAGCAATCTTTGATTAATCAAACTTTAAACTGAACTACATGTACTAGTATCATCAAAATATCGTCTAGTGCACTCCTGCCTATTGGACCTTACTGCGATTGGACCCGTGCAAACAGTACTGTACAGTAATTCAAACGATTCTGTAGGCATTATCCAAATGGCTTTTGAATCATAAAAAAAAATCCAACATTATGGTAAATGATGTACATATACAAGTAATGCACATACACAAGCTTGCTATTTCAAGGGAAACATTACATTTGTGTTTATGTATCCAAAAATTAATATCTGTCATTTCCTCAAGTAGGTTTCAGAGGAAACAAGGCATCAAGAATAAAATTAAGAATTATGATAAATGTAATGGGACTATAAAAAAACAAAAATTACTTTCATGCTATTTTAAACAACTACTGTACACTAATTAAAAATAGTGTAATTTGAAATCGGAAGTTATAGAGTACTGTACCTTGAAATCCAGATCACCAGAATGGTTAGCAACAAAGTCAAACTCTGCAATACCGTGTGGTCTATCTTCATCATCATCCTGCACGACAGATTTATTAATTACTTAAAGTCATTTTGTATGCACAATCAATTTGAGTAAATTTTTACCCATCATATACAGAACAGTATGATGGTATACTGTTGAGTATCTTCATGCATTGAAGTAAATAAACCCCTAAGGATTTGCAACAACAACAATCTTTCTGTAAAGCAAAAGTTATCAGTGACATTTTCCATAGTAACTAGTTTGATCCAATATATTTATATACATTTTGGCAAATTAACTTGGCTATCTCAAATTTCATCATGTGTCACTCCTGCCCACTACCTAATATAACAAAAGAATGGCACATATAAAGGTGAAAAGAAGAAGACACTAGATATCTGTGGGGAAAATCAGAATGTGATGTTGAATGGAAAATAATGATATAAATGGGGGCTTTATGAAATCAGGAAGCTTGCAGAACAAGCTCATGCAAGCATTCTTGCCATAAAATGGAATATGCAAGAATTACAATGTTTATTAATATAAATACAGTATCCACAAATGACTTTCTGTAAAGTTGTGAATGACTGCTAGAGTGAATCATTAACAATTTTAAGTTGTGCACGTATTTTGTCTGCCCATCTTCGCTGACACACTGCAGGATGTCTGTCTTTGGTCATATTAGCACTAAGCCATTCTGAATACATGCTATCAACACAATTATAACCAACATTTAATTGTTACGTGTATATGAATTAAGTTTGGTTGGGCATAAATAGCTGCTGACTAGCATGGGCCTATAGGCATTCTGTAGTCCTGTATTCTTATATTATCTCTCATGTTTTAATATGTTAGAGTATATTCAAAGAGTTCATGGCATTCCTATTGTTTCATTCTATATTGATGCAATGTGTGTTTTTCAGCACCGGTGGCTAGACAGCATTACTTTACCCTATAAGATGCAAATTTAATACAATAGCTTTTGGAAACAAGTTATATTTGTTTTATCAAACCAGTCAATATTTCTAATTTGGTATTTACAGTTCTACAAAGTGTAAATACAATAAATACTGTATTCGTATAGTGCTCTCACCTCGGCTTCTGGACGTGGCGGTAATGGAGGGGGTTCTTCTAGAATAGTTTGATCGATAATAGTAGTGCCAGTGTCCCACCCACTAGAGGACTTCACAACACTTGTACTCAAGCCCTTTGTTGCAACACTCCAGTCAACACTTCCCAACTCTAAATAATGGTTGTTCATGTTAATGTTACTGTCACCTGCACTCTCAACCAAACTACTCGACACTGGTGCCTTCGGACGGATAATTGTGGGCCTAAAGTTTTTCTGTTCTTGTTTATTGCTGCTAAATTGATTAGCAGATTGTGTTATTGTACTAGAGATTGTTGATGGAAGGGGAGAATTCTGTATTGGCACAGCAGGATTCTTAGGTTTATTTAACTGAATATTGTTCATATCTGCTCTACGAGCCAACATATCAAAAGGATCTTGGTTCTCATTAGTCTCCGATACAGTACAAGCAGTAGGAGCATAAGAAAAAAATGAAGATCCACCCACTTTTCTTGGTGGCACAAAAGTACTGGCATCCTGAATAGAGCCAAAAGGATCAAAAATATCATCAAAGCCTAAGCTCTGATTCCCAGTAGAAGATTCGCTACCAAAGCTGTTGACACTGAGGCCATCACTGCCTGATCTTGTCGTGGGTGAGCTAGGTGGGGATGAAAAATCGATTAACGAAGCTTCACACACAGGTGTGCTTGGAGCAGACGTGGTGCCATGTGCTGGTGAATGTCTGGGCCGGGATGGTGGGGGACCACGAAGCTTGCCAAACATCCCACCCACAATACTGCTGCTCTTTGATGAACCATTATGTTCTAGCTGATGATGGCCCTTCTGTATATGAAAGAAAGATACACAAGTCTCAACATTTGCGTTTTTACAGTAAATAAATGATTATCTTAAATAATGTGTCTCCACCTTTTTTAAATTCAAATATAAAATGTTTACATTTTTTAATACCTTCACAGATAAAAACAAGGTACTGTAATTCAATACAAAGTTTACTACTAGTAGTTAAGAAACTCAGTTTATGCAGATTTATTGCACAGCAGCTTGAATGATTATCAAGTTTAGTACCATAAGTTAACTTGCTCATTATGATGAGGGCTGTCTAAAGAAGTCCATTTATCTAAAAGAAAGAAAAAATGGGCCATATATAAGAGATTCAAAAAGCATAGGAAATTTCAGTTACCTAAGTCAAGAACCTCTTATCTATCAATTCAACATACTATCTTGATAGCAATAGCCACATATTACATATTCACTATAATGTTGCAACAAGTAAATTTAGTTCCAATACTTCAAGATGCAGCTAAAGATGTTGCTAAGTAACAGGGAAATTTGTCATGGAATTTGCCAAGCTGAATATCTTCCAAACTGATCAGGCATCAAAGGGGTGGGTAAGACAATCAGATTAACAACTCAAAATTATTCAATTGACGATGCATATCACACAAAAGAAAATTCAAGCAGTGTGTCAGCACGTTTTCTCAAAATAATAGACATCTGGTGAAAGCATTCAGATCATATAAGAAGAAAAAACTAAGATCTGAAGGTTTTTAAGCAGGCAAGAAAATAATACCCACCTTCTATACACCATCGTAAATTTTATTAGTCACGCTAACTTGCACTTCCAGTGTAAAGAAATGTATCCTAATCATTTGCTACTTAAGATAATTCCAAGCAAGAAGAGAACTCATACCACTTCCAAGAACAACTACTGACCTTTCTAACTGACAACTTATGCAATCTGTGAAAAATTGGGTGTGGTTTTTCCAGGGTGGGCTGCAGGAGACAAGTGAAGCATGTTACTGCTAAGAACAAAAATGGTTTGTGTCTTGTGAGCCATACACAATCACATTACCAATGATAACTGCATTTACAAACTTTAGTTCTCATGCAATAATAATGATTCCATCATTAAATTCTGAACTACAGTTAGTGGAACCTGTCACATATATGACGAGTAAGTGGAATGTGCAGTTTTAATGATACACACATCAGTGAAGGACATTAATAAAATGAGTCCTTCAAATCGTCACACAACTACCACTAAAATATTTAGTCAATAACATTTTGTATTTTTCTAATTATAGAAAAACCAGCTACATAAAACACACAAACAACTTTGTATTGCCTATTTTTTTTTTTTATAAGTGCAATAAGTCAGTAACAATCATAGATTTGGCAGTACAGTACAGTACTGCCAAATATATTTTACTGGTCAGCTACATATGGCAGTAATATTATGGTAGTCCATCCTCTTGTCATGCATTCAGACAAGAGAATAACATCCCTTCTTGGCGTACAAAGTGTGTAATAAAAAATAATCCAGGTATTTTAAAAGCATGTGCATCGTGTGCGCTTGTTTCGATTAGAGATGTGTAAATACCAATATTTTAACCGATGCTGAAATCAATACTTCAATATGAGTACTGTACTATAAACAGACATACTTCAATGCCAATACTTAATATTTGAAGGGAAATTTATAGTTCTAAGATAATCTCAAGACTTCTGCAAAGCAAAGAGTGATGGAATATTTTATAAGTTTATTCTAGTAATATATACTCTTTAAGCTTCATTTTTCCATCAGTTTTGATAGTATTTCATAAACATTACTACATTCAAATACATTCCAAGAAGCACATTCCATGGGGGTATGTACTTTTTACTTGGATTAACAGCAACTTGCATCACCACGCAGCATACTTTGCCATACAATATATATATATATCTTTTTTTGAATGAATCAATGCTAATTTGCCTACTGAGGTTGTATACCAAGTTGGATGGGTGCTCCAATGTGAATGAATTTTAGTCATCAATAATGGAATTGATACAGCTCAACATTCAAGATCAACACTTAACCATGTATAGACCCAGCAAAGCAGCATTTGCATATGGACCATGGCATTGAAGACTTAATGGAGAACAAGATTTTGTTAGATTGTAACAATGGGTACTGTACCAGTATTAAGCACTGGCTGTATACTCTGCTGTATATAGTACAGTACAAACGAGCATTTAAATGTAACATTTTGTAGTCAGTTCCGCTCGAGTTGAAATTCTTACAATACTGTACTAAAATACTGTACATGTAGGAGGCCTGGTCAACGACCGGGCCGCGGGGATGCTAAGCCCCGGAAGCACTTCAAGGCACCTCAAGGTATGTATGGTACAGTATTTGGAACTAACCTGTGAAGGATTAAATTTAGGTGGAGGTGGTCTTGGTGGTGGCACCTTCTTCAGCATACTATTGGCAAGAGGCAGTGAAGCTGATCTTGATAGGCCATTCTGATTAGTTCTCCGAGATGATAATCTTGATGCTCTAGGGACTGGTCGAGGTATCTCTTCTCCCTCAGTTTGTATGACTAGCAGATCATCATTCCTGTGTTATTATAAACATATCTATTATACAAACTAAACTTTTACAAGCTCACTGTTACATTTGCCACAGCATTCATGTATGGGTGGTATTAAATTTTTCACACAACACAAGTCTCCAATTTGTTTTCCTATTCTATACTTAACCTACAATTACAAACATAATCTTTGCCATATCATGGTAGCAGACTGCGTTATTTGGCTAATAAATTCAATATGCAAATGTCACAAATATACCACAAAGTGATCACCTAATTACCTAGGCTGACTTGGGGCTGGATCTTGCTGTTCAAGCATCCATTTGGATTCGGTGAGAATTTCTAGCATTGTAATTTTATATAACATTTAACTGCTTTTATTAAACAGAATATGTATCTTTGAATAAGCCTAAATTAGTACCAAAATCAGAGATAAATTACACTTAAACAAAAATCAGGCTTTGAGTGAATATGAAATAGTTCCTTTCTGAGCAAAGCACTCTTGGTCCATAAGGCACGATTCGATTCTCCCCATGGACTACTAGATCTAGAACAGTCGGGACAGGTTAATATTCTGCACCAGCACAGCAGGAATCTATTTCAAAATGCCCCACCAGGTAACACTAGTGCTATGGAGGGAGTGGAGAAAACTTGCTAAGCATGGAATGACCTAATGGTCTATTTAAATAATCAGCAAGCCCTTCCAGGCAACCTTCGTCGTTGCAAGAACTGTTGGCAAACCCAGCCCGTCCCCCCACTATCATGTCAGTCATCATGATCCCCAGAAACCATGATCTGTTAACAGCAAATTACCAGTTTCAGTCTTATGCACTTAGTACATAATGTTGATCTTAGTACTGTACATGGTACAAAGATCAGCATTTCCCAGCTACTTCAGGGTTAGCCTCATTTACATCCCCATTCCTACTTACTCTCCATTCCGGATAACAATTTTCTAGAAGGGTTGAGGTGTAGGGTATGGGGTTCGTTGGCCATCGGTCATTTCCTGCCCTTGCAGTTTCTGCCATAACTCTGCAGCAGGTCTCAGAAGTTTTCAAAAGACCCAGTACAAAAGACGACCTGCTCCAACTGTTCTAGATCTACAATTCTGCGGAACCAGTAGAATCTTACCTTAGGGACCAAACACGTTTGTAACCGAGAACAATTTTCACGTACCCTGGCCGAGTTACACATGTTTCCTCTTCACCCTTTTATGCAAAATTTGGATTAGGTCTACTTACACTATAGTACCTGAACAATAATTTTATTGAAAAATACTGCATATGAACCATGGCTGGTTGAAGGGCCTATATTTTTAGTCCAAATGAAAGCCACATAAACTTTGCTTCCTGTTATTATTGACGTAACTACAAATACAAAAGAACCTCATGTGACGAGCAGCCCCATCTATGGGCACTTCAGGTAACGAGCGAGCCACTCGCAGAAAATTTGTCTCTAATGACGAGCTCCCACTCTATTAATGACAAAACCATGTGGCGCTTCCTAGTGTTCCTGCGGATTCTCGCAACTTCTCAGACACCTCTGACGACACTTCTTATCGCGCAGGACAAGCATCCCTCTGCATTTATTTATTTATTTATTTTTTCTTGTGGTTTTGCGACTACAATTTGTAACCCACGATGTTGCCAAAGCTGCTGCTTGCTAAAGATGGTGTCAAGAAGAAGCGAGACAATTACTGTAGATTTGAAGAAAATAACCTGACTCAGAGGTAGATTCTCCTTCCACACTGTAACCTCTCTCCTCCCCCATCGTCTCCCTCAAGCCAGCAACGTCTCTTCATAAAGTAAATTTACAATTGAAAACAGTAAAACAAATCATTTATAATAATTATATGTATTAAAATTTACATTATAAAATTTCATATTGATGTTTTTCGGGGGCAGAACGGATTAATTTTATTTCCATTATTTTAAATGGGGAAATTTGTTTCTCAAGACGAGCCCGGTGCCGGAACGGATTAAATTCGTTAATCAAGGCTCCTCTAACTTATTAGACCAGCCTAAATGCAGATAAAAGACATGCCATTTTATCATCAGTTATAGAAGCAAATTTGAGAAGACAATTCATATTTTCCAGTTGGATACTAGGTTATCTGATTCATTACCTCCATTGTAAACCAAGATAAATATCATTGTAAACGAGTGAACATTATCATTTTGACCATTAGACCCAGCAATCCATCCCATCAATATTCAGCTAGTTGGGTGTTCATTGTGTACAGTAATTACAAAAAAATGACATTCATATTGAAAGATTTTTTGCTATATGTAACACTAAAATTAATCTAGGCCTACTTTGACTGGGGTATGTTATTGATGGTTAGGTTATACACGGTCTATATTGGCAAAGATTTACCAATATTTACATCATATTTGTGCATTATTGCCTTTTAACCTATCACTTATGTTTTAAGAAATTTGCCTTACTTAGCAATAACCCTGTTTGAGACCAATATCACACACATTGTAGATGCATAAAGAATAAAATACAGTAGTATTTATAATGCAGTATAAAGAAGAATACAAAAAAAAGAGGTACAGTACACTGTACCTAAATTTGAGGAAATGTCTTAAAGTAATTATAAAAGTTATTCACAAAGCCAAAAAATTAATACAGGCAGATGATATTTTTAACAAAATTATTTAAAAAGTAAATAGATGGATTTTTATCAACTTTGATTACTGATGCAAATGCTCATGCTGAGAGCCTTAAACATCTCCCATCAGTTGCAGAGAGGCAAGTAATGAACTTGTGTCTACAACCACTAATCATGAATTAGTTATGAAAATATAAAGAAACTCACCACATATAAATTCTTAGAAAGACATGTAAACATAAATCAGAAATATGAATAAGGTCCTTCAGTATTGTTCATCAGTATACCCCCAAACTTAATATGGACCGAGAAGGCAAAGATGGTACTGTACTACCACTTTCGGTGCATGAGAAGACCAAAGCTTTCAGAAAATTATTATTGCCATGTTTAAATGCTATAGCTTGTCCATTTACTCTNACATACATACACATATATTTGTACTCTTACTCTAACAGGGTGAGATAGCTGACAAGAGAAACTAGTGTGCAATTAAGAACTTAACCACTGAAGGTGATTAAGATGCTTTTACAAGCTCAGGTCATAGAGTGGGAAGCCAGAGACTCAGGCAATTGAGCTGATACAGAGAACAAAGTAGGTAGACACAACAAAGTCAAACTTCCTTACTCAACCTGTCAACCTGAGAAAATGAGAGCAGAGCAGTGATCAACCAGACCAACCACGTCTTCAGCCTCATAATTGGGCATGTATTGTAATAATAATAGACCACACTTGCCACTAGGATACAGTGAGGTCTGTCTATCGGTGTTAGAAAGCAACTATTAGGGGAAAG
The DNA here is from genome assembly GCA_020271785.1 of Procambarus virginalis. Lineage (NCBI taxonomy): Eukaryota > Metazoa > Arthropoda > Malacostraca > Decapoda > Cambaridae > Procambarus > Procambarus virginalis. The sequence continues at coordinate 29,520,166 of WNGS01165751.1, read as the reverse complement.
CACTAAGCCATTATGACTAGCACTTGGTTTAATCATCATCTATTTTGATGAAAGGGAGCAACAGAATAACAAAAAGTGCACTTTCATCGTATCAGGCTTGGATATCCATGTTCATGGGAAATAGGTTTACAGGTGAGAAGAAGAAGAGAAGATGAGAAGAAATGTCGGCACTCGTGAAATGCCTCAGACTTTTTTTTTCGAAAAAGTTGGCTTTCGTAGCTTGGAAAAAGACGAGATTTATATCGATATTTTTAGTTTTGAAAAGTCTCTGTATTGATAGTTCTTTTTACATTTGGAATGTTTTATTGTCGATTTTTATTTCATCTTGGCATGAATGATAGCAAACTTTGGACCTGTACTTGTATATGGATATAAACTCATTTACTCATATAAATATATAGGCACTGCCAGACTAAACTCTTAATTTCGCTTAAACATTCTACAATCTATATTAGAACTTATATATGCAAAATAAAAAACAATTAAAAGAAAATTGAAATGTTGAAAAGAAAATGGTATACCTGAACATATTTATTGTATTGTTTAAAAAAAAAATTTGTATGTAAATATTGCTTGAAATAATATAGAGCTTTCACTAATATTAATTTACCTTCTAGTCTTATTTTTGTTACCATTAAATTTGAATTTGTTATGGAAAATAGCGATTGCGTGAATCAGCAAGTGACGTCATCGTATTTAAATTCTCGAAGTCCATAACTCTTTCTTCTTTGTTTTGAATCTAAAAAAAAATCACCAATTTCCACGAAGATGTCAAACCAAAATTTGAAATAACTTATAAAATATATATCTTCCTGAGTATATACTAAGAACGCTGATCCAACACCAAAAAATATTGAGATAAGATAATAATAATAATAATAATATAATTAGTATAAATGTTAGCCCCACCGGCGCCAGACGGAGCGTGAGGGAGAGTACGTCAGGCAGCGGCGGCGGCGGCGACACGTGTCCTCATCATGGAGTCCAAACAAATGTGTATGCAGGTACGTCTCGAGTACACATACTACCAGAGTTTGGCTGAGTGTTCGTCCTCTGGATGTAGAATGAATGTAAAAAATATATTTTTTTTATCGTGGGAAAGTATTTCGTTAATTGTCGTCGTGGTTGCAAATGGCGCCGAATGGAGCCTCACAGATTTAACAAATCTGTTGCTAAATTCAACACTCAAGTTACATTAACCGGTTTATAATGGTGTAATATATCCAACTGATGAATTTGCTTACCATGATTCATGGTGAGAGGCGGGACCAAAGAGCTAGAGCTCAACCCCCCCCCCACACACAAGCACAACTAGGTGAGCACATTTCGAAATATGATAACGATCGCTGAATGTACTGACCTAGTTGTGCTTGCGGGGATTGAGCTCTGGTTCTGGGCCCGCCTCTCAACTCTCAATCAACTATTCCCCCCCCCCACACACACACACTCCAGGAAGCAGCCCATAGCAGCTGTCTAACTCCAAGGTACCTATTTACTGCTAGGTGAACAGGCGCATCAGGATGAAAGAAACTGCCCATTTATTTCCGCCATCGCCGATCCCGGACCCTAGGATTAGAAGCCCCGAGCGCTGTCCACTCAGCCGTCAGGCCCCCCTCAACACTGAGTCAGTGTAGACCTACAGAGACGATATTGTAGAACCGATACAATATCTACAATATCAGCGATATTGTAGATATTGTTCTACAATATCGCTGATATAGCAGTAAATAGCCTAGCAGTAAATAGGTACCTGGGAGTTAGACAGCTGCTACGGGCTGCTTCCTGGGAGTGTGTAACAAAAAGGAGACCTGGTCGAGGACCGGGCCGCGGGGACGCTAAACCCCGAAATTATCTCAAGATATGTTGTATATCTTGAGTATTAAGCAGTATGTATCACAGAGTATTAAGCAGTAATGGTCGATGATAGTGTAGACTCACAGTAACACAAGTCACAGTGCTCTACTAAATTAAAACAAAATCGCCTGATTTATGCTTGAATTTTCTTTAGGCTTATGCCAGTGCCCATGACAAAAGTTATTCTATTATCATTCAGTTAAATATGACCACATTTGGGTACAAACCTTGTAACACTGAATGTTTTATTATATTAATTTTCATACTTATAACATACTGTTTTTATACGATTTGTTCTGATTGGATAAAAATACTGTTTATACAATGATTTGTTCTGATTGGATAAAAATACTGTTTATACAATGATTTGTTCTGATTGGATATTACATTTTAGAATACTTGGGAAAAGTGTTATCCGATATATTTTTTAATTATAAATATAATATAAATACATACAAATTCCACTTATAAATTGGAATAAGTGGCTGTAATATTTGGTCATCCACTGCAGTGAATATAGAAACGCAATAGGTACCAGGCTAATGCATATTTCAGGATTCTGTTATGAAGCTGCGTCTGGAGGCGCAGAAAGTGGATGAACAGCTGACAGCAGCAGAAGCAATAGCAGCGCAATCCACCAAGGAACTGCAGGAGGCCAACAAGCGGTACAATCACTTACTGGAAGAGCAGGACTTGATAGAGAGTCGTACACGCAGCACCCGCAATAACCTCCGAAAGTGTCACGAATCCTTCCTGATTGAGCGAGAGAGAATAAATAACGCCAATACGCGCTTGGCAGAACTGCAGCACAAGAAAACGCTTGTAAAGGACGACACAGCACGGTTAGAGGTTGTGGCTAAAGTGGTGGAGCGACGGATGAATGCTTGGGAGGAGATATTGAAGACCAGACGTATGCATAGCACTCCTGAGGAAGAGCAGGTGATTGAAGCACGCCAGAGCGTTGCCTCTCTCAGAGAGCATCGGGATTCTCTCAAAGGCAAGGTTGGAAAACTGCCTCGCCTTAGGGACCAGGTGGACAGCCTCACGCAACGCAAAGATCATCTAGAGAAGCGGGTGAGCCATCAAGGAACCTTGTTATGCTATTTATATAAATCACTTAGACAAAGATTTCTTAAGTCTGCTAAAGCTAACCAAATATTTTTTCTTTTTTATATGCATTACACAAACTTTCTCTATTCATGATAGTGTAACTGCTAAACATTACTTCGATATCGTGCATATATTTTTCAAATTTTATTGATTCCAAGTTGAAAGCAATTTAAGTTCAGTTAATCCATATATGTACAGTATTTTATCATGTTATTTAATCCACATTGCACAGCTCACACCTTCCTAAGGCAGCCTACGCTAAATTTTTTAGCCATGATGGGAAATTACTTTCCTTCACAAACTTTCATGAATCTTAAGACATGTACTCTATTAGATTTTGCTGTAAAAATATAGACAGGCAATATATGTGTGTCATTTAATTGTGGATGTGTGACCAAGAGGTTTTGTGTTATTATTATTATCATTGTGCCGATTCACACCTATTTAAATTAAAAATTTGCCATTTTTTCTTTACATAAAAAGGCGAGCATGCAGCACGAGTCGCTAAAAGAAGTGCAAGATGAGTTACATAGAGCCAATCAGGACGTGAGGGTATACCAGCGACGTGACAATGACCATGTGAGGCGTCTACAAAATGATCGAGACCAGGTATTGATTTATTGTACATATATATATATATAGTGTGTGGGTCATAAAGTGTGTGTGTGTGTAAAGTCTTTAGTGTGTGTATATAAAGTAATTTGAGTAAAATATGCAATCCTTAGCACTGTGTAACTAAGGTTATGGTACAGGTGTCAGCCCGCAACGCTCGCCTAGCCATGGAGTTGAGTCAGATGGAGGAGAATGTCACCAAAATAAGGGATAGGCTGGAGGCTGGTTGGAGGCCACACTAAGTCCCCCTAACTTACTGGAGATCCACTACGCAGGTCACATCGATTTTGAAAACTCTGATTTCCATCTCGTCATACATTATTATTATTTATTTTCACCCTTATCTGTCCTGATTTGTCTAGTTGTTTCTGTAGGTGGTGTACGGGTTTCATTTAAAGGGTTGTGTTAAGCTGTCTTCACCGACTCCAAAATAACAATGTCCAATTGAGCTTTTGGAATGGAATGAATTGGCCTATCCCCAGATAATGAAATGTCTTATATATTATCCTTTTAAATGGTTGTCATAGGCATTGGCGTCAGAATGAAGATTCTTACGAGAAAATCAGCAGGAACCATAAGGATGATTTTTTTTTTTTTTTTTTTTTTTTTTTTTTTTTTTTTTTTTTTTGAGATATATACAAGAGTTGTTACATTCTTGTACAGCCACTAGTACGCGTAGCGTTTCGGGCAGGTCCCTGGAATACGATCCCCTGCCGCGAAGAATCGTTTTTTCATCCAAGTACACATTTTACTGTTGCGTTAAACAGAGGCTACAGTTAAGGAATTGCGCCCAGTAAATCCTCCCCGGCCAGGATACGAACCCATGACATAGCGCTCGCGGAACGCCAGGCGAGTGTCTTACCACTACACCACGGAGACTGTATAACCTATATGACTGTTCGAACCTATACACTGGGTATTCTTAGGCAAATGCTCTAAACCACTACATTGTCAAAAGCATTGCAACCTGGGATTTAGCTGAATCCTCTAGGGTTTCCCAGGCTTCCACTGAAGCCTATCATAGTTTCGCACAATGACCCGCCTCCATGCACTCTGGCTTGTAATCTAGGAATTCTACCTCCTACGCATCTCTTCAAATGGACAAAGAAGCGCAAGAAGTAGAATTCCTAGACTACAAGCCAGAGTGCATGGACTCGTTGTGTGAAACCCTGATAGGCTTCAGTGGAAGCCTCAGGAACCCTAGAGGATTCAGTTGAATTCCAGGTTGCAATGCTTTTGACCATGTCGTGGTGTAGTGGTTTAGAGCGTTTTTGCCTGTGAGAACCCATTCCATAGGTTCGAATCTCTCTCATGGCTCCTGTTGATTTTCTCATTGATTCATCACGTTAATTGGATTTCTTTGTGTAATTGAAGGTTCTTACATAACACCAAATTAAAATTTATGTTTTTTTTTATGGACAATTGAGTATTTCAGTTGAAAGTTTCCTAGATCAGTGTAGTGGTATTTTTAATAAAAAAAACATTGGGTTAAATAAAAACTACAGCAAATTATTCCCTTTATTAACTACGCCAAATTGCCAGTGTGTAGAAATTCCTATCATATTCAAGACTTAATGCAGCTTATATTTTGCTGTGAAAGTATTGCAAATAAAAGTTCATCTTTTCAGCAAATGTTCTAGTTTAGTCGTGTCTGGTGATTCCTTGCAAGTTACAAGACACGCATGGATCTTTTTTATATATATTTTTTAATAAAGTTAGATAAAAAATAAGATTATATTATGTTTATTCATTCAATAAGGGAGCTTACGTTTACGTAAAAAAAAATTCCAGCTGTCTACAGAATTTTAATTCGGGTTGTCATTTTAACCTAGTCATGTATTGATATTAACAAAAGGGTCTTTCGTTGGCGCGTGGTTATAACATAATCAATATTGGCGTTAATTTGTATAAAACGACTCTGGTTTATCATTAACTAATAAAGCACAGTATAGACGAAAACAATACGCCAAGGATTTGCGAGGGATGCACGGGCATAGGGGAGCACTGAGGCATAGAACCAACTCAAGGGTAAACACTACGAACACTCACGACTAGGAGGAACACGGGGAAGGAGGATGGAACACGAGAATAGATAGATTCATTCTTTATTATGCACCCCCCATACCCATCCCGTGGGCGGTGGAGGAAAGGGTTACAGAGGCACATAATGGGTTCAGGAACTGAATCCCATATATATCCCGCCAAACACACACCGAAACTACGACGTTGGTACAACGTTCGAACAAGTTTTAACACCTAACCAGTTATAACAATCAATATAGCAAGTTGTACAAAGTTCTAATACGTCATAAACACGTTAAACCAAGATGTAACAACTTTATTACAAGTTGTAACGAGCGGAAAATAGAGACAGTTGCGGTTTGTGTTTCCAGGATAGTTCATTTAGCTAAACAAGTGACAATCTTTTAAAGCTAGTTACACAATTATTAATGGTATATATACATGTAAATATATATATACAATCATTTACACAAATACATACCACATCGATAATCTTTTTTATATCACAAGTGATTCAACAAGAAGCTCATAATAATCACTATACAAGCACTTACATTTATGGTGAGACACAACTACTAGTCTTGCTCCAACCCACCAACTGGGCGGCAGTTTTACAGTCATGCATGCATTCATTGCCTACAGTAAGAAATTTTGAATACTTTGCTAAGATTCCTGGCAGTTCATTATGAATGAAGTTCTTACACATTTCTTGGACTCCATTGATGGTGTTTTCTCTGAATCACCGCGATTTTTTCACATTCCATTATATAATGGCGCAAGGTATGCCAGTAGTTCTGACAGAGTTTACATTTAGTCAAGTCTACATCAGCAGATGTTACAAACTCCCAGAGGTACTTGTAGCCGAGCCTAAGCCTAGCGGTGGTAACATCTGGAAGTCTACTAACCTTAATTATTGGATGACCATAGACGTGCGGTTCTGCCTGCATAATAGAATGATGATGGAGCAACTGGCGTGAATTTCATTTTGCCTCAAGTCTACGAGATTTTGTTG
>WNGS01165751.1:29460679-29477831 GCA_020271785.1 Procambarus virginalis | reverse complement strand
ATTTACCTGAATTTACCTAAGGGTGACCATCTCTAGTGGCTTCAACTTGGATAGTAAGCTGGCTGCTTGTCAAAGTCCCGTCATTATGACCAAGGACTTTTTCCAGTTGAATTTTGAACTGTAGTCCTGATGTCTTACCATTTACAGTTTCGGTAGGTAGACAAGCCCATGGGTTTATTACCTTATGGGTGAAAATGCATATTCTGGTACCTGTCCTACATTGCAACTTGAGACACAACATGGACCTTTCTAAATAAGTGTTCTAGATTAACATTTTTCACTTTTATCGTGCAGAATACCAAAGACTCAGGTAAATTTGTTCTGTATTTAAGTCTATATGACCTCTACAATGTCATGGTTGGTATATATTGTTGTTTAGTCCTGAGACCCTCAGCCTTTCAGGTACGAGATGTATCCTAATCTGGGATGGATATAGTAGTTCTGTGTTTGAATTTTTTCCAAAGAAGTTAGACCCTCCATAGTGAGACGTCTCCATAGTTTGATTCAGTTATCCAGATGGGGGAAGGCACAGCACTGAAATTTGTACAAGTGAACAATCACTTTTTTCTTTGAAGTCAAAGGTTTGTTTAATTATTCATCGTTTTGTAACGCTGCTCACTACTTGCTGAGAAACTTTCAATAACTAAAAGGTCCTCTTCTCTTTCCAATCTGTCAAGCTACACAGGGCATTTTTAGTCTAATACCAACCCAACCTCAGAAGAAATATAATGCACACAATTGTGAATTATCATTCTTTGAATGCAAAATAACAATATACACAGTATTGTATAAACAAGGGAAAACCTTTACCAATTGCCGACCACTTCAATGGCAAGCTACATATTAGTCTACCTTCAACTTTATTATTTTGTTTTTCTTGGGACTGATGCACAGTATTTTAGGTAAGGATAGGATAGGTTAGATTGGGTTAGGTTAGATTACATAAATTTGTTATGCATATAATATTTAGTCTTCCAAAAACCCACATAATGTTTCAAAAACGATGGAATCGGTGAGACATGCAGTACAGTAATATGTTGCAATCAAGTCCTCACATTAGACTTAGATTGTCCCCTATTGCAAACATGTTTAGCTCTTTCATACAGATTAATAAAATAGTGATATGAAGGGTGTGGATAGACACTGAAAGAAGAAAGTTACATAATACAGTATTGTGAACAGTGACTCACCTAAGCATGATGAAAGCATCAGTCTCCTGCTTCTCTGGCTAGTCAGAGAAAACCTTGCCACACTTATGAATGCCACAGAATATGTGAAACAGGTGTGAGCTATAGAGGTACCAAGAACAGAGATACAGACAAGCACCAGATCCACAAGTACTGATCAAATGTCAACGTATCAGATTTTTACATACAGTATATTCTCAGTCATGACAGCTTAATATGTTTTACCCTACAATTGGCTATAGCTCTGAAGTGCTACATGATCATAATAACAACAATAACCATGAATTGAGGACAACCTCAAACTTCAGTGCTAATAAGCGAGTTGCATATAACGACCCAGCCGCCATGGTCACGATAAGAGGTGCACATTTTGCAAGTGGATATGTAAAAGGACTCGAGGAAAGGAAGCAAGATAGAAATTAGAAGATAAAATAGATGTGGAACTTAAACATAATTTTCTCCTTGGTAATGTTCATAATATACTTGATAAATATGAAAATATGAAGGCTGCTTACACTTTCTATTAAATTTAAATAACATTAAACATATTATGACTCATTTATTAATGAGATAAATCTTTCAAAAAAACATCCAGAATGGCCAAATTTAAAAAGAATGATTAGTCTTATATACACAAGTTTAAAGGCTGAACATATTGGATGAAACAGCATTGCATCATATGAGTAGTCTCTTTGTTAGAGGCACACTCCTGACAAGCATTCCATTAACCATAGAAGAAATATTTTGTAAAGCCAAGAAGAAGGTGGACATGAGTCAGTTGAGAAAACACTATTGCCATGATGGGTCATGGATGAGTAAGGGGGAGTCACATAGTGTGCCAGGTATGGTGGATTATGGATAAGTAAGGAGTGTTGATGGAGTGGTATGTCAACAACCCACAGGTAGTGTTGGATGATTTAATGACTGATATTGTTTTATGAAATACTGTACTGTATATGTTTAATGCTTTTGCTTGAATTATACACGATCCAGCGTACTGTCCCTATTGAGGCCACTGGGAGATGGTACACCTCAGGGTAAATTCAAGTAAATAATTGTAATATGAACATTTGTACACTCGAACAACATAATGTGTGTGTAGCACTGTCGGATTACAACTGACTGAAACCAGGTTCGATTCCTGGGCAGGACAAAACATTTTAGCAGTTTCCTTACACCTGATGGCCTGATCACCCAACAGTAATAAATACCCCTAGAGTTAGATTATAGGAAGGTGGTGGATGAGAGAGGATAGGATGTAAGGGAACAGGGTAACTGCTTTGATCGATAAATTTCTTGTAGAGTGGGGAAGGAGCCAGTGATGATGGAGGGGAGGGTGGAAGATGTACGAAATTAAACATCGTTAACACAGATTTAATGCTCAACCAATGCCACTCTTAGATATTGTGCCCACTGGGTAGAGATTAATGAAAAGTTACCCCAGAGCAAGTCAATTAGTAAGTATATATTAAATTAATATAAGTTATGTATATATGTTAAAAATATATTTACATTATCTGGAAATCTAAAATAAAATGAGAATTAAAGTTAAGATATTACTAAATTACAAATGCTTAATCCAGGTTAGAAGAGATAATTATTTTAAGATGTATCACATTGAAGGTACTGTATTTATAGCAAATGTTTTACGAATATTAAATTAGTCTTCACAATTGGCCACTTTAAATCAACATTGGTGTTACTGTCTCAGCTGATAGTCCTTCCTTTTCTGATGCTGAGCCCTGTCCAAGCTGCTGTCAGTCACAGCTCTCTGATGCTGAGCCCTGTCCAAGCTGCTGTCAGTCACAGCTCTCTGATGCTGAGCCCTGTCCAAGCTGTTGTCAGTCACAGCTCTGATGTTAAGTCCTGTCCAAACTGCATCTGTCACAGCTGTCTAAAGTCCAGTCCTATCCAAGGTGTTGTCAGTCACATCTCCCCAGGAATGAAGAATGTCTAATTAGCTTGTAGAGTTTATATTAATTAGCTTAATAATTTATAATGGATACTCTGTACATGTTGCTTCAAAAAATTCATCTGTTGAATTTTGTTCCAAATTTACAAAAATTTTGTCTTTAATTAAATCTAGACATTCAACAGTGATTATTGAAGATTTACCTGTAAACAATAAGTAATAAAGCCATACAATATGTCCATCACAGCAGTGAAGCAACAATCCTTACATCAACATTTACAATCATGCTTTCTATATATGTACAGTAAAGCAGCTGAAGTTATATTTTGATTCAATGCTTCTTTTCCTGTCATTTATGTAGTAGTCAAGACAGAATTATCTATATATGTCACTAGGTTATTATTGTAGTCTGGGATAGGGAAAGAGAGGATAGGGACTTAAGATTCCATCTAATACACAAAAGACAAGAAATCCCAGGGTAATATAAAATGTCAACAGGTATCCCCCAGGGATGGACTTAACTAGGCATAGAGTCAACTAGGAATAGAGTCTGCACCACAACTACCATTATCCAGACCGCAAATTTACCAAAGTTAGCGATGTGGAAGAGGGTGTGGAGAATGGAGAGGAGGAAGACCGTCCACCCGGCCATCTTGTGGAAGTGAACATGTTGGTCGCAGGGAAGAACGTGTCCCAGGGAGGAGTTCCTGAGGCGAGTCATTGTTCGCCGCAGGATCAGCAACAGCAGTAGTGCACAGTCCAGGTTCAAGCACTGACCTGTGTGGGGAGACACCAATTTAGTTCCTGCCATAACACACAGTATACAATATATTCTAATGAAATACATTAGTTATTTTATTTGCATCACCAAATTGTATTTTGGTGACACAAATCATTGAATTAATGCTGTAATTTTGTAAGTAAAATTAGATTACAAATTCAAAATTGCTGTGAAGTTTCCCTAAGAGTTTACTGCAATTCCATATGCAATACTAATGAGAATGTAGGACAAGTACAGTGCCCAAAGCCACTTATAGACAGTGGCCATAACACGGGGGGAAAATAACTACAGTAATTAGATTTCCAGCAAACAGCTAACCCGAAGTAATTCATCAGGTCTCTGTGTGAGTTTAACCTTATACCCGCTCATCCTCCAGACATGACAGTACTGACACCAACTATTTATGCCCGAACGCTTTGCGTAATAGTGGCTTTAGGCATTGTATGTACTAGCCCTATCTATAACTCCATCACTCTGTACAATCACTTGTATGTATGTACCTTACCTAAATAAACATTTTGATTTTTGATTTTGATTTTTTGATTTGGTCAGCACAAATGACATTCTTGAAAATGGGAGATGTATCTGAACATCTAATCTAACCTGTCCAAGCAACCCTTGCCTAATACAGTCTATTATGCCTAATATAGCAAGATATGCACTATACTTGACCTTTTAATGGATTTTAGCTCCTTTTTATCTATGAAATTCATTGTACAAAACGTGAATTTTGCTGGATCCAATATTACACATTGGTACGTTTAACCCAACAGTTGCCAGAAATACTATTATTTTAGGAGGATGGGTTGTAATATCATACAGTAATCAAGAGGATCCCCAGGATTTTTGCAGGTGGGACATCAGGATATAGTGAACAGTGAATATGTAGTGCCTAGAGTTTTAATCAGAAAATAAGTGGGATTTTAATTAATTATTTTTGTTGGGACAGGAAGTCTATGTATATTCATACTGTAGGCTTCTATCAAAGTCCCACCAAGGTTGACCTACTGACTTTCATCAAGATGCAACCCCGCAACAGTTGCATAACTCCCAGGAACCCATTTACTGCTAGCTGAACAGTGCCATTAGGTGAAAGGAAACGCGCCCAACCATTTGTGTCCGGCCCAGGATCCCCGATTGTGAATCGAGAACGAAGACAGCTATACAACGAGACCCCTGTTAAGTGGGGGAGCTTGGTTATAAGGGCGTCCCTACCCTCAGCCCAGGGGCGTCCCTACCCCAGCCCAGGGGCGTCCCTACCCCAGCCCAGGGGCGTCCCTACCCTCAGCCCAGGGGCATCCCTACCCCCCAGTGCAGGGGCGTCCCTACCCTCATCCCAGAGGCGTCCCTACCCTCATCCCAGAGGCGTCCCTACCCTCAGCCCAGGGGCGTCCCTACCCCCAGCGCAGGGGCGTCCTTACCCTCATCCCAGGGGCGTCCCTACCCTCATCCCAGGGGCATCCCTGCCCTCATCTCAGGGGCGTCCCTACCCTCATCCCAGGGGCGTCCCTACCCTCATCCCAGGGGCGTCCCTACCCTTAGCCCAGGGGCGTCCCTACCCCCAGCGCAGGGGCGTCCTTACCCTCATCCCAGGGGCGTCCCTACCCTCATCCCAGGGGCATCCCTGCCCTCATCTCAGGGGCGTCCCTACCCTCATCCCAGGGGCGTCCCTACCCTTAGCCCAGGGGCGTCCCTACCCTCAGCCCAAGGACGTCCCTACCCTCAGCCCAGGGGCGTCCCTACCCTCAGCCCAGGGGCGTCCCTACCCTCAGCCCAGGGAGCTGCCAACTAGTAAACCCTGCAATAAATTGTTGCAAGGTACCTGAACTTACCTGAATAATTAATGACCTTGGTTATAATCTTGATGCTAACCTCATCAACCCCAGTGATTTGTGATTATTAAGAATTGCACAGCATTTATTGAAAATTTATAAAAGATTACAGAGTTGGTTCCGAATGAGTGACCAGATAGAGGTGACTGATATGTTAGGCTGCAAGAGATATAAGCAGATAGAAGTGACATTTTAGGATCCAAGAGATAAAACCAGATACAAGTGACTGATATTTTAGGATGAAAGAGATGATGAACCCATGATAACACGAGAACCCGCAATACCACGCGAGAATCATGATAACATGAGAACCCGCAATACCACGCGAGAATCATGATAACATGAGAACCCGCAATACCACGCGAGAATCATGATAACATGAGAACCCGCAAGACCATGCGAAAACCCATAACACGCGAGAACCATTGAAAACCCATTAGAACCCACAATAATACACGAGAACCTTCACAATATAGCCACTCAAGGCCATGTTTACTTGGCTCAGCGCAAATATGTGAAAATCGAGAGCTCTGGCCTAACTTATCAAAACATTCCCAATTGCCTAATAAACACACTTGCAAAAGCCAGCTGAATTCCTTACCCTCCCCCCTAAAAAAAAGTTTATTCTGTCGTGGCCCAATAAACAGCTAAATCACGTACATCTTAAACCTCAACTCCCTGTGACGTCACTATGTTGCATCATTTCGCTGAAATCCTAATGTTTCGATATTGTTTATTTAGCAAGTAATTGAGATGTGTAGACCGCCATTACAATGCCATATATAACAAAGAAATATATATAGCATTGGTTCATAAATTGATAACATGTAATTTGGAATTTGTGTTCCATTGATATATAGTGTTCATGTCGATGTTTCGTGGTGTGTTAATGTTGTTTTGGGTTAGTTATATGAATTTCTGTATTTTATTACACGGAAAATTCATAGTGATATTATTCAAATTTGCATGGAATTTGTGGTTTATAAATTACCATCGATAAGGCTTAATAACTTAGTTATTTCCTCGTTTAAATCTGATAACTGAAAGACATTAATGCTGGTACGATACAAGGTTCAAAACCTGTTACGTGGAGGGCTGAACACGTGATAGGTGTGCCATTGTCGGTTGGTGAGTGTCTGTTAGTGTCTGTTAGTGTGTGTCGGTTAGTGAGTGTCGGTTAGTGAGTGTCGGTTAGTGAGTGTCGGCTTAGCGGCGGACCGGGCAGTTGGTCATGGCCTCAACAGCAATGATCTGCGACTTGTCGGCACCTGCCTGACCGCTTATTCCCCGATTTTTATTATTTTTATGTGTGTATTACGAGGTGTTCAAGTCACCAGTGCTCGCACGCAGTCACCAGTGCAAGTGACTGGTGCGAAATGCCTAGATGTCGAGTATTATGAAAGCGCATTTTGTGGCTGGTGACTTCGCGAGAGATGGTCTGACGCAAGGTGGATAGCCTATTGTCAATGCCGCTGCTACATTGATCTCTCGACCTTGAAAGTGCTACTGCTTCATGCAACTTGCATAATGATGGCTTCCGAAATAGAGGTCGCAGGTGTTTGCTCGTGTTAAAGAGTCTATAGCTGGAGCACGCAAAATTACACAATTAATTTCGCGTTTTCCGCTCCGATTTTAAATATTACCACTGATGATTAATACCCATATCCTCCCTTTCCTCAATTTTGTGTTCATTCGAACTGATGCTTGCCCGCCCCCGTGAACGTGCGAAAACGGGGGGTACTGATAATGCATCCTTGTATATATGTACCATAAATTTCAGTACTCCATTGCAGATGAACAGCAATTAATGACTATTAGATTTGGGTTGGGAAAATGATCATTATATGCCGAACGGCGGTCACAAGTGTAACACCTGACGGATCTTGCATCATGATACTGTGCAAGTCTTGCACCAGGTGTTGCAGTCCTCACTCCACCATTACTGCTAGTTTATATATATATAAAAACATTTACTGGGAAGCGTTTCCGTGCCTAGAGCAGCAATACCCCTCACCGGAGAGTTTAATTTTATCTTTCCTCCTGACCAGGTAATTTTCGTAGAACTGATTATAAAGAGTTAAGACATATAGGTAAACCGGTCATTAATCAAACTGTATGACGTGGTACAGTGGAGGAAGTGAGCGTTACTCAGGTTAAGAGCAGTTTGGTCTGACTTGTAACTAAATAGCCTGACCCTTGTTCCCGACAATGGCATACCGTTCCGATGCCGTTGTGTTCGAATCCCACTGTAGCCTAGCTTTCTCTCTCATAATAAAAACATGAAATTAAGTTTATGAAAAATTAATGTGATATCATTGAGTTGCAGGATCCTTGTGGACAAGTTACAGGGCCATTAATCTTGGGGGTCATTTCATTTGTTTTACATGTTTGTATGCATTGTATTTGCGCGCCAAGACAGTAGGGTGTGGTTAGTCAGTTGTACCTGGACATAGGGGCGGGTTGACATTATCGGGACCACCAGCTCAAGGCCAACGCGGGCTGCTTGAACCGTTACCCAACTAAAAGGAGAATTGTCCTGATGTATACCAATCCTTCCAGGACCTGTCCTGCTTCCCCTGATCTAACTTTGATCAATTCCGGAAAGTCAGGCGGGAACACGCTGGGTCCTGAAGAGAAGCAACACGAGGGGGGGGGGGTGAAGAGGTCTATCATCAGTGGAAAGAGATAATTTACCTGAATGTACCCGAGGTCACCATCTCTAGTTGCCTCGACGGAGTTAGGAAGCCTGCGGCTTGTCAAATGTGCGCAGGATTGATAATGTGAGTGATTTATTGAAGGAGATTACTGGAGCACTCGTCACTCACCGGGATAACAAGATTTTTACCCCAACCCTGTACTCACCACACGCCCTGGCTCCCATCTCCAGCAGGTTAGTGTCGCTGTATTGGTAGGCCCTCGTCAGGAAGACGACGGCGTTGACCCCAACGAAGAGGGCGGTGAAAACCAGCGCTGGGCGTTATTCCTGGCCCAGATGGCCCTCCGGTGGATGCTGCGCCTGATGCTCAACTGTTCCTTCTCTTGTCGTTCTTCATCCAGGACCACATCCAGGAACCGTATCCTAGTAAGCAAGAGAGGAGATAATCTTCGGTTATCGTTAATATTACTGTAAATAGTGGATATGGGAACAAAGGTGGAGATTGGAAAGGGAAGGGGGGTGGAGGAGATGGAGGTAAATGAAAGAGAAGTGGGGAAATAGGAAGAGGGGGGAGATAGTGTGAGATTGGGGGCGAGAGGGGAAGAGCTGGAGCGAGACCTGACCACCGCTGGTAACCTCATCTAGTACAACAGTAAGAATGTCACCTCCGCCAAACAGAAACACACAGCCCAGCTCAAAATATTTATATAAAAAATACGTCTTGACACATGATGGAGCCGGTCGGCCGAGCGGACAGCACGCTGGACTTGTGATCCTGTGGTCCTGGGTTCGATCCCAGGCGCCGGCGAGAAACAATGGGCAGAGTTTCTTTCACCCTATGCCCCTGTTACCTAGCAGTAAAATAGATACCTGGGTGTTAGTCAGCTGTCACGGGCTGCTTCCTGGGGGTGGAAGCCTGGTCGAGGACCGGGCCGCGGGGACACTAAAAAAGCCCCGAAATCATCTCAAGATAACCTCAAGATGATGCACGATAATTTGCCCAGTACACAAGGAGTTGACTATGTAGATGAGTCAACCAAGATAGCTCTGAATAGGCTCTCGTGTTCAACGTTCATCCATATTTTGTCCAGTCGACTGTGACAGGGAAGGGAATGAGGGAGTACCAGTCACGTACATCACTCTCAGCCTCACCAACGGCGACAGTTACCCCATAGATTCCACAACAGTTCTTCAGTCTGTGGCTTGTACTGCTGAGACAATTCCTCTATTATACATAGATAATATCTGGTTCCACTGTGTCTTACGTCCTCTTGCCGAGACGAACGTCAACATTGTGGTATGACTCCCTAATACCCATTTTTGGGGACAAATAGGTCTTGTGCTATTGAGTGCAACTACTTGAGCTAGTGTTCAGTAAGCTGGCAGCCTGACAACAGGAAGCGAGGAGTCACAATAACGTGGCTAAAGTATGTTGACCAGACCACACACTAGAAGGTGAAGGGACGACGACGTTTCGGTCCGTCCTGGACCATTCTCAAGTCGACCGAAACGTCGTCGTCCCTTCACCTTCTAGTGTGTGGTCTGGTCAACATGACAACAGGAATGTTGTACGCCACAAATAATCCATATTGCTCCTCCAGATTCCAGCTGACTTGCTATTGATTACCACAAGCGGTAATCAAGCAGGTCATCAACAATGACATCAACTATGTAAACAATACAGTTGCCTCCTGCCACAAAGCAAAGTGCTCATCGTCATCAATCTTGCACGAAATGTTTGTATAGGTCACCAGGGGCTGCTTAAGAGTGGGTCCTCTGGCACTGCTACATCACAGAGTCACTGCTCAAGTTGACAGGTTTGTAGGGATTCTAATAGGCGAAGGCTTAAGGGATCTTCAGAGCACAGAGGTCGAGCGTTCTCTTTTCCGTAACACAGCGGGCCAATCACAGGCAGTCTTGGCGATACGTGACAACTTAACTCTTCTCCCATAGGTCACACGACCCGTCATGTAAATACACACAACCTGAAATCAATTTCATTACATAACCATACATGTTTCCTAACATAAAACATTCTCCGGTAGTCCCTGCTGAAATTAGACTACAGCAAATCCTCAGGTTATCAAGATAGCGATTAACTCCCCAAGGTGATATCCGTAAGGAGGAGTCCCTTCCTGAAGACAGCTTCCCGTGGTCTTGAAAGTGCGGGTCACTCTTCCTCCCGGGCTGGAGCGTCCTTGCTGACCCCAGGACCTCGGCAGACTTATTAAAATGCGCGAGCAAGGTTGACCATCACTGCCGGCACTGATCGAGAGAGTTGTTGCTGTGGAATGTGCGGTTCGTCAGGAAGAGAGGGAGGGGGAAGGGGGGGGGAAAGAGTTCGTTCTTTCTCTCTCTGTCCCACTCTCCCTCTTCTAGTGCCCCTCTCCCTCTTAGTCCCCACTCTCCCAGCCCCTATTTTTACTTCAATCTCTCCCTCGTTCCTTTACCCTTTTATTTATTTATTATCTACATCGCTGTTTTATCATTTGCTCGTCACCTTAACTGTTTCCTTCCCATCCCTTTCATTTTCTATCTCCCTTTTACCACATTTCTACATTCTTATACGTGTCCCAGACCCCCTCCCCCCCCTAAACCCCTTTGTGTCGTCCTTCTCTTCTTTATATACTTTGATCTCCCTATATCCTTCATACCTTCTGTTCCCAGATTTCTCCAGTGAGAACCCTCCCTCTCTCCCTTCCTTCCTTCCATTCCACTTCTTGGCCCCCCCCCTCTCTCTCCATTCCTTCCTTCCCATCTATTCATGCCTCTCCCCTGCCCCTCTACTGCCTCTCACCACAGGTTGGTCAAGGTAAACACAACACAGTCATGACTACTCGCCTTTTCCTCACTGATACAGGTTGAGGGACGTCATCACCTCACCGCTTAACCGACTCAGACAGGACGACTGAGATCACACACAAAACGGAGGTACGAACCGACTCCATATTTCTATATCGCTACAAAGCCTTCGACAATTCCTCACACAAGAGTCCAACCTCTTGGGCCAAACGGTAGAGCGACGGTCTCGCTTCATGCAGGTCGGCGTTCAATTCCAGAACGTCCAAGTGGTTAGGCACCTTTTTTTTCCTTCACTTCCTTTTTTTCACTGCGACTGGCAGTGAGAAAGGTGCGACTCGGGAGCTGAAGCCATACTCACCAATCTCTACAAGTACTAACACACACACATATACATATAATTATGAAGACACCAAGCCTGAACGCGTATTCAGCATCCTCTTACATACATACAATTAAACACATTTATATACCATGACAGCAGACACTTCAAGTACTCTCTCTCCCCAGTGCCCTCTCCTTCAGCCAGTCACACTCATCTCCTTGGCAGCTAACCTCTGACCTTTCCAGTTGGCAGTTCGGGCCAGGTGTCGCCCCGGGGGCCAGCTAATTAACACAGGCTTCAACACATGCACTAAACAAGAGCAAATATTGTCTCTCCTATTGTTGAGTTATTTCTAAAATTACTGCACATGACTAGACAAGAGAAACAAAGACCAATGTGAAAAAAGAGGGAATCCCTTCACTCTTATTATTAATTTTGTTTATCGGAAGGTATTAAGGAAATGCTATAATTATAGGTTGCTTTTGTCACGTCATGCCCTGGGGGGAACGATGCCCCTGGGGGGTAACGATGCCCTGGGGGTAACGATGCCCTGGGGGGTAACGATGCCCTGGGGGTAACGATGCCCTGGGGGTAACGATGCCCCTGGATGGTGGTAATTCTAACGAGATAAATATATTGGTTTGAAAGTTACCAGTCATGATATTTCTCTGGCAGAGGAATGAGGAAGGTGGTGAGTGAGGGTGAGTAAATGAGGCTGTGAGTTAATGTAACAAGTGAGCAGAGATGGCAGTATAATCGCTCGCTCACAAAGGCTGGAGCGTTGACTTTAATAAATGTTCATGATATGCAAAGTGGAAACTATGTTTAATTTGGCGGTCTCTCTCCCCATCCCTTCACACGGGTGAGTCTGTTAACCCGCTTACTCAACTAGTTGCTGTTGCCTCCGGTCAACAAATCCTTCTAATAGAACGTCGCATTTTGACGTATACTTTACCTAAAGCCAAAAGCGCTCGTACTAGAAAATGGAAGAGGTTGGCGAAAGTGACGTACTGTCCCGTTTTCTGTTTTGGGTCCTCTGGGAGGTTAGGAGACGGTGTTTTAGTACGATAGTTTCTTGACGTTAGGAAACTTTAGGAGGACGGGCTGCTCCAGTAGCCTATCTTCGTGTGTGTGTGTGTGTGTGTGTGTGTGTGTGTGTGTGTGTGTGTGTGTGTGTGTGTGTGTGTGTGTGTGTGTGTGAGTGTGTGTGAGTGTGTGTGTGTGTCTGTCGCCCAAGGTGAGGCTTCCTCTTTACCCAGTCTATTTCACCCTAGTTCAAGTCGCCCAAGATGAATAAAAGCCCAGTTCCAGTCTTGTTTACCAATCAACGTAGTCTTCTCTCTAAAGGTTATGGTCGCTTTGTTTTTCTCCATCACATTCTGTTGCTTTTTGCAGAGCTTTGTTTTACTGCTGTATATCAGTGTTGACTGTGTAGTGAATGTGCCTCATCGTAGCTTACATGTGAGCTGCGGACGGAGGACTTCGTCTCTCCCTCTGTGACATCAGTCGTCGATAACGGACTTTCACGGTGACGTCACTCTTCCTTCACATTCTTCGACAGT
This sequence comes from Procambarus virginalis, assembly GCA_020271785.1. Lineage (NCBI taxonomy): Eukaryota > Metazoa > Arthropoda > Malacostraca > Decapoda > Cambaridae > Procambarus > Procambarus virginalis. The sequence continues at coordinate 29,464,777 of WNGS01165751.1, read as the reverse complement.
GCAGTCATGCCCCGGTCACTGGTTTGGTCAATGACATCACTTCTCGGTTACATCCCTTGGCAGTGACATGACTCGGCAACGTGGGCTTTGGAAGTACCGCGTCACTCCTCGGTGAAGTGTTATGGCAGTGACATCACTCCAATAACGTGATGCTAGTGTTGACGTCATTAATTCACCCGCGCTGGTGCCACTGGGATCCACCACGTCCCGAAAACTCGGAAATAGCTATACACAAACAAAGGAGTACAGGCTTAAATTGTGTATATTATCTAGCTTTGTATTACAAAGACTGCCACAAAATTCACACGTCAGAACCGATCAATATGTCCAATAACCCTTCCCCCCCCCCTTGTTGCATGACACTACATTGTTATTAATTGCATACACAAAAATTCAATACAGAAATTTCGTTTGTACTTAAATGAATGAACGCAATTAGAGGAAGGTGAGAGAAGGGCTCTCTTTAGGCAATATGAACTTCTGTGTCAAGAATCAAGAGGGTAAAAATAGGGTAACAGAAACCAGCAGCGCCCTTGAGGTGATCAACAATGGTCTTCTCATGCCATCAGACTGGTTTTGGAAGATTAGACTGATTTCTTTTGTTTTGAACATTCATTTAGCGTAGTGTTGACCTTTACTGGTTTTGTCATTGTTGTTGTTTTGAGGCTGGTCGCGGTGTCGCTGGCAGTGGTATATCCTGAGAAGCACGACTGATCAAGTCCAAGGTTTACAACACCGTGACCCCACAACGCCCAAAATATGAAAACTAATGTTGTTGTTGATGTTCAAGACTCGCTACCTGGAACAAAAAGTTCCAAGCAGCACGGGCTATGGTGAGCCCGTAGACTGTCTTTGATATAAGAAAACTAAGAACGCCGTGGTATGAGTGCCAGTTGTTTCCGTCTGAGGCGAGGGCGACCCTGCTGTCTTTACCTCAGAGGTTCACCGGGGCAAGTCTTTTTTTTCACACCTGGTGAAAGCTAGAGTTTATGCCCTGGTTAGCGCCCGTTCTCTCCGGCGTTCACGTCACTAAACTCATGTGCTATACTGCCCGAATCTAACCAAACCGAGGATCCACGAATAGAAAACGGGACATCACGTCAATATTGCCATCTCTTATGTTTCTTGTAATATCTGATAAAAAAAAACCATGGACGGATTTTGCCTTTGTTTTAAAATTCTAAAGCGATTGATAGGCTCGTGCAGTAATGCGGCTCATCACCTTCCTGTGGGTTGTCTATAGCATCCAGACGCGTCAGTGTGTTCTGCTGTTGGTTAGCCTAAGCTTTTGGACCTTAAGTGTGTCGATGCTCTAAAGTATCATGTACATCTGGAACATAGCCCTTCTCTTTTATCAAGAAGCGATTACAGGAGTCTCACAGCTCTCATTTCCGAGTCATTTCGAGTCTGGGATTATCCGTGTATAGAACCTGTGTGTGTGTGTGTGTGTGTGTGTGTGTGTGTGTGTGTGTGTGTGTGTGTGTGTGTGTGTGTGTGTGTGTGTGTGTAGGGGGTTACATGGCCCCAGGAGGTTTCACATGTGTTGCTGCCACACTGCCTCAGGTGCTGGCCTTAGCCTCGGCCTCATAACTGGTCTCCTCCACACACTGGCCACACACACACACATTAACGTCACAACACACCTCATCTGGCAGCTCCTGGCCCCCCCCCCCCCCCCACACTGTGACATCCACCTGGTTTTTGTTTTGCTTCCACTGTTATCTTGAATCCCATTTGTTTACCCACTTTTAGCGGTTGGTGTCTCTCTCTTCTCTTCTCTTCTCTTCCAATTACCCCAAATGCCTTTACGTGTCCCCTTACGGAGTCTTTGCAGCTTTATTTATCATGGCTCGAATCACTAGAGGTCTATCACAATACTACCTCCCTACTTTAAGTCTCAGCTTCCGGGAATCAACAGGGCCGGGAGGCCCGGTCTCCAACCAGGCCTCCCGGTTGGTCGTCTGGTCAACCAGGCTGTTAGACGCAACGGCTCACAGCCTAGTTGATCAGGTGCTTGAACTAATAATATCTTCAAGTTTGCGACCGATTATATATATATATATATATATATATGTGTATATATATGTGTATATGTATATATATATGTGTGTGTGTGTGTGTGTGTGTCAGCTTAAGGAAGCTATTCAATCAACGCTTACATCGTTTAAATATTGTTCCTATTAAGCTTTACAAATAGAGAAACTGTGGAGCGGGCAGCGAGTAATATAGTCTACCAGGCCAAGGTGATGACTGAGAATCCAATCAGCTGATCGTTGTTTATGTGTCATTATCCCACTCCCCTCATACCCCCCCCCCCTCTCAACCCCCTATACCCTACCCCTGCTCCCTCCCCCCCAGGCAGCTGGAGCGCATGCGCGTCAACGTACTTTCATTTCAGTCTAACCTTCGGGTTCGAAAGCCCTTGTCGGCGGCGGCCTGATCAAGTTTGCGGCCGATCAATGTCATCATCCTTGACTCTTTTTCTTCTTTTGTTCTGGCACTTTCATCATAAGAGCGAAGGCATTAAGCGCGCCGTCCACGTCCGGGAACTACGCGCGCGCCGGCGAGGCCACATCTCTCGGATTCCCCGACAGGCCGTTCGTGTAAATGTTTTCTTGAGGATGCTCGAACGTTCCTTTAATTGTTGATACACACGGAATATGCGCGGTTTTTTTTCAGGTATTCCTGCGTGGGACCTAAGCCTCTGGGTGGCTCATTAGCCTAATGTTTATTTCATCTTTGAAGTACTATATTTCGATATCTTCTTTACTGCCAACAAAATGACGGCTGAATAATAACTACAGTAATTAACTTTTCTGGAGTGGCATGCACACTTTCTAAACAAGCAGTATGACCCTCCCAATCACGCCAATAATTATTTATAATAAAGCCTAACTCCTACTGTTTGGACCTTGATCCAGACTACTGGAGGTTACCTTGAGGTTACCTTGGAGTTCTTCCGGGGCTTAGCGTCCCCGCGGCCCGGTCATCGACCAGCGCTCCTGGTTGCTGGACACCCTGGTGAAATACTCTTGATAGGCTCGGGGTCATTGTATCACTATCAACTTCACAGGTGCCATTAAGGATCTGAAAGCCACAACAACTGTTAACATTAAGGAAATTTTGCCCACCTTGACACCTGGTTTGAAAGTAGAAGTTATTTCCCTCGAGTGACTGTGAAACTATGGCACCTGTGAACTGGTGACATGATGAGCTGAATGTGAAGTTTATTTTTATTTCAGGCATTCGCTGGCTCAGGCGACTGTTTCTTCTAGCGATAGTAACATGACTGAAAATATATACAGCTTGAAATGAGTGATGTTTGCAATGTGTGGCAGGCCTACAGGATACCCCTGTATCCTGTACGAACCCGGAGAAAACCCCCCCCCCCTGTATCCTGTAGAACAGGATACATTCGTTGTCATCCAGAGAAAAGACACAAACCGGGTGGAAGGGGGGCATAATATAAAGTTTGGGGCCCAGATATACATAGGGTTTGAAATGCTATTTTGTAAACAATTGCTTTCATTGTCCGATGGCGTCTATGCATACCATACTTTAGTCTTATTAAATCAGGGTCGACATTAGTGCATGCTGAAATGGAGCGTAGACTAGATAGTAGACGCAGTAGTTAGTCGAAGTAGTTAGACGGAGTAGTTAGACGCTGTAGTCTTGTTTTTCTGGCTGTAGACGGCTTCTGTCACCAGGGTGACTGGAACTGCCGCCCCGCCGGACTAAAAAAGCTCACTGTCTGCCCTGCCTCGCCAGTTCTAAATTTCATGACTGGTTGAGACGTTCCATTGGCACACTTGTCATCTGGTTGTACCCTTGGTTGTACCAGCTGCACCACGGTCGCCACCGGTTTGGTTGGTCTGGTGAATGGATTGATCTTGGTGGCAAGTGGTTGGCTTGGTCAACGGGACGTGACAGTATCCTTAACTATCGTCCACTACCTCCCCCCCCCTCACTCCTCTCTGCTCTCTCCCTCTCTCCTCTCTCTCTCATCTCTCTCTCCTCTCTCTCTCTCCTCATCTCTCTCTCGTCTCTCGTCTCGCTCGCCCTGCCTCTCGTTTTCGTCCAATTTTAAAAAACTAAAAC
>WNGS01165751.1:29435572-29449898 GCA_020271785.1 Procambarus virginalis | reverse complement strand
ATCCAAGTATTTTTAGTGTGAAATGCTGTTATTATATTCATAAATTGTTGTTTTAATAATATTACGCTTAACCACTTGGGGGGACGGTAGACCGACGGTCTCGTTTCCTACAGGTCCGCGTTCAATCCTCGACCCCCAAGAGGTTGGGCACCATTCCTTTCCCCGTTCCATCCCAAATCCGTATCCTGATCCCTTCCATTGCTATATAGTCGTAATGGCTTGGCTCTTTCACTTGATAGTTCCCCCCCCCCTGAATAATATTACGAGAGCAGTATTTACGGGCTATTATGCCCGTGCCACTCTTGGGTGGCCTAATCTTCATCAATCGAGAGCAGTACGTCCTAACCAGACGTTATATGTGTATCCTGAACAGTTGATAAATAAAAGTAATTGCGGAACTCCAGTTATCTAATACTTATCATAAATGGTATAAAATCTTATCATAAGACAAGGGATTGTAGATCAGTGTTTAAAAGGGAATTCGGAAGTAATAATAATACAGCTGATGCCATCTGTCGCAGAAGAGAACACTATCAACTGGCTGGTCAACAGTGGCCATAGGTACAGCTTACGCCATCTGTTGTCATCAAATTACACTTATAACAAATTACCCTACAAAATACAACTAACGCCATCTCTTATTTTTCCAACGCACTATAAATAGCCAAACAGCAACCCATAAGTTGGGTTGTTGTGCTCGGGTAGGAGGTTCCAAGCTGCACCCACAAGATGGTATGAGGTGCATAATAAATGGCATATCATTGGTAGATATTCTTTGTTGACATTCACACACCAGCCAATCACAGGAAGGGATCAGCCAAAGGCTCCATCCACTTAATAAATCATCTTTATTCAGCACACCATCCTTGCTTATGACATTCTGCTTCAACTTTAATCTTCCTAAAAGTGAAATGTTAAGTATTTAAAAGTATTAATATAGTGATAATTAAATACTGCAGGACGTAACGAGTGTTACAGAAACATGGGCTGGCTACCTAACTTGTGACGTTATTATTGGGGGTTGCCATGACACAAATAATGATACACTGCTCTGCCGTTTTATTGGAGTAAATTATTCAGTTAGATGGAGATTTCTGTCAGTGCAAACAGAAATTGTTGTTCTTTTTCACAACAACCTGTTGTTGTGCACAAGGACCTATTCTTAGTTTTTTTTTTTTTTTTTTTTTTTTTTTTTTTTTTTTTTTTTGAGATATATACAAGAGTTGTTACATTCTTGTACAGCCACTAGTACGCGTAGCGTTTCGGGCAGGTCCCTGGAATACGATCCCTGCCGCGAAGAATCGTTTTTTCATCCAAGTACACATTTTACTGTTGTGTTAAACAGAGGCTACAGTTAAGGAATTGCGCCCAGTAAATCCTCCCCGCCAGGATACGAACCCATGACATAGCGCTCGCGGACGCCAGGCGAGTGTCTTACCACTACACCACGGAGACTGGTTTTAAATTTTATTTAAAATTTTAAATTTAAATTTAAAAGTTTAAATTTTATTCATAAAAGAGTGTTGGTATTCCCCGCAACAGCCAATCACAGGAAGGTATCTCTGGAAGCTCCGCCTCCTTATGGACTCAGCACATCGCTCTAGCTCATGGCTCGCTGTTTCATCTCTTGTATATACAAACTATGACTCTTTTCGATTACTGTTATAATTATAATATGAGATATAAAAGTTTTTACACAAAATGACTAAATTTTGCCATTAAATGGACTTTGTCTGGTATACTTACAAACATACACCAATTTATTTCCATTCATCCATTATTAATTTCAAATGTAATGTATACTGTCTAGTTTTTTCCTCTCGCCATTACTTGATGCAATATTTGAAAGTTGTCTATTTATTTATCGATCTATCTATTATCTTGTATTTATATTTACAAGTTTCTGTGCTTGGAAGAAAACTCTAAATTGAATTGGGACTAATTTATTAATAATATTATTTAGTATTAATTAATATTTACAATAATTATTAATTACAATTATTTATAGCTTAGTTACTTTCATGTAACTGGCAATTGTACATTCTTCACATTAATAGCCCAAATTAGCACATCTTGCTTTTAAATTAGCCCAAAAAGTAGCAAGTAGCGAAATTAAAAATTTGGAAGCGCGGGGTTCTCAAAAGTAGCCCAATTTGCTATTTGTAGCCCAATCTGGCAACACTGCAGGGAGGCCTGCCTCTCAGCTGTGCAGGGAGGCCTTCCTCTCAGTTGTGCAGGGAGGCCTGCCTCTCAGCTGTGCAGGGAGGCCTACCTCTCAGCTGTGCAGGAGGCCTACCTCCCAGCTGTGCAGGGGGCCTACCTTGCTCGGTGCAGGCGACATCTTGGGGGTCACACACGTCTAGGATGGCCAGGATGCCGTCGGAGCCGCAGGTGAGGTTGAGCCCCGGCAGCACACACGTCAAGGACACGTTGTACCTGTAACAAGAGAACCATTACCGCCGCGGCCAGTTTCTACGCGTCGAGGAGACCTCCTCGCTCATACAAAGGAGGTTGTATAAATATTTATTCCAATAGGGATATGCTCCAGTTAATGAGGCATCGAGGGAGTATGCTGCCTCTCGGCTTCACAATCTTGCTACGACTGTGATCTCTCAGGCTTTTGAAGCAGGTGTTAAAACATCATAATAAATCTGATTTGTTCCACTGTTGTGGCTAGTACTCTGCGCTGTTCAGTTACCAGCACTGTGGCGCCTTCTCACACTGATTTTCCACTGATGACATATGCTTTGTTATACCACTGCACGGACCACCAGCAACTGTACGCGCTGAAAGTATACCCACCACACATCATTCCTATGAACGACATAGCTGCGAACCTTGGAGTGACGTGACAATAACTCTTGTTTCCTGGTGTGTGCATCGCTGGGCGAGAACAAAGAGCCGTTGACTGCATCAACGAGCCGTTGAGCACATCAACGCTACAAGAGATTGATGGCCCACACCCCCAGCATTACCAAAGGGGTCGCACAAACCACTCACCATAAACTAACGCCCCGCTTAAAAGATATAGAATTACAGCTATCATAATACAGTTGACCACAATATATTGTGCTTGTAAATAACAGCCTTCAAAGACCTTTAAGAACGCAAATGATGCGTTTGGACGCCAATGGCTCTTAAGAGAATTCGTGGAATTTGTGTATCTGTTAGAAGTAATAAAATACAATTTACAAGATGGTTTGGTTACTCGGTTCGTTGTCCTGGAACCAGAAAATAATGACGTATCCAGCTATCCCAGCGGGCAAAATATGCTCGGGTAACGTTGACTCATCTCGTCATCAACGTTGATTCATCTCGTTATCAACGGTGAATCATCTCGTTATCAACGTTGATTAATCTCGTTATCAACGGCGAATTATCTCGTTATAAACGGTGAATTATCTTGTTATCAACGGTGAATCATCGTGTTATCAACGGTGAATCATCTTGTTATCAACGGTGAATCATCTCGTTATCAACGGTGAATCATCTCGTTATCAACGTTGATTCATCATTAAACCACCGTCGTATTATTACCATGTGCCATATTTACCTGAATGAGGGGGCCACTAACACTAGTGGCCTCGACGAGGACAGGAAGCCGGCGGCTTGTCGAAGGTCCCCCTAATACACTTGAGTGACCTCAAATATGTAGCATTATTGTGGTTGAAATCTCTTATGTACGTCTGAGCCCAGACTTTGATGTCATCATATTTAATTACAAACGTTTGGCAGCTTAATATTATCAAGTGTGAGGAAATATATAACTTTCGTCCTTATTAGTAGTGGTTTGTTTGTTTGTTTGTTTGGCTTCGACAGTGTTCACTGTGACAATTTAAGGTGTGTTCAGCTTCAGTAATGTTGAGCATTGATCAATATATTAGATCTGTTGTTATTAATAATTATAATAATATTATTATTAATAAGTTATTATTAATAATAAATAATATTAGAAGTTATAAATAATAAAATATAATAATATTAATAATAATAATAAGTTATTAATAATAATAATATTGTCAATAATAATAATAAGTTAATAATAACAAGGAATTAATAATACTATTAATAATAATAATACTAATTAAATAATAATAATAATAATAATAAAATAATAATAATAATAATAATAATTAAAAAAATAATAATAATAATAATAATAATAATAATAATAATAATAATAATAATAATAATAATTAATTAATAGCTTACTGTTCACCTAACAGTAAATAAGTACTCGGGAGTTAGACAACTGTTGTGGGTTGCATCCTGCGGGAGGCGAGTTATTACCCGAGGGTCGAGGGGTGGGGGGGGGGGATTGTTTCGAAAAGTGCAAATATCGGCTTCCTGTCCCCGATGACGGGAACCATTCCGGTGTTGATGTCACGACGGTATTGAAACTGGTATTTAATGGGAGGGGTCAAGCCTCATTAAATATACATTTACGAGTGACCAGTTTGATTGATAACTGTTAGGAAAATAAGATGTTGGCTCAGGGGAGACATCTCCCGTCACGCAGGGTGCAGTCGCACCTCCACAGATCTCCAGTATCAGCTCTTGATACTGGTAATGGCTCAAAGGGGCCACCACTTATGGGCTATTCATGCCCGTGCCACCTTTTGGTGGCTTAGTCTTCATCAATCACCAATCAATCAAGATGTTGGCTCATTCGTTTCGCAGAGACATCTTTTATACATTGTTGATTCGTTGATCTTAATACATGTCTTGTGAGGTGGCCGGAGGCTTCCCGATCTTAATTTTCTTTATACTTTTTTGTGCTGTTCCGACGGTGATCGTAAGGAGGCCAGCACCCGGCCCAGCTAGCTTGCTTGCTGCTTTTGTCTAGTTAAAAAATGAGCGTAAGTAAACAACCTTGCAATTGAAAAGACCATTTTCTAAGCCACTAGAGTCCTTTTTTGCTTTCACATCCGCTATATGGCGCCCACCAGCTATTCTTTTTGACATCCGTTTGCATAAATCTTGCTGCTCGTGACTTTGTGCAGTGTACTGTGTATAGTGGACAAAGTTACTGCAGTTAAGTGTTCTGATGGTCGTGAGTGCGGTTAAGTCTCTAGGGAGCGACAGCTTTACTGCCCCCCCCCCTCCCTCCCCCCTGACTATACCCAGCTGTCCTCCACCAAAAAGAGTCGAAAATCAGTTCTGAACATGGCGTAAACCTTTGCGCCTTCCAAGCCAGATATATATATATATATATATAATATTAGTGGTGGTCCGGAACACAAGTGCATGTGTGCATGTTTCTGTGTGTACTCATCTGATTGTACTCTTCTAAATGTGCTTGTGAGGGTTGAGCTTCAACTCTTTGGATGCGGCGTCTTGACTGTCAATCGTCAATTGTTCCGTGTCACTACGTCAAGAAAACAAACACTCACGTGGCTCCCCAGAGTGGAGCTGGACGCATGTAGCGAAGAGCCTGCACCGTCGTCTCCAGCGTTAGGTTCTCCTCCCCACCGCCACTACGCTCCAAACGCACCTGCGGGAAGAGGTCAAAGGGTAACAGGTCATAGATCACGGGAAAAGCAAGAGAGAGAGAGAGAGAGAGAGAAAGATTTCAATGGAAGAGACCTGCGGAGTCAGAAGGCCAAGGTCACGATAAAGGATGACTGAGTAGGGTATTTGGGATTGTGGTGAGAGGGACGGAATAGCACCATTTCTATACATCAACTTCGTGGAGGGGAAATGTGGGCCGATTTCCCCTTCTTCACGGGAGGCATAGCGGCAGGCCCCGACCCTCTCCTGTAACACATCACATGAAGTCACTTTTAATCCTGGCCTCGGACGGACAAACATATTTGACAGATATAGATAAACAGTAATAAAGTTGTCCCGTCTTGTACTGACCATATAATCGGTGGTGGTGAGGTTGAGTTCGACGAGGGAGCCTTCGTCCACGGGCATCATCACCAGAGGCACGCTCCATGTGGCCACCACCCACCCACTCGGCTCCACCTCCAGCTGCACGCCACTCACAGGCTCCACCCCTGAGTGACGGCGTGTTCCGGCGCACGCAGGTCGTGGGTGTCAACCAGCAGGCGTAGGGCGTGGGCATAGGGCGGGAGCGTGGGCGTAGGGCGGGGGCGTAGAACGTGGGCGTGGACCAACGGGCGTGTGATGACGTGAGCGTGTTCCAGAAAGCGTTTGACGTGGGCGTGTAAAAGTATTACAACGTTATTAAAGGTGTTTAGAGAGTGGCAGAGAGCCTCGGGAAGAGGCTCTGGGCAAGGCTAGCGACCACTAGCGCCAGGTGTGTGTACATCTTGCAAGAGCTGAATTTACTATAAAGGGTAAATAGGCCAACAAATGAGAATTGATTATCACTGTCGTAGTGGGAACTGATCAATGTCGATTTGAAGGGGTGACAGGATAAGCAGCCTACTAAAATGCAATTGCTGGTACTGTCAAAAACTACTATAGTTACCACTTTAGTTATTGCTACAATTCATCTATTAATAACAATCAAAGTATTGATGCTACCATCAATACTTGTGCAACCAATGTTACCACAACAACAAAGGAGACAAGCATGGTGGCCTGACCTTTGGGACAACCGAGCAGCTCCAGGCGCAGGCACTTGGTAAGGTTGCCGATGGAGCGGATGTCGGTGCTGAAGCGCAGACGAAGGTAGCGCAGCAGGAGGAGTGAGGGCAGCGGCTGAGTGGTCACCACGCCTACCTCCGTGTGGGAGTCGCTGGCGAAGAACTGACGAGGCAGCAGGATGGAGTAAGGGTTACAGGTCATTTCGTACACATGATGGTTCCTCAAGCTTTCTAAGATTATGGTGCTATTTAAAGTGTGCTTAATCTGATTTCGGGTGAATGTAGAGGATGAAACTAGGTTAGGTTTAGTTAGGTTAGTTTTACACTCATTAAAATGCAGAAATAGGCGCTACTGGTGAAAGCTGTACCTTTGCAAAGTAAGTGTAATCTTAACCAACGGAGATATACCCAATTTCGCATTAAGATCCTTAATTTAGTTTTCTATTTAATACAATGAAGACGGGTTATAGGCGTCGGAGGACGTCACCGAGTGTGTGAGGAGATAACTCCTATCTGACGAACACCTTTCTTTCTCCCTATCTCCTATTTCCTCCCCCTTCTTCATCCACTGCCTGAGTGCCTGCCTTCCTCCCTATTCCCTCTCTCCCTCCTTATCTCCATCCCTCCCTCCTTCCCTCCCTCTCTCTCTCCCCTCACCTGTAACTCCTTGCCGCAGCAGGTGACCCAGTCATTGGCGGTGAGGTTAGTGGAGCCCAGAAGCTTGAAGGTGATGTGGTAGTAGTAATTCTTGGGGTAGAGGCTGAGAGGCGGCCCTTGCGTCTGGATACCTGCAAGGTGAGATATCTATGTTGAGTAGGAAGTGTGATTGTATGGTGAGATAGTGACGCCGGAGAGATCGTAAGCAGGTACGAGAAAAGACTAAAGGAATTCAATCTGTCGTCATTAGAAGATAGAAGAGTAAGATACCAAAGAGCCAGAGCTCAACCCCCGCAAGCACAAATAGGTGAGCACACACACACACACACACACACACACACACACACACACACACACACACACACACAACACACACACACACACACACACACACACACCACACACACACACACACACACACACACACAACACACTCCAGGCAAGAACTGTGGCATATGAACATGACCTACCAGATACAAGTCTGTTCTCGCCTAAGTCAATGGTGATGGTGACCTCTTTCCTTGGGTCAAGGGGCAGTTGGAAGCACCAGGCACCGGTGCCTTCCAGTCTCGCTTCTTGAGGGTTAGTGTCTGGCAAGGACGACCTGTAATATACAAGCAGCAGGTATGAGGCAGCTCCCAGAAACGACAGAATAATAATAATAATAAAATAATAATAACGAAAAAATCATTTGGGGACATTGAAGCGACTTGAACCAGCGATCTTGTGATTCCCAAACACCTGCCTTGATATAATAATCAATATAATAATAATAATAATAATAATAATAATAATAATAATAATATAATAATATAATAAATAATATAAAAAGTCATAAAGTATGTAATGACTTGTGTAAATCCGTTACGAATAAAAATCCATAATAACAATGATAATATAATAATAATACGAATGGCAGGACCGCACCCAGGCAGACCACACAGACAAGATGTACACATAAATAGGACTAAGTAGGCAGAACCAAAATACCCAACGAACCTAGTTTGAGGAAAAACACAAACACACAAGGAGGAGTGAACAGCAAGAGAGCAAGACAGCTCAGATAGATAGAGAGAGATAGAGAGAGAGAGAGAGAATAGAGAGAGAGAGAGATAGAGAATATAGAGAGAGAGAGAGATGAGAGAGAGAGAGAGAGTTAGAGGACAGAGAGAGAGAGAGAGGAGAGAGGAGAAGGAGGAGAGATAGAGAAGAGAGAGAGAGAAAAGAGAGAGATAGATAGTATGGTGAGAAAGAGAGAAAGGAGGAGAGAGATGAGAGAAGAGACGAGACGAGAGAAGAGAGTGAGAGGAGAGAGAGGAGAGATGAGTAGAGGAGATGACGAGAGAGAGAGAGCAGAGAGAGAGAAGATCACTCACCGTGAAGCTGCTGTCAGGGATGGTACCATCTCTGAGCCCGAGGGCGGCCGTTCAAATTGTTGCTGGCTGTCAGAGGAAAATAAACCTCGTTAATAAAAATGACGGCGAACTCTCATGCCAAAAAAAAACACTTTAATTTATGGTCAGAAGAAAGTACCATTGAGTGCACAAGATCCTTGTCCCAACGTATTGCGCACCAAGATTGTTAAGACGTTGGCAGAGAAAGCACACGGTCATCTTGTATCAAAAAGAGGTTGCATTATTAGAGTCCAGAGTTTGCCAGGTTCGATCCATCACAGGGCTTCAATACTGCCTCATAGGTCAATAACATATCAAGTGGTTTATTGTGATCATCGTGTTATTGCCTCTTCCTTCCCTCTCCCTAGAGCACTGACTTTGTCTGACTTTGAAACGGAGGAGTGGGGGGGGGGGATAACTTATGAGTATTTAGACACCTGTTTCAGCTCAAATGACAAGTGTGGGTGCTTGATGCACGGCACAAGACGTTTTGAAGTTGGCAACAGTTTGGCAGCAGCTGGCAAACAGTGACGTCAGCTGCTGGCCACAGTGGTTCACAGTGCTGGCAACAGTGTGTCAGCTGCTGGCAACCGTGGTGTCAGCTGCTGGCAACAATGGCGTCAGCTGCTGGCAACAGTGGTGTCAGCCTCGCTGGCAACAGTGGCGTCCAGCTGCTGGCAACAGTGGTGTCAGCTGCGGGCAACAGTGGTGTCAGCTGCTGGCACACAATGGCGTCCAGCTGCTGGCAACAGTGGCGTCAGCTGCTGGCAACAGTGTGGTGTCAGTCTGCTGGCAACAGTGGCTTCAGGGGGGCTGCTGGCAACAGCTGGGTCAGCTGCTGGCAAACAAGTGGTGTCAGAGCTGCTGCAACAGTGGTGTCACCTGCTGGCAACAGTGGTGTCAGCTGCTGGCAACATGTTGTCAGCTGCTGGCAACGTGGGCTGGCAACAGTGGTGTCAGCTGCTGGCAACCAGTGGTGTCAGCTTTGCCATTGGGGTTCCCAACAGTGGTGTCAGCTGCTGGCAAACAAGTGGTGTCAGTTCTGCTGGCAACAGTGTGGTGTCAGCTCTGCACGTGTGTCCTGCTCGCAACAGTGGCGTCAGCTGCGGGCAACAGTGGCGTCAGCAGCTGACAACAGTGGCGTCAGCAGCTGACAACAGTGGCGTCCCAGCCGCTGGCAACAGTGGCGTCAGACGCTGGCAACAGTGACGTCAGCAGTGGGCAACAGTGGCGTCAGCCTGCTGGCAACAGTGACGTCAGCAGTGTTGGCAACAAGTGGCGTCAGCTGCTGGCAACAGTGGCGTCAGCAGCTGCCAACAGTGGCGTCAGCTGCTCGCAACAGTGGCGTCAGCTGCGGGCAACAGTGGCGTCAGCTGCTGGAAACAGTGGCGTCAGCTGCTGCCAACAGTGGCGTCAGCAGCTGACAACAGTGGCGTCAGCTGCTGGAAACAGTGGCGTCAGCTGCTGGCACAGTGGCGTCCAGCTGATTCTGGCAACAGTGGTGTCAGCTGCTGGGAACAGTGGCGTCAGCTGCTGCCAACAGTGGCGTCAGCTGCTGGCAACAGTGGCGTCAGCTGCTGGCAACAGTGGTGTCAGCTGCTGGACAACAGTGTGTGTCAGCTGCTCGGCAACAGTTGCGTCAGCTGCTGGCAACAGTGGCCGTCAGCTGCTGGCAACAGTGGTGTCAGCTGCGGCAACCAGTGGCGTCAGCTGCTGGCAACATTGGTGCAGCTGTTGGCAACAGTGGCGTCAGCTGCTGGAAACAGTGGCGTCAGCTGCTGGCAACATTGGGCGTCATGCTGCTGGCAACAGTGGCGTCAGCTGCTGGCAACCGTGGTGTCAGCTGCTGGCAACAGTGGTGTCAGCTTCTGGCAACAGTGTCGTCAGCTGCTGGCAACAGTTGGCGTCAGCTGCTGGCAACATTGGCCGTCAGCTGCTGGCAAACCAGTGGCGTAAGCTGCTGGCAACATTGGCGTCAGCTGCTGGCCAACCAGTGGCGTCAGCTGCTGGCACAGTGGCGTCATGCTGCTCGGGCAACAATGGCGTCAGCTGCTGGCAACAGTGTGCGTCAGCGATGGCTGGCAACAGTGGCAGTCAGCAGCTGGCAACAAGTGGCGTCAGCTGCTGGCAACAGTGGCGTCAGCAGCTGGCAACAGTGGCGTCAGCAGCTGGCAACAGTGGCGTCAGGTGCTGGCAACAGTGGCCGTCAGCTTGCTGGCAACAGTGGCGTCAGCAGCTGGCAACAGTGGCGCTAGCAGCTGGCAACAGTGGCGTCAGACTATGCTGGCAACAGTGGCGTCAGCTGCTGGCAACAGTGGCGTCAGCTGCTGGGAACAGTGGCGTCAGCAGCTGGGAACAGTGGCGTCAGCAGCTGGGAACAGTGGTGTCACCTGCTGGCAACAGTGGCGTCAGCTGCTGGCAACATTGGCGTCAGCAGCTGGCAAAACAGGGGCCGTCAGCTGCTGGCAACAGTGGCGTCAGCAGCTGACAACAGTGGCGTCCAGCTGCTGGCAACAGTGGCGTCAGCTGCTGGGCAACAGTGGCGTCAGCTGCTGGCAACAGTGGCGACAGCAGCTGGCAACAGTGGCGTCAGCTGCCGGCAACAGTGCGTCAGCTGCTGGCAACAGTGTCGTCAGCTGCTGGCAACAGTGGCGTCCAGCTGCTGGCAACAGTGGCGTCAGCAGCTGGGAACAGTGGCGTCAGCTGCTGGGAACAGTGGCGTCAGCTGCTGGGAACAGTGGCGTCAGCAGCTGGCAACAGTGGCGTCAGCAGCTGGCAACAGGTGGCCGTCAGCTGATGCACAGTGGCGTCAGCATGCTGGCAACAATGGCGTCAGCTGCTGGCAACCGTGGTGTCAGCTGCTGGCAACAGTGGCGTCAGCTGCTGGGAACAGTGGCGTCAGCTGCTGGAAACAGTGGCGTCAGCTGCTGGGAACAGTGGCGTCAGCTGCTGGGAACAGTGGCGTCAGCTGCTGGCAACAGTGGCGTCAGCTGCTGGAAACAGTGGCGTCAGCTGCTGGCAACAGTAGCGTCAGCAGCTGACAACAGTGGCGTCAGCTGCTCGCAACAGTGGCGTCAGCTGCGGGCAACAGTGGCGTCAGCTGCGGGCAACAGTGGCGTCAGCTGCGGGCAACAGTGGCGTCAGCTGCGGGCAACAGTGGCGTCAGCTGCGGGCAACAGTGGCGTCAGCTGCGGGCAACAGTGGCGTCAGCTGCGGGCAACAGTGGTGTCAGCTGCTGGCAACAGTGGACGTCAGCTGCTGGCAACAGTGGCGTCAGCTGCTGGCAACAGTGGCGTCAGCTGCTCGCAACAGTGGCGTCAGCTGCGGGCAACAGTGGTGTCAGCTGCTGGCAACAGTGGTGTCCAGCTGCTGGCAACAGTGGCGTCAGCTGCTGGCAACAGGTGCGTCAGCTGCTGGCAACACGTGGCGTCAAGCTGCTGGGCCAACGGTGGCGTCAGCTGCTGGCAACAGTCGGCGTCAGCTGCTGGCAACATTGCGTCCAGCTGCTGGGGACAAACGGTGGCGTCAGCTGCTGGCAACAGTGCGTCAGACTGCTGGCAACAGTGGTGGTCCGCTGCTGGCCACAGTGGCGTCAGCTGCTGGCAACAGTGGCGTCAGCTGCTGGCAACCGTGGTGTCAGCTGCTGGCAACAGTGGGCGTCAGCTGCTGGCAACGTGCCAGCTCGGCCATTGGGGTCAGCTGCTGGCAACAGTGGTGTCAGCTGCTGGCAACAGTGGCTGTCAGCTGCTGGCAACAGTGGCGTCAGCTGCTCGCAACAGTGGCGTCAGCTGCTCGCAACAGTGGCGTCAGCTGCGGGCAACAGTGGCGTCAGCTGCGGGCAACAGTGGCGTCAGCTGCGGGCAACAGTGGCGTCAGCTGCTGGGAACAGTGGCGTCAGCTGCTGCCAACAGTGGCGTCAGCAGCTGCCAACAGTGGCGTCAGCAGTTGGGGGACAACAGGGTGGGCGTCAGGGCTGCTGGTGGCAAATCATTGGGTGGGAGTCCGCTGCTGGCAAACAGTGGCGTCAGCCTGCTGCAAAACAGTTTGGAGTGTCAGCAGCTGGGCAACATGTGTTTCAGCTGCTGGCAACAGTGGCGTTCAGGCTGCTGGCAACAGTGGCGTCAGCAGTTGGAAACATTCACGTTTTCTATGAGTAGCTTGGTTTGGCAACCTGTCCCAAGGGAGGAAATTCACTCACGGGAATGGATTGAGAATGACTTATATAATTAGTGCAACTTTCTATCCATGGCTAGGTTAGGTGAAAGTTATTTAGATGAAGGTTTGGTTAGACATATTACGGTAACGTGCTGGGCTTAGAATCTAAGCCCAACCTGATGTTGTTGTGGCTGCTTGGGGGGTGAGATGGTGACCCCAGGCTGCTCCACGCCGCACTCTCCTTAGCCCACGGCTTGCCAAATCCATATTGCTGGTAAAAGTAGCGAGCTGACGGTCTAAAAGTAGCGAATAGTGAATAAGAGTAGCCCAATTTTTTGTTGGACGGGTTCAAAGTAATATATTTTGATATATAGAGTACATTACACGATTTTAATTTTTTATTAATATTGCTCTGCGCATATATATATATATATAATATATATATATATAGATATAGATATAATATATATATATATATATATATAATATATATATATATATATATATATCATATATATAATATATAGACTTCTGGGCGCCTGGGGTAAATGTGCACTCAAGTTTTTTAAAGGAGGTTGGTGCGGAACTCATTGGGAAAAACTAGAGACCCACGAGCAGCAAGTTTCCTATTCCAGCGCCTCAGTGCCGCAGTACAGAGGGGAAATGCGTGCTGTATCCTTGGGTAACGCACCCAACCTCCGAGGAGCTGGACGAGGTCCTTCGAACGCTGATCGTTTAATTGTTATATATTTGTTGTGTGGGTGTGTGTGTCTCTGTAAACTGTAGCCTTGCATAAAAATAAAAAAACATACAAAAAAAGAATAGGGGTGGTAGGAGAAGAAAAGAATTAAGTATGCAGCGAAGAACTCCACAAGATCTTCTCTGAATGCTCTTTGTTTCTTCTTCGAGGATGTGGGTATGTGGGTCCCTGCAATTGCACCAGAGGTGGTACCCCTTCATATATAGATATATATATATATATATATATATATATAATATATATATATATATATATATATTATGATAATAATAATAAATGTTGGACCAGTCAATGGTTATTTGCTAACACAAACTCTGGCCATGTTTGCAGATATTGGAAATTCTTTGTCCCCAGCATTATTTAAACCATTAGGGTCTATAACAGCTCCGCTGCTAAGTAATTTTCAACCAGTCATCCTGGGCAGCGGACAAACATGAACCTACTTGCCCGAGCGCGTGTCGTCTTATTTTTCGGTTACGTTCCACTATATTTGGTCGGTAACTCTTTGCAAATTAGTTTGGGCAACACTGGTCTAGGGAATGAGAATGGTGAAAATGAGGGCTGACGCATACCATGAGACGCAGGGGGCATGGAGTGTAGATGTTGGCAATGGTTAGAGAAGGTCTGGCAATGGTAGGGAAAGGGTGGTGGTGGAGGTAGGGTATGGTGAGGGTCAGGTGGGAGGTAGGGTTGGGTAGGGTGATGATGGTGTGAGGCAGGGGATACTAGGGGTTGGTTCTGGGCAAGGCATAGGATGGTAGAGGAGGGTTGGTCGTATGACCAAGGTTGGGGTTGCGGGGGGG
>WNGS01165751.1:29408426-29424027 GCA_020271785.1 Procambarus virginalis | reverse complement strand
GCACACAATCATTGAGTACCAAAAGGAAAGGAAATCCTTAACAGATTAGTTGTGCCATTGTCAAAATAAATAACAGACATAGCAGTGAATCACTCAATATAAGCCTAGCACACACAAAAATTAATTCGCTCAAATCGCACTCTGAGATAATCCAACTTAACAGATTCCTATCCAGAGGAAAGTGAGTTTTGTGCTCTAAAATTACACAACCTTAAAGAGGAAATATTATCTGAGAGGCAGAAAACACGCCACACATCACACGGGCAATGCCCTCAAAGTACACGTCAAAGCCATACACAGGGGCTCCGGGGGGCGCGACCTTGAGTCCTTATATATGGCCGTCGTCGACGATGGCCTTACCTGCCGGAGGCGGCGGCGGTGGACACGGTGGTGCTGGGGGTAATCCGAGACTTGGCACTGATGCTGATGATCTCACTGCGCTTGTAGGTGAGCTCCGATTTTATCTTTGTCTCGTTTCTCCTCCTTGGCTGCACCTGCCCGTGATCCTTGACCTGCATCTGCTCGTGACCCTTGGCCTGCATCTGCTCGTGATCCTTGACCTGCACCTGCCCGTGATCCTTGGCCTGCACCTGCCCGTGACCCTGACCTCTGCCGGTGCAGGACAACAAAACCTTGGCGACTGGTGTGGAGGAAGGCAATGTGTACACTGTGTCCTTCCTGCCGTGGGCCGATGACAGACTCCTCGCCAAATTTGACTTTGAGCTGCACGCTAGTAGGTCTCTCTGTCTCTCTCTCTCTCTCATTATCATCAATAATGTTACCATTATTAATATTACTATTACTTTCAAGTCGTATTAGCATTATCACAATTATTACTATAGTCATCAATATTAGCGTCATATTACCATCAATATATAATTGAGAATATCAGTTGGAGCAATATGTGGATTGGAACCAACGACCTGGCTACTCCCAACAGCGTACTTTACCCCTGCACCACAACCACGTGGTCCAAGCGTAAGGTGGTTCCAGGGGTAAGATGGTTCCAGAGATAAGATGGTTCCAGGGGTAAGATGGTTCCAGGGGTAAGATGGTTCCAGGGGTAAGATGGACCAGGTTGTAAGGTAAACCATGATTGCCTGTTTCAGTCGCGTGGGCGGACGTGAAGCTCTCGAAGCTCACCAGCGGCTACGGGGCCTTCGTCGCCGACGTGGATCTGGCCGCCGACATCGTCTGGAACGGGACGCTCATGGTGACGTGGCTGCCGGCCCGGGTGGTGGGCGCGTCCCTGCAGCAGGAGACCGGGGCTGCTGCCGCCGCCGCCGCAGAGGAGACGGGCGCCGCGCAGTATGACCAAGCTATGACGGGGGGCGCCGGCGGCGGCACTTCAGGCGGCACGGCAAGTGGGACTTCAAGTAGCACAGGGGGCGGCACTGTGGGTGGTACTTCAGGTGGTTCTACGAGTGGCACTGCTGGTAACACTACGGGTGGTACTGCTGGTAACACTACGGGTGGTACTGCTGGTAACACTACGGGTGGTACTGCTGGTAACACTACGGGTGGTACTGCTGGTAACACTACGGGTGGTACTGCTGGTAACACTACGGGTGGTACTGCTGGTAACACTACGGGTGGTACTGCTGGTAACACTACGGGTGGTACTGCTGGTAACACTACAGGTGGTACTGCTGGTAACACTACAGGTGGTACTGCTGGTAACACTACGGGTGGTACTGCTGGTAACACTACGGGTGGTACTGCTGGTAACACTACGGGTGGTACTGCTGGTAACACTACGGGTGGTACTGCTGGTAACACTACGGGTGGTACTGCTGGTAACACTACGGGTGGTACTGCTGGTAACACTACAGGTGGTACTGCTGGTAACACTACAGGTGGTACTGCTGGTAACACTACAGGTGGTACTGCTGGTAACACTACGGGTGGTACTGCTGGTAACACTACGGGTGGTACTGCTGGTAACACTACGGGTGGTACTGCTGGTAACACTACAGGTGGTACTGCTGGTAACACTACGGGTGGTACTGCTGGTAACACTACGGGTGGTACTGCTGGTAACACTACAGGTGGTACTGCTGGTAACACTACAGGTGGTACTGCTGGTAACACTACGGGTGGTACTGCTGGTAACACTACAGGTGGTACTGCTGGTAACACTACGGGTGGTACTGCTGGTAACACTACGGGTGGTACTGCTGGTAACACTACAGGTGGTACTGCTGGTAACACTACAGGTGGTACTGCTGGTAACACTACGGGTGGTACTGCTGGTAACACTACAGGTGGCACTGCTGGTAACACTACGGGTGGTACTGCAGGTAACACTACAGATGGTACTGCTGGTAACTCTACGAGTGCCAGTAGCACTACAGCCAGCACTACAAGCAGCACCGACACCTCCAGTAGCACGTCCACCACGTCGATGGGCGACGAGGAGGATGTAGGAAGCGGCGACGTGGACTTCGAGTACCAGGAGCCGTTCGTGCCGGAGACGTGGGATGAGGGGACGGCCTTCCTCTACACGGTGGTGATCACCGCTGGGGGCGCTGGTGAGTCTACATACACCCCCCCCCCCCCCACACACACACACACACACGCACGCACGCACGCACGTGTGTGTGTGTGTGTGTATCACAGCGATGATTTCTCTACCTGTTGCCACTTAACTACCCAACCACTTCACTGTGGTTGGTATAGTGACGGCTTCGCTTCTTGCTGGGTTTTGTGTTATCACAGTGATATGCATGTATCACTGTGATAACACACATGTATCACTGTGATAACACACATGTATCACTGTGATAACACACATGTATCACTGTGATAACACAAAATTACTTAGGCAAGTTGACCAGACCACACACTAGAAGGTGAAGAGACGACGACGTTTCGGTCCGTCCTGGACCATTCTCAAGTCGATTCGACTTGAGAATGGTCCAGGACGGACCGAAACGTCGTCGTCCCTTCACCTTCTAGTGTGTGGTCTGGTCAACATACTTTAGCCACGTTATTGTGACTCATCGCCTGATTACTTAGGCAACTTGCTAACAAACACTGTTCTCAACAGCAAAATATATGTAAGTACTCCTAAAACCTCGGGTGATCTGAGCCGCCTATAACACACTCTAAACTCTATAACACACTCATAACACACAAAACTATCAACGATCCTCCTTAGCACCAAAAAAAGTAAATTAAAAAATAATGCTAAACGCTAAAAAAAACCGCTAAATTTAAATCTACATTTAATAAAATAACGTTATCCAAACCTACTAAATAAAACCGTAAGGCAGTGTGTGTGTATATATATATATATATATATATATATATATATATATATATATATATATATATATATATATATATATATATATATATATATATATATATAATCTTTTAACTGCGCTTGTTTGGTTTGCTTTCTTTGCTTGACAGAGAACTGGACCGCGAACGTGAGTGGTCGAGGGAATGTGGGAGTTCGCAGAAGGGTCGGGGGAGAGCTGGTGGTGGGGGTGGAGATGCCGCAGCTCACCTTCCAGACGGAGTACCTCATCCGCCTCACTTGCCACTTCGGCCTCGTCTCTGTCGAGTGCGGCACCATCAAGGCTTACACAGGTGAGGAGGCGGGGGGGGGGACTTTGTGTGTGTGCTTCATATTGGGCTGGTGTGTGTGTGTGTGATTACCTAAGTGTAGTTACAGGATAAGAGCTACGCTCGTGGTGTCCCGTCTTCCCAGTACTCTTTGTCGTATATCGCTTTGACATTACTGACGGTTTTGGCATCTACCACCTTTTCACCTAACTTGATCCAACCGTCTACCACTCTGTTTGCGAAAGTGTGTGTGTTTGCTTTACTACATTATATTGTAACATGCCAGGCCTATCCAAAATGAACATTAAATATTATGCTAATAATAATGATGATGGCCATTTACCGCTCCTAACATTCTCCACATATATTTTCCCCTTGAGCTGTCTCCGCTGATCACTGCTGAAGTTTGCAAGATTCTCCGTCTCTCTGTTCTCCCTCTCACCTCTGCTCATTCCTAATAAAATCTCCTTATATTTTTTCTTCGTTGTTCACTTCGACCTGCTCCTGACTTTACCCTTATCTGCTTCTCCGTCATCGGCAGCGCTACCATTACTCCTGACGGAGCTGGAGGGGGAGCTGTTGGTGTACACCGTGACAGAGAACAGGGCGGGGTGGGAGCGGCAGGAGGCACAGTGCCAGCGTGGCGACGGCTCTCTCGTCTCCCTCCCAACGCTCAACGAGGCTGACCTCCTGCGTGGCGCCTTGCTTCAGGGGTCTTCGGCGCCTACTCTCGACACCTACTGGATAGGGCTCAACATGTGTCCCGATTACACGGGTAAGTCTTCACTAGCACAGGCGAGGCTTCATCATCACAGGTGAGGCTTCATCAGCACAGGCGAGGTTTCTTTAGCCCGAGACAGATACTCGAGTTAGAGGGTGGTAAACAAGCAAACAACATATACACAGTTCTGAGTACACTGTTTTCTCATGCAACACCTTCGTACTTGAGTATTTGTCTATGCCACAGTTTAGCATTATTACCAAAGAATGGTTATTAGCCTGTCAGTATTTAAACAAAGGCCTTAAAGAGGTCCCTTCCTGACAGCACCGGTGAGGCTCCATTACCACAGATTTCACTTCGGAGAGTCGCACTTGTCCGCGTTTGGAAAGCCTTGACGTGTAAAGCCAAGTCCTTCGTCCCCTCCTACGTATTTAGTTACTTTTTCTTATATATAAGGATTTTCAGGTACATAACATTACATAACTTGTATAGACTGTAACTTCCTGGACGTGAAGAAAACTGGAAATTGCATTATTCTGATGAAAAAAAAAGTCGATGGCTTTGAAGAAAACATAGAATTCGATGCTTTTGTCACAACATTTTCCAAAATACCTTGCAGGTAACGTGTGGACTGACGGCTCCATCTGGCAGCAATCACTGCTCTCCTCCACCAACGCCCAGCTGTCGAGCACCACCTGCTGCATTAAAGCCAGCTGGGGAAAGTACCAGTACAGCTGGAGCGGGGAGGTCTGCAGTGCGCTGCTTCCGACCGTCTGCGAATTCAATCCAGAAAGTAAGACCCTTTTCCGGTATATTTTAAGGGCAAGACTGCTGACTGCACGCTCCTGTGTTACTGAGTCTGTTACCTGCTGTCTCAGTGGTGTGTGTGTATCTGTTGTCTCAGTGGTGTGTGTATCTGTTGCCTCAGTGGTGTGTATCTGTTGTCTCAGTGGTGTGTATCTGTTGCCTCAGTGGTGTGTATCTGTTGTCTCAGTGGTGTGTGTATCTGTTGTCTCAGTGGTGTGTGTATCTGTTGCCTCAGTGGTGTGTATCTGTTGTCTCAGTGGTGTGTGTATCTGTTGCCTCAGTGGTGTGTATCTGTTGTCTCAGTGGTGTGTGTATCTGTTGCCTCAGTGGGGTGTATCTGTCGCCTCAGTGGTGTGTATCTGGTGTCTGTACAATCTAATGTGTCTGGCATCTGTAAGCTCCACTGTGCTTCTGATATCGGGGTGGGAGAGGTGTTGTTGTTTCAGTGTAAGTATGTATGATGTATAACTATACTTATAAATACACTTGCATAAATACGCAGGGCTATGCAAGCACATACATATATTCCTGGCACAGTCAGTCAAGCAGTCAGCAGCAGGTATGCCCTTTAGAAGTACTGGTAAAGGGCCTGCCACTACCCGTGTGTGTGTGTGTGTGCCTGCAGGTATGGTGGATGCGGTGACGGAGCTCCAGCGGGGGAGGGCCAACGTCACCTCAGCTAGCGTCTCTTGGAACTATACTCAGCAGTTCTGGACGCCCGACACTCTCATCGTCTCCTTCTGCCCCTACAGGAGTCTTAAAAACTCCCTTCCTTACACTACGAACGACTCTGCATTGTAAGTCTTGTGTGTGTGTGTGTGAGTGTGGTGTGTGTTTGTATAGTAAGGTGTGTGTGTAATGATAGTTACTTATTCAGTGCCTTACGGGCTCACCATAGCCTGTGCTACTTGGAATTTTGTTCCAGGGAGCGAATCTTTAACAACAACAACAACAAGTTACTTATTCACATAGACTTGTTTCAATATATCTGTGTGTTGAATAGTACAGATCATGTCTGGTCTCATGGCCTCTGGTGTAGCCAATCCGAGCAAGGTATTCGTCTAGGTTTAATGTGTCTGCCTCTGATCAATATATAGTGAGCAAACAGTCGTTGTTGTACATACTGGTGCCGGCCACATGATCCTAACCAGCAAGAGCCTCCTGCAGATGCCATACGAGTAAACTGGACGCGGAAGCCGTTGACCTCCTGCAGACGGGCCTCGAGCCCTACACTGAGTACCACGTCAGTGTGACGACCAACATTCAGCAGGTTGGCCTTACTGGAAAACAAGTAACCACGTTTGTCAGAACCTGTGAGTATACCCAGAGAGAGAGAGAGAGAGAGAACGTCCGTATATCTATATCTATATTATATATAAACAAAAACAATATTGTACTAAAACGTGCCATAAACCTAAAATTTGTTGAAATTGGAATAAAATTGACATTGGTTTTCTAGTTATGTTAATCTGCGCCAAGTGACGTAAGTACCTAGCATCAGGCCCCCTGATCTCTGACCTCTGACCCCACAGATCCTGAGAAACCTCTGCAGGTCTCATTTGACGAGAACGGCTTCGTCAACATCGTGTGGGCACAAAAGGTACGACAGAGAACACTACTCAATAATTACAATAATGATTTACTAAGTGTAACTTAATCAGGACATGTAGATAACAATAATCAAAATAAATCATCTTGATAATGATGATAATGGTACTGATAGGCCTCCAACCCTGCCTATATGCATGAGTTATGAATATATTTATTTTAATTTTCAAATTGATTTGATGATCAGTTTTTCAGCACATACACAGTTATCAACAAATACACAGAATAGATCATACACAGTTGCCAGCACATACACAGAATAGATCATAATAAAACATACACAGTTTTCCAACTTAATACACAGAATAGATCACAAGGTGCACAATGTGCACGTTGTTCTTGGCTCTCAAGATCATCGATTTTTTGTCCAAATGTATTTGTATTCATTAATAAATTGTATTATTGTTATACCGACCCTTGTCAGGTGGCGGAGTTCGAGGAGGACGACATAGTGAGGGTTCTCATCTTCAACTGGACGCACCCCAACACGGCCATACACGACACCACCATGCAGGCCTCTGGCACCCAGCTGCAGGCTGAGGGGGTCACGCTGGGGGCCAACTATACTGTCATAGTGGAGGAGTTGCATGGCAGGAGACGCCAGGAGACCCTCACCCTACTAGCTTGTGAGTTGTGGGTGGCGTTGTGCTTGTTGTCTGGGGGAGGTCGTGTTTGATTGGGGAAGGCTGTGGGTTGTATTATGCTTGCTGCCTAGGGGAAGGTTGTAAGTTATACGTTGTTGCACAGACACTGGTTGCCTCTTGCTGGATATAGCACAGTGCTGGTAATATGATTTATGGTTGTGGCAGTGGGTTTAAGACGACCGACAATTAACAAAATATATTACATTAGAAGTGAGTGTGCAAGAGATATAAGGTGAGACACAGGCTGCTCTGTAAACTATGGCTGTGACGGTCGTGGAGTGACATAGTGGAGTCTACCATGAAGAAGCGAAGTCACAAGTCAGTGGCTTTGTTGAATAACACAACAATAGTAATAAATGTAGTATAAAATATAGTGATGAGAGCGTGTGCAGCAATATCTCCCCCACCGCCGCCGCAGACCCGCCTTGTGACTGCGAGAACTGCCAGGTGAACGCCCGGTGCTTCCTGCCGCTCTACGAGTCCGTCAGCCCCGCCGGAGCTCTCGAGGCTTGCAAAGGCAGCGACACCAGCCTGGCCACCGTCAGCAGCCGGGAGGAGGTGGACCTGCTGCTGAGGATGGCCCTGACGTTAGACAACGACCTCTGGGTCTCTCACACCTCCATGAAACTCAAAGCTTCAGGTGAGAGCAATTGGAAGTTTTGTTTTAAATCTTCTGTCCGGGAGAAGATCAGAGATAAATCTTTTCATCTTGTGGTAGTATAAATTACAAACGTAATCCTCCTAACATAGGCCACTGAGATATAGATAATACATTATGTCTGATGCCTGTGTTAGACGTTGCCTGATGCTTGTGTTAAATGTTTGGTGCCTGTGTTAGACGTTGCCTGATGTTTGTGTTAAATGTTTGGTGCCTGTGTTAGACGTTACCATTGATGCTTATGTTAAACGACGATGCTTGATTAGGAAATGTATATGTTTATCTCTCAGAATGTTCGGTAATACGTTTATTGCTTGTGATGTGTGTCTATGTATGTATTAACACGTTGTACTGAACGGGGTGAGAATAGCTTGAGCTACCTCATCCCTTTGTGTGTATTTTACCTCAATAAACTTATTTCAATTTCAATTTCAATGCTTGATGCCTACAGCTTTGCCTAGCAGCGCATCTCTGATGGAGGAAAGTGGGATGCAGACGCTGGAGAACGGGACCCAGGTGCCCACAGCCACGGCCTCCGTCAACGTTCAACCGGTAGAGTGTCTCATAGTGTCGAGGGCGGCCCGGGCCGTGGTAGTGGAGCAGTGTACCAACACCCACAGAGCCGTCTGCAGCCACAAGGTCTCAGGTGAGCCCCACACACAAGCACTGTGTCTGAGATATTGAGAGGAAAGAAATGGTGGGGAAAAAATCCGTTGTTCAATCATGAATTCTTAGTTATTAAACGTCTAAGTACATAGGATAAAATGACAATAAGTCACAAACTCACCAACCCCAAAACACATAATATCCAGCATCTGCTAAAACACACATATATCCACCAGCTGCTTAAAGCCCACCTTGGAAACTCCCGCTAAAGAGTGTGTGTGTATAATGATATGTTTCTGTGACAGTGGGCGCGGCGTTCACCAACATCACGACGGTAATCGGGCCGAACTGGGTGACGATGGAGTGGGACAACTCGAGCTTCATGTGGGCGGCCAAGTTCGCCGTCACCTACCAGAGGTCGAGGGAGAAGAGGTACAAGAGAGCCCTGCACTGGGTGCCCTTTACCTCGGCTCCAGGTAATTGATGCCCTTCGAAATATACTGTCCCGTTCTCTCGATTTGCAACTCCGTC
This sequence comes from Procambarus virginalis, assembly GCA_020271785.1. NCBI lineage: Eukaryota > Metazoa > Arthropoda > Malacostraca > Decapoda > Cambaridae > Procambarus > Procambarus virginalis. Next base: position 29,414,879 of record WNGS01165751.1, on the reverse strand, counting down.
AAAAAAATCCTAAACTTTGTTTGCCTAAACACAAAGATACAAACCCAAGCAACCCACCTAACCTATCGAGAAACGGTCAGGATTTCGGTGCTCTGTTACTAATACGTTGCCAGTTTTAACGGAATGGTCAACTCCGTAAGAAATGCGACGTGTTAGATGAGGAAACTGGTTGACTAAACCAGTCAATCAGTCAATTGAAGGTCGTCTTGATTACAATCTCAAGAAGAATTGTCTTCGTGTATATCTTCCTGTATTCGTGGGATTGTTTAAACTTAGATTTGTATATTTTGCCCTGTTTATTATTAGATATTGTATGTGTAGCATTTTGTTACAGTGACGGTGACGCAGCTTTACCCTGAGACAGCCTATACCCTGGAGCTGGAGGCCGACCTCGGGGAGGGCATCGTCACCACCTCCCCGGAGATAGAGATCCTCACCAAAAACATGACGGCGGTGGAAGAGACCCATTCGTCTCAGGTGTGTGTTGTGCGTACCATCATCATCATCATCATCATCATCATCATCATCATCATCATCAATGCCACTATCACTAATCCTCTAATTACGGTAATCATCCCAACCATTATCTTCACCACCACCATCATCTTCATAATCACAATGGCAATAGTCACACCTAATATAATAAAACGATAATAATCGTCATTACTAATCTTAATATTATTTGACCCCATACCGACGATGATGTACACTGTTACTGACGCTGGGAACTCGTGGCAGGCGCAGCTGGTGGTGTCCGGGTTCACCACCCTGACGGAGAGCCAGGTGCTGCATCTGGTGTGTAATGCCCTGCTGGTGGCCGCCTGCATCACAACCATGCTCTTCTTCTTCGCCACGGGGTACGTCCGCCGTCTCCCAAGACTTGGAAACAATAATAAAGGAAGTTACAGAAAAGCTGTAGACTTAGTAGGCGAGAAATTGATCAGCTGTGAGAGGAATGAGTGACTGGTCGCATATAAGGAATGGCCATTCGTCCGTGTGTGTGTGTGTGTGACAGTTTGGGAGAGGTGTTAGAAATATGGTCTTGAATGTGAAGTGGTAAGTTGAGCATAAACAAACTATACGTTCAGGTGCAAGGGTATTCAGGCAGCAGTATCTTGAGCATCACCATGACTTTTGTTGTCCATAATGCCATTGCCACGTGTCACAATCCCTGCACAAAAACAGCATGTCCAGTACATTTGTACTGGACAAGCTTATGTCCAGTACAAAGCTTATACCAAGCTTATGTCCACAGCACTGTGAACATAAGCTACATGTGCTATAGTCTGTATGAGGAGTTAAACTTGTAGATAAAATGTTATATTATCATTTCGCAGGATACTTTTAAGTTGGGTTATGAGTTGAACCTGCGAGCCTTCACTGCCACACCTCGCCTGGATTATGATAATATATTCTACTGTTCAGTTTTGAATGAGTTACACAGTAACATGTATCCAATACCATTTGGTCTAAACCAATTGATAATTGGGCATACGAGTTTTCTGATAAGATTTCTATGTTCATAGAGTAAACTCTATGAACATACAGTTTACACTTGGAGAGCTCAGTGTTGAAAGAGTTGTTAGCTACAATAGGAAACTATATCCCATCCTAATCGTGGCTATTACTACGTGACAATTTCTCGTAGACGCCTTGTGCTCTCCATACATGTAGTTTTCAATTATAAACAGATCATAGTTGTTACTACAAGAGCTCTCTGCTATCTAGGGGACTTGATTGGCTAGACTAGGGTGGTCGCTAGGCTAGGGTGATTGCTAGGCTAGGGTGGCTATTAGGCTAGGGTGACTGCTAGGCTAGGGTGGCTATTAGGCTAGGGTGACTGCTAGGATAGGGTAGTCGCTAGGCTAGGGGAGACTGCTAGGCTAGGGTGGTCGCTAGGCTAGGGGAGACTGCTAGGCTAGGGTGGTCGCTAGGCTAGGGGAGACTGCAAGGCTAGGGTAGTCGCTAGGCTAGGGGAGACTGCTAGGCTAGGGTGGCTATTAGGCTAGGGTGACTGCTAGGATAGGGTAGTCGCTAGGCTAGGGGAGACTGCTAGGCTAGGGTGGTCGCTAGGCTAGGGGAGACTGCTAGGCTAGGGTGGTCGCTAGGCTAGGGGAGACTGCTAGGCTAGGGTGACCGCTTGTCGAGGGGTAAAATTAAGTTCTCATCTTTTATAGACTCTTCAGGTTAAATTGCGTGTATATGCATACTTATCCTATCGAAATAAAATTGATGTTGTGTGTATTTTACATTGCATTATGAGCACTGTGAAGTATATTTGTGATAGGCCAACTGAGGGCAGCACATTTGGGGCGTGAATGTTGTGGGAACGTTGTGGGAGAGCTGACGCAGTTGTCTTGTGCTCCTCAGGATGTTCTACCAGGACTGTGTAGCTCAGCTGGGCTTCCAGTCCTCAGTGATGGCCGCTTACCTCAGCCTATTGCTCGCTCATCCGGACCACGTTAGGCACGGCGACAAGGTGAGTCCCGGTGCTGTTGATGATGTTGTTTTTTAGATTCAGAAACTGAACAAAAAGTTACAAATAGCACGGGCTATGGTGAGCCCGCAGTGGACTTAGCTGGCACAGGGGTGGGGCTGTAACTGCCCCGGTGCAGTTCTTCATGTTGTTAAGTGCTTGCTTGAGTCCTATGAGAGAGAATCCCGGCGCAGTCCTTCCTATTAGGTACTGTCTCTAGCTCTCTCGTGTGAGACGGCTTCTTTTCCTCTGGCTCTCCCTCTTTTAGCTTCAGAAAAGGGGTGTTTTTATCAGGTCCTTTTTTATGTTGCATGAAACATTTGATCGTGGTTTTTATGACATATTACCAGTAAGAATATGAACAACAATAACAATATGAAGAAGAATAACACCTCCCCGGTGGAGGCGGAGGCAAATGGGCAAAATGTTTTTTTTCACCCTGATGCCCCTGTACCTAACAGTAAATAGGTACCTGGGAGTTAGACAGCTGCTACGGGCTGCTTCCTGGGGGTGGAGGCCTGGTCGAGGACCGGGCCACGGGGACACTAAGCCCCGAAATCATCTCAAGATAACCCCAAGATGTACCATGTTGTGATTTTTTACAACAGGCTCCCGTCATTTCTCTCAGTGGATAAACCTCTTTAGATGCACATTTAGTAACGTATATCTTTCCCTAGTTAAAAAAATACAATAATTAAATTATGATTACTTAATACTGGTCATGCTATGTTTCAATATGTTTCAAGGAATGCCATGTAAAGTGTTCTAGCCTATCTTAGTATACAAATGATTAAGTTCTTTGATATATTGGTGGCCAAAAGTACTTCTACCCTCAACAGTAATGTTATTTTATAACATTCTAAGATACAATTTACCACAAAAATTAAGTTTTTATATTGCATTATCCTTTGATTTGTTTTTATGGTTACTTGTGTATATTCGTAAAGTTCTTCTTATCATGAACGTATCTCTATAGAATGTTTAAGAAATCTGACGGAAGTGCGTAAGAGACAGAGCGAATGTTGTTAATCAGTGAAAGCGGTTGAGATTGACTGGGTGGTTCTACTGACAGAGTGGATGTGTGGCGGTGGCTGTGGTGCTGCACCTGCTGTTCCTGTGGGCCTTCATGTTCCTCATGCTGGAGGCGCTCACCATCGCTCACCTCCTCGTCATCCACATCAAGAGCCCCTTCCAGGTAGAGATCACTCTTCCTCCTTACTTTCTAAACCTTTTACCGCATTTCTGTTACTGTTACTTGCCGATTGGAATGTTATTAAATAGAGGAACATGTTTGACAAAACAGTTGCGAATATTTCCGAAGTACAAGAACATAACTTGTGAATTCTTTCAAGAAATCCAACTGGCTGATGATGTTATTCGGGGTGATGGTTCCTCTGGTGGTGGTGGCAATATCTGCAGGCATCCGCTACGCCGACTACCCGGACTACTCCGCACACAAGTAAGTTCACAGCGTCCTCATATCCCGCCCTCTTGTCCTCACACCACCTTCAAACTGCCACCTAGTCATGCTGGCTTAGCACTTTCTCCTCGTTATTACCTCCTTGAATCAAGGTTCAAACAGCCTTCAGCGAAGTACCGAAGCTCTTCAACCTTTCTTCCCCCTTCCCCCATTTAATAGTACAGTAAATATGCAATGTTTCAGTCCATAATCTCTTCTGGCTGGGACATAAATTATACACATTATCAAAGAATTGAAATAAGTGAGTGTGTCGCTGCCACTAACTGCATTAACGTGGGGAACTTGTGGTTAACACCGGTGTTCATATTACCCCTTTGTCTTACCCTTCCCTCCTTCCTTAGTAGTCTACCCACTTTCTGTTATTTCTTGCCTTACCTTTCCCCTTGGCGAATGGGTTTATCTTCTTTAACAGTATTCAACTTGCCCATCTCTTCCACTCTGAGGTTACCTAGAGTTGAACTCGAGGATCCATGTCCTTCTGATCTTTGACCAGGCCTTCCGTTAAGTCTCATAACTCTTGTTGACCAGACCACACACTAGAACGTGAAGAGACGACGACGTTTCGGTCCGTCCTGGACCATTCTCAAGTCAAGTCAATCGACTTGAGAATGGTCCAGGACGGACCGAAAGGTCGTCGTCTCTTCACGTTCTAGTGTGTGGTCTGGTCAACATACTTTAGCCACGTTATTGTGACTCATCGCCTCTCATAACTCTTCTCATCCAATGGTTTGACTCTCACCAGCTGTTGGTTGAACCCGCTGGGAGCAGCCATGTTGGGAGAAGTGATTCCCATCGGCATTCTGGTGCTAGCCACATTGGTGCTGCTCTTCAACACTCTCTGCACCGCCGAGACCTCCCCGGAACTCATAGAGGTCAACCTTCGTGGCAGACAGAGGTAGGAGAAAATAACTTCTTCATTTTGGTTGGGAGTCAAAGTCTGAAAGTCAAAACGTATTTGATTAATGCCCATGTACTAGGGGACGTGGTAGCTGTCACCCTTCAGAAAGATCACTGCCATTTGTGTTTTTTAGAGGCTAATCTGGTCCTTTTATACTTTAATCATATATATATATATATATATATATATATATATATATATATACATATATATATATATATATATATATATATATATGTTATTAATTTGACTATAATATAGTAACTCATTCCATTGAGATGAGTATACAACACAATAAATGTTATAAAAGTGTAAGGCAGATGTGATCTACTGATCGTTTTATATTTATGATGTAACACATCTTGTTCTTTAACTACAAGCAACAACTCTTTAAGAACTAAAGGGAGCTTGTACACAGTGTGAAAATACAAGAGTTATGTTGTGTTTACATAACGTTGCACTTCAACACGGTGAAGGGTACATGCGGATACCACTGTAATTACCTAAGCTTATCTCACTAAACGTCTACAAATTTGTTCGCAGAAAGAGAACTTTCGAATAAATTTGGCACCTTTGTTTATTTAGCTTGAATCTACGACCTCTTACCTGACGTATTCTCTCCCCCTACAGCGACAGCCACAAACTCCGGTGGGTGGTGATGGCGTTGACGGTGGAGCTGGCGGCCGTGTGGAGCCTCGGCGTCTCCTACTACCAGCATCACAACCAAGGCACCTACTTCGCCTTCTGCTCCTTGACCCTCATCCTCGCCATCACTATTGTCTTCTGCAGGACTTGGTTTGACGACACGGTGAGACTCTCCCACTCAATGCCCTAATCTCGTCCTTGAGCCTCGCTATCCACGCCACCATGTTCCTGGCTTACCACTTTGTTTTGAGTATTACTGATCGTGTCACTCTGAGGACTAGTAACCCACTGGACACAATTTCAACGAGTAAGGTCAATTTAACGTTGACTTTACTCATTGACATTAACAGTGTCAATGTTTTCAACGCTAATTCAGCGTTGAATTAACGTTGATTCAATGTTGATAACGTTGAGGGAATGTTACACTTGCATATTGTACCCACAGGGAACTCGCTCACGATAACGGTTTATTTCAATAATATCAAGGATTTTAGCTGTGTATTTCTTATAAAGTAGCAAAGTGAAGACGAGGAGGAATATCGTCTGTAAGCCGAATAATTGATTGAATAGGACCATTATTTAACCCTTCGCAATCTTCCATCAGTGACTCTCTCTCCATCACTCGTCTCACAGTTCCGCACCAAGATGCACCGTCTGTGCTGTGGCACGGAGCTCACCTACAAGCGCAGTGAGATCATCAGCATCAGTGCCAAGTCTCGGATTACCCCCAGCACCACCGTGTCCACCGCCGCCGCCTCCGGCAGGTAAGGTCATCGTCGACGACGGCCATATATACAGGACTCAAGGTCGCGCCCCCCCGGAAGCCCTGTGTATGGCTTTGACGTGTACTTTGAGGGCATTGCCCGTGTGATGTGTGGCGTGTTTTCGCCTCTCAGAGAATATTCCTCTTTAAGGTTGTGTAATTTTAGAGCACAAAACTCACTTTCCTCTGAG
>WNGS01165751.1:29326814-29346782 GCA_020271785.1 Procambarus virginalis | reverse complement strand
ATTCCCTTTGTGTGATTGTAATATATCTATACTGTATTATTGTATAGTCTGTATTTTATACGGTTTATACCATCCGTTCATCATGCCACACCCCAGCTACTGCTTGTATGAACTTCAGCGAACTGAACCACCTAATGGCCTTTGTGACGGGATATGAACACACACACACACACACACACACACACACACACACACACACACACCCACACACCACACACACACACCACACACACACACACACACACACACACACACACATACACAAGACTACAGCAGCAATAAGTACAGTTCATAGTCTCTAGCCGATCCATCCCATCCTGATTCCCTTCTGTGATCTATAACCTTCAATTAAGATCCCCCCCTTCCCACTGCCCCCCCCCTCTCACAACCTTTGACCTACCCAACAGCATCCGCAAAGTCCCGAGCAACTGTAGCATTACCCCAGACCCAGTCATCTCTAACCAACCAAGCCGGCCCCCCTATCCTCCTGTTAATCAGTCACACTCTCACACTCTACCCCGGCAGCCTATCTATCCCTCCACATACAAAACAAAACCTGAACACCCGATCACATCCTGAAGAAGCAGGATAGAATAGTCTAAGTATATAAAGAAGCTTTAGAGACGTTTATATTCATGAAGATGGTATGACATACAAGACAAACGAACTCACGGAATACCCACCTGGGTAGAATCTAAAAGTAGATGGATTTACAGGAATCAAACTGGCAAGAGATACAATGGTACGTCTTAAGGCAGTGGAAACATTGGTGGGCAGCCGTTGTTGTTGTTATAGATTCAGCTACTCGGAACAAGTTCCAAGTAGCACGGGCTACGGTGACCCCGTAACTTACCTGGCACAGGAGCAGGGCAAGTAGCACGGGCTATGGTGAGCCCGTGTGGGGTGGGCAGCCTTTGAGACCGTGCCATATATGAGGTAAATGGGGAAGCTGCCTGAGCCAATAGGAAAGGTACTACGCAATTGACGGAAGGGAAGGGAACTATCAAAGGGAATTGAATTGAAATTGAAATAAGTTTATTGATGTAAAATACACACAAAGGGGTGAGGTAGCTCAAGCTATTCTCACCCCGTTCAGTACATAGATACACATCACAAACCATAAACATATTACCAAACATTCTGAGAGATAACATATACATTTCCTATCAGAGGGAATACGCCAAGCCATTACGACTATATAGCACTGGGAAGGGATCAGGAAAGAATTTGGGATGGGACGGTGGGAAAGGAATTGATGGAAGCAAAACAAACAAAAAAAAGTTACAATAAGGAAGAAACATCATTGCGGGAGACGTTACAAGGATAATATAGGTGCTTGGACCCTATATTATAACTAATTTATGGGAATGATATACCAGAGGAGACCGATCCCCCTAATATTAATATTGTTGATGGTAAACGTTTTAAAAAGGACAGACATGGGAGGAACGAGACTTAGACAAACTGTACGAATGGTCTAACAACTTAGTTTTGAGGTTTTACTCTTACAAACGTAAAGTAATGAAGAACGGTGCTTGATACGTGAGGTCACCAAGGACACAGTGAGTGTCGGACACGAGGTTGACACATGTGACACCGTATGTATCAGGAGAAGGCCCCCCCTGTGGGGGTGGACGCCCCCCCCCCACACACACACACCAAAGTCGATGAGACCAAGGTCATCTTTGTTCAAGCTCCTTCCCTCGTAGGCAAACATTGGTATCAAGAAAGTGGTGAGAGTTACACACACACACACACACACACACACACACACACACACACACACACACACACACACACACACACACACACACACACACACACACACACACACACACACACAAACGGAAGGGGCCCCGCAACTGAATGGACAGCACTCTGGGGGTCGTAGTCCTAAGGGCCCGGGTTCGATTCCCGGCAGAGGCAGAAACAAAACAGACAGTTTCTTTCACACTGGAGCTCCTGTTCACCTAGCAGTAAATAGCTACCTGGGAGTTAGACAGCTGCTACGAGCTGCTTCCTGGGTGTGTGTGTGATAGAGAGAAATATATGTAGTAACCATAATAGAGGAAAAATTAATTGGTTAGAAAGGCGGGGTCCAAGAGCTAATAGCTCGACTCTGCAGCTACAAATAGTAAACACACACCACAGATGATAGCCAACACACACACCACAGATGATAACCAACACACACATCACAGATGATAACCAACACACACATCACAGATGATAACCAATGTCCAGAGGAAATGTTAACATTTTGATTCTTATTTATAAAAGAAGATTCTACTATTTTTTTCTCGTTTTAAGTTCCAAGTGTTGATAAGTTATACAAGAATCAGCCCACACAATGTGGTGATCGGGCTCACTTGCGTGCGTGTATAGTGCTCAACTTTGCTGGCCAGATCTCACGAGCCTCTGGTGCTCAGTACTTCGGGTGTTCAGGCCTCTTAATTGCGTGTTTGGTCGTAATGAGCTCCACTGCAGTCAATGATAGGAATCTGGCAGACACCGGCCGCCCTCAGCCTTATCTTCTCTTCTCACAGACGTTGAGTTCAACCACTTGGGGCTGGACGGTAGAGCGATGGTCTCGCTTCATCCGGGGCGTTGTTCAATCCCCAACCGTCCAAATGCTTGGACACCATTACCGCCTTCCTCCCCGTCCCATCTCAAATCCTTATCCTGATCCCTTCCCGGTGCTATATAGTCGTAATGACTTGACGCTTTCTCCTGATATCCCATTACCCATTCCCCATCACCCATGTCCAGGCCAAAGGGAAGGCAGGTCAGACAGCGAACAAAACACATGATCTCCAACCGCACATCTCATTCTGACATATAAATCTCACAACGGCCAAAATACGATGAACCATAAATCATAGCAGCTCACAAGATTTCCTAGTCATGGGGTCCTCGGTTAAGTTAGTGCATCATGTCTGCGACGTTGTGACAAGTGGAGAGGCAGACGAGCTGCCGCGGGCTTCTTGAGCTTATCTTGAGGTTATCTTGAGATGATTTCGGGGCTTTTTAGTGTCCCCGCGGCCCGGTCCTCGACCAGGCCTCCACCCCCAGGAAGCAGCCCGTGACAGCTGACTGGGCTTCAGGGCGTTCAACGCGAACATCACAGCATCATGAACAAATGCTACCAGTGAACATATACATCTGATAGAGCACGAAAATCTGAACACAATTGTAGGCTTAGAGGGGGGAAGGGGGGGGAGTAATTCAGTAGTATTAGAAGTAGGGGTAGAAGTGTTAGTAGTAGTAATAGTCATAATATTATAAGTATATATAGAAGTAGTAATAACAGTAGTAGAAGGAGCAACACGAGTGGTAGTAGTTGAACTTGGTAGTAGTAGTAATATCAGCAGGAATTATGGAATATTATGGGATTCCTCATATCCTATTAAATTTTCCTGAACGTTTATCAATGCATCATTGTTGAATTCTGCTATTTTCCTGCAGACTGTATGAGCCGATGGGAGAGGAGGCTTGGGAGAGAGCCTTCAGCTTTTTCTTCCGCCAGATGTACCTAGCTAGGTACACCTTGCTAGGTACACCTAGCTAGGTACACCTACCTAGGTACACCCTAGCTAGCTAGGGGGTGTGAAGTAGTGGTAGGGAGAGTGTTGACTCCCCCCCCCCCTCACCACACCCTCAGAACCTCGTGTGATATGTTTTTGTCCATGTACTTTCTCTTTTGCCCCTTCCACACTGGGGCTACCCTGTCCTCCCTCCCACCCAGCCTTCCTTGCCTTCCATTCCTGTGCCTCTCATACTGGCCCGCTGCATCATCTGCCACCCAGCTGTTGCTGGCATGATGTCCCCGCCTCCTGGGATCACTGGGTCAACAACACCCTCGTCCTCAGTGACTCTTTCCGCTGCTCTCTGCTCTCCTAACTGTAAGGTGATCCTTCACCTCGCTGGGCTCTGCTACATACTTTTCCCAAACTGTAAATCCAGTCCATTCACCTGGGCTGTAGGAGCAGGTGATCAAGTAATTAGGTGCAGTCCATTTTCCACTGGTATATAGGTTCCTGAATGCACTGGACACTCTCCTATTTGGATTTGAAGCTGTGTGTGGAGTCTGCCTCCATAATTTCACTTCTCTGTGATGTGATGGTGTACTTAGAGCACGTTCTTATGTCCCTTATCATCCATGCTGAGTAGCCTGCCTTTACCCCTTGTAAATCTGATATGACGTGATCATGTCCTTCCTCTTTGTTCACTCTTAAGAGTGTGAACATGTATCTGGCGTTATCTGGTTGACGTGTGTCTCGGGAGTTGTTGTTGTTAAAGATTCGCTACCTGGAACAAAATTCCAAGTAGCACGGGCTATGGTGAGCCCGTAGTGCCTTTGTCTCGGGAGAAAGACTCTACTCTTGTCTACTCTTTGGGTATTTTTGTTAATATGGGTTTACTCTATTATTTGGTACCTGGTGTTTGGCCAAATTGTGTCCGAATACATGCTGCGTCACAGGTGACAACACGTGACAGGATACACGCTGCGTCACAGGTCACAACACGTGACAGGATACACGCTGCGTCACAGGTCACAACACGTGACAGGATACACGCTGCGACACAGGTGACAACACGTGTCCGGATACACGCTGCGTCACAGGTCACAACACGTGACAGGATACACGCTGCGTCACAGGTCACAACACGTGACAGGATACACGCTGCGTCACAGGTCACAACACATGCCTGAATAAGTGTGACGAGCCTCAGCGCCATCTGTAATTCAGGTGCGAAGTTTAAACAGTTTACTCTCTCATTAATAATGTTTCCCGTCTTCTAGCTTGCGGTTCAGGGAGGTGATGAGGTTCCCGTGAGTGGTAGCAGACGGCAGACAGTCAGAGAGACTGAGGCAGTGAAGGTCAACCTTGAACGTCTCTGCTGGGGCGTAACCTAGCAGGACCGGAGCCCGACAATGAAAAATATCAGTTGGTTACGTTCTCGATTCTCAATTGGGAATTTCGGGTTCGAATCTCGGGAGGAACAGAAATGGTTGGGAGCATTTCCTGTCGCCTAATACCCCCGGTTAACCTAACAGTAGTAAATGGGGCCGTGAGTTGGTGAGCTAGTTGTATTCACCTATTTGTTCTTGCGGGGGTTGAGCTCTGCTCTTTCGGCTCGCCTCTCAACTGTCAATCAACTGTAACTACTAACTAATGCTTTTTTACACACACACACACACACACACCCAGGAAGCAGCTCCGCAACAGCTGTCTAACTCCCAGCTACCTATTTACTGTTAGGTAACAGGGGCATAAGGAGTGAAAGAAACTTTGTCCATTTGTTTCTGCCTGGTCCGGGAATCGAGCCCGGATACATGCTGCATCCCAGGTGACAACACGTGGCACGGATACATGCTGCGTCATAGGTGAAAACACCCACCACAGGTGACAACACGTACAGAATTACGAGTCCTGCGTGCTGCCCGCTCAGCTACTAGACCCCTTGTGGGGTTGTATCCTGGGGAGGGTCAGTAGTATATCGACCTCGATATAAGTCTAACATGTGTATATACACTGTCTTCCTGTCCCCCAATAAAATTCAGTATTATTAGATTGTAAGCATTCCAGTCGGTGAAGGTGTATCTGAAACACGATAGTTATCCCAAATTTTACATTTTCTCTATTATTTGCCAAAGAAAATGAAGGCAATATTATCATGGCTAACAAACATATTTGAGTTTACATGTAATATTGGCCATGAGTGGGTACTAGGTTCACCTCGCCGTGTGGCTAGTTAGTTTAATTGGTTTATTATCGACGTAATGTCTAACCCATTGGAGGCGGTGTAAAGGTTAAGGGTCAATAATGGATACATAAACTGGACTCTGATGTCATGTAGAGGCATCTGACGTCACTATTTGAAACCACTTTAAGGACAGATTCCACAAAGAATTTGAACGCCAGAATAGTTAAGCTATAACGCAACAGGTACAACAAGGCGGGGCCTAAATAGCTAGACCTCACTCCCCGGGAGTCACTGATAAATATGCACAGCGTCGCCTCTACAGAGTGTCAGACAGTCCACTACGGGCTCGCCATAGCCCGTGCTACTTGGAACTTTGTTCCAGTAGCTGAATCTTAAACAACAACAACAACAACCCTACAGAGCCTCACCTCGGTCTGAAGTTAGTTGCCGTCGACGGTAGACTCGTAGACGGGCGAATTCTGATCCGGGTATAACACTGTTTACGGCTGGGTTATCTTCTATTCCGAGGGCACTGCCTATAGAGCACAAAGAAACAGGAGTAAGAGATCATGTAATCAGGTTGAGGAGACAAGGGGGAATTCTGGCGGAATCAGGACTCCTTCAAGGCAATCTACACAATATTTGACCAGTACTGGAATATGACGCACTGGTATGGAATCCGCACCTTCTGAAGCATAAAGTCAAAATTGGAAAAAGTACAGAGGTTTGCACAACAAGATTGGCGTTTCCAGCTAGCGATTAAGAAACTCCCATTGATTTTCTCATCGATGTATATCACGCGAGTGTGATTTCTTTCTGTGTATGTAATTGGTGATTTACCTAAGAAAGTTTAGTTATAAGAATAGACTAATGAAACTAGATCTCACGACCCTGGACGACCGAGGAAAGAGAGGGGACATGATCACAACATGCAAGATACTGAAGGGAATGGATAAGGTGGATCAGAACAGCCTCTTTATAACATCACCCATATCTGTAAAATATATATAAGATCATGCCAATGGCTCCTCGAGTGGCACTGCTATTAAGAATGACGTAAATGTAACACGCGTACGTGGAACTGACGCCAGAGGAAGAATGTTCTCAGAATGACACCAGTAGCAATGTTAAGGTCACTACTACACGAGACCTAACGCTCTTAATCATTCTTTCTTTATTATGCACCCCGTACCCATCCCGTGGGCGGTGGTGGAATGGGGCCAAACATGTTAAATGTCGGCGATGAGCCACAATAACGTGGCTGAAGTATGTTGACCAGACCACACACTAGAAGGTGAAGGGACAACGACTTTTCGGTCCGTCCTGGACCATTCTCAAGTGGATTGAGAATGGTCCAGGATGGACCGAAACGTCGTCGTCCCTTCACCTTCTAGTGTGTGGTCTGGTCAACATGCTAAATGTCACTATAACTGGCTTCCATTACCCTCTCCTCGTTAATTATTTCGTTAATTCTTCCCCTTTTATACCCCCCTTCCGCCTTCATATGGTATTTTCCTTACCTTCCGTCACCTTTCCTCTTCTCCTCCCTCACTCTCCTCATATTCACGCGCCCGTGAATATGAGTGAATATTGATCATATTACCTGATCAACCAGGCTGTGACTCATACGTCAGGCTACGAGCAGCCGCGTCTAACAGCTTGGTTGATCAGTCCAGCAACCAGGAGGCCTGGTCGACGACCGGGCCGCGGGACGCTGAGCCCCGGAAGCACCTCAAGGTAACCCCATTACACCCTGGCTCCAGTTCCTTCATCCCCCCCCCCTCCCACCGCCAGTGTTGACAAGCATCACCTTGCCAACCCTGGAGCACGAACGCCTCACGCAAGCCACAACTAAATAAAACTTCTGACATGTTAGAATGATCATATTATCTCCTAGGCCAGTTGTTGACCACTCGCAGGATGCAATCCACAACAGCTGCCTATACTCCCAGGTATCTATTTATTGCCAACCGAACAGTTAGTTATCAGGTGAAAAGAAACGTTGCCCAAACGCTTTTGAAATTTCGCGGGGATGGAACCCTAGATCCTGCGTGTGTATGTGTGAGTGTTTTCCTATTTGTGCCTGTAGGATCGAGCTTTTAGCTCATGGAACCCGCCTTTATACCGTCGGCTGTCTAATGTACTGAATCCCAGCCTATTTCCATCTATTATATCTACTACATATTGCTTTCTCTCATACACACATCCTTATAATGAAGCCCGTAGCAGCTAACTCCCATGTACCTATTACTGCTTGGTAATATCACCTTCCATACACACACACAGTGTGTGTATGTGTGTGTGTGTGTGTGTGTGTGTGTGTGTGTGTGTGTGTGTGTGTGTGTGTGTGTGTGTGTGTGTGTGTGTGTGTGTGTGCGTGTGAGAAACAGAAGGATGTGCTTGATATTGCAAATAGTGTATGTAGAGCGAGGGAGTATGTGGTATACATGTCATGGTTGATCTTTGTATTTGCTGAGGTAGCGCGGGCAACAACGATTTTCCCGTGTGTGTGTGGTGTGTACTCACCTAGTAAAACACACACGCGCACACACACGCACAACACCTAGAGAGAGTGTGTGTGGGTGTGTGTCGCATTCAATCATGCTCAGGATAACATTAGCATTTGCAAATTTGTAGCTGGTAGGTGGAAACTAGAACATTACAATCTCAATTACAATCCCAATGACAATCCCCACTCCCTTTTATTACACCATAGGCTACCAAGGCAGATATAGAAGGGACAACAGTCAAACACGTCTATAACGCCTATAATCTATATAGCTATTCTCAAAGCTACAATTTTATGTTGTTATAGCTTTCTCAAAGCTATACCAACATCACAACAACACCATGGAAGAGAATCGGAGAAGCTTCAGTATTGTAACTCAACTTGCCTAACTGGTAATATAAAAAAAATATATATAATCCCTCACGTTTTCTGAAGCACTGCACGCGCACTTCGTTTTCATTTACTATTATAAACAGTTAACATTGTGTAGCTGTTCGATTGTTATTGTCTTACTTTCGATAAAGCCTATCTCGATAGAATCTACTCACAGTGAAGATTAAATTAAACTCGGAGATTCTCCACTCAAAGAATGACATTCCTAGTAGTCTAAAGGATGTTTACAGATGAGCGTATATTTAATAAACGTTGTTGGAACACAAATTAAGAACAAGATCTCGAATGGAAAAGGCTAGGCTCTTAAATTAAACTATAATTAAAAAATACCTAAATATATATCAATAACTAATAACTAGCCCAGCCACGATTAGACTCAATTACAAGAAGACATATTACACAGTTCATAAAGACTTACTGTTGACACATTTCCCTGCACAATATACATTTTTGAGTGAAGAACGGAGGTCATGCTATGCCCGGGGCTCGTAGAGGTCTGATAGCTGGACATGGGTCGCCTTGGTCGTCCATAGCGTTGCCGCAAACGTTATAACGCAATTTATATACATATATGTCAGAAGAGGTGGCGTTTGGCCTACATTGATACTAGTCTCCCGGGCACGCATGCAACGTCATGAAGCCTACATACGCGAATATATGTTATTGTTTGAGAATCAGCTACTCGGAACGAGATTGCCATGTAGTACAGGCCATAGTGAACCCGTGCTAGTATGTAGATAGTATATTATGTAGATACGATACGCGAATATATAAAAAAATCTGTGAAATATAGTATAACCGAAGAGAAGGTTTGGAAAAAATACGATTTTCTAAGTCAGGTGAAAGCCACTTGAATGACGCCCAGCGAACTAGTTTCCATCTACATAAGTCTTGAAATCACAGACCAACTTAGCTGGCACAGCACAGGACAAGAGTGCATTAGGCGAAATAATATATTAGGAAAATTTAGGCCGAGTAGAATGTGTTGAATTAAATTTGGACGGTTACCACCTCTGGTTCAAATGGGGACCCATAACCTCAGAGAAAATAAAAAACATACGAGGGAACTTTTGTGGACCCTCCCAAAAGTGCAGGTTTATATTCTGCACTTGGGATCCTCGGTTACGAGCTGACGTTCCAGACAGCTTTCGAAGATATAGACTTTATAGCTTCATATGCAGACAGTAAGTCACAATAACGGGGCTAAAAATTAAACACTCCTCCCACAAATTGGAAAATAAAAGAAATGACGACATTTCGGTCCATCCAGGATCATTATCAAGTCAACACTTTCTATCTTTTCAGATGTGTTGGTTTGATGTCTAAAAGCGTTCTCATAGGTGTTTTGCGTACATGCTAATGGAATTCGACCAAATAATAATATCCTTTGACCTTTAATGTATTGAGTGCGTGACTATGGCACACACCGTGCAGTTCATATATGGATAAGTCATCACGGAGAGTCGTGGTGCCTTTTAGCGGAGGTGGCCTGGATTCTGACTGTTCAGATATGGCAACCCTATCCTAGAGGACGCCACAAGAACCAACATGTCACCATGGAGGACGCCACAGGAACCAAAATGTCACCTTAAGAGGACGCCCCATGAACCAACAACGCCATAATTAGAAACAAGAACCAAACATATATCGTAAACGTTATTCAGCCATGAGTAACTGTCATTACCTACAAATAATATTTCTCCAATTTTTGGCGCTATGTCGATTATGGTTCTGGTCACAGCGGGTGATATATGGCCAAGTATACATTCTCTTGGGGTGGTTTGTTTACCCGGTGGGGGAGCAGGACGGGAAAATCATAATTTCGTTGAATTTATTACAAAAGTTATGTAAATTAAGTCGTATATCTTTCAAAATAATATTTGCGCATTATAACATTTGTATCTGATAACGATAATGTAAAAAAATAATCAAAAGCATTATGTGCAAAAGCCACTTGCCTCAAGTCAACTGAAAACCTGGAAGCTTATAAAACTGGTTAGACGTTTAGATGCCTACCTAACCCGTGGTAGAATGCAGGCGATGAGTCACAATAACGTGGCTAAAGCATGTTGACCAGACCACACACTAGAAGGTGAAGGGACGACGACGTTTCGGTCCGTCCTGGACCATTCTCAAGTCGATGGTCTGGTCAACATACCGTGGTAGAATCTTTGCTTGGTTTCCAAACTACTTATTTATGTCTACACCTGAGTAGATAATGATCCTGAGGTAATCAGACTTTTGCCAAACTTGTGGCTTTATTGAAGAAATAATTTCAGCACAGTTACATCCTGCAATAATACCAAGCCATATAATACACAATACATATATACAGTTAAAGCACTTTCAATTCATTATAACGACAAGCAAACTGCATATCAACTAAAGCTAAAACACAAAGAAAATAAGAAAGTGTATTACACCAACCTGAAAACATGTGAGTCACAGCTGATCTGCCGCTCACCACAACAATAACAAGTCAAGCGAGCACCTGTCAGGTACATCAATAACTCCAGCCAGGTACGATAGATACAACATTTTATTACAGCTCCTTAAACAAAAATATTCAATAATAGAAGTGACAGGATTGACTGGGGATAGGCAATTACCCAATTTTTGGAAAGTACTACACATGCAATTATTCTTTACCTATTTTTATACCTATTACAGATCTTACCAGTTATAAAGCTATCTAATTTATATATTCCTGGGCTTAAGTTAATGTTATCTAATTCACTACTTTTTTATAAATTGATTCAATAATATTTCTTTCACTAACTGATTTACACTTAACAATGTTACATAAATTAGTCTAGTCAATTCAATGATTACGATCTCTTAAGTGAACAAGTATGCATTGGCCTCTTGACCTGTCCTTATACTATATTTGTATGTTTTTATTCTCTAGTCAGGATGTTTACACAATCTTTACTTTGAATTCTATAGTCACAACCATCGCAATTTGTATGGGAAATTGTCAATGAATGTTTTTATGATATCAAGATTTCTAAATACGTACTGCACTAATGTTCAATCATGTTCTATAAAGAAATTATAGATCTTTATCTACTCAGGAGTAGTGTAGTATATAATCCAAAACCCATGTTTTTTCTGTTTACATTTCTGGATAATGTGTTGAGAAACGAAAACGTTCGGAATTTTCGTATATAAATAAATATATTATATTATATATAATTGGCATTGGCAATAAAATCATTGCCAATGGCAATTCTTATTTCATAATTAACTCATTTCACATAAATATAGGCAAAAACAGGCTGCCACAGACTGTCTACCAGTTCCATGTAATTCTTATTAAAAAAAACTGAATTCCATGTCGACTTAAAATATATCAACGGATTCCAAAACGAGATGCGTATATCTCTGGAAGATTTATTCATACGTGCATGAAGGTGTTATCAGTTAAGTAAGGAACGTGGACGAAACGTTGACCATAAAACATGAGACAAGTGAGCATCGCGTGTGTGTGTGATTTTGGTGTGCATGTGTACGAATATGTGTGTACGTATGTGATGGGGGGGGGGTGTGAATGACATAAAAGAAACTAATCATTTCAAATTATTATTCCATTTGGAGATTTCCTTTAATTTGTCATAAGCCAAAGGCCACTATCTTGAACATCATTACATAAACAACGTAAGTTCTTACAGAACAACATTGCCTTATACAATGAAAAATATAATGCAGAATCATACGATTTATCAGGCTACGACTGGTAACCTCGGATAAGTCATACACAGTGGAATCTTTCCTAATGAAAACTATCTCGTGTGGAGTAAACCCTTTCAAGACGGGCACGCGCTCACATAATAGGATTTCCAGCAATAACATTGGATCTGATTGTTGCAAAAACCCCACCTGCAACATACCTGTGAGTTATAGTTCAAGCTGCATGTACAATATATATCTGCTATTCAACGCTCGCCTGCTCCTATTTGACATTACTGTGACCTTGAGAGTTATTGTTGAAATACCTTGTATCTGCAGGGACATGTAGTCCATCATAGGTTTAAGGCCTGAAACAACAACTGTGAATGGATAAGCTGCGATATAGGAGGCCGGGGAATCATCTCCACCACAGGCAACGTTTCTGTAACCCCGTTTTTTGCTCCTCGTTATCCTTGCTGCCTTCTGCCACCACATATTGTTATCCTTTTCCTATGTTTCTCTTTTATCTTCTTTTTTCCTATTTCGTGAAGTTATAGACCTTCTCAGCAACCGTATTTTTTCAGTTCTTCCCTTGTCATTTCCTTCTCAGCCATGGTAATTGTCTCCTTTTACCCTCCACTCTTCCTCATATTATCCCTTATTTCGTTTATGAATCTACTCCCCTTTTCTCTATTGCCATCCCACTCTCTGTCTTTGCTTCCATTTTGTCTCTGCCCCATTCTCTCTGCATAATTATGTTTCCATCCCTCTTCTCTTTGTCAATGCTCCCTTTTGCTGTCTCTGCCCCTATTTTTTATGTCTGGATCATTATTTACCTCCTCTATTTCTGCGCTTGTCTCCATTCCCATTTTCTCTATCTCTGCTTCCTTTCTCTAGTTATTACTTAGATTACGTTAGGTTAGTTGAAGCAAAAAAAAATGACAAAAGCACGACCAACCAGTTCGTGTAGTGGAATATTATCATGGTAAGGCGTTGTTATATTGTGAAGCAATTTCCCGCTTGAATAATGAATTCATAAAATGATTGCGAATTTCGTACGGTTGGTGTGTTGTTGATGGCAGCCTTGGATACGGGTTAACCGCGCCACCGACGCTCGCGATCAGCCAAGCCTCGCCCGATGATTGTTCGAGTTGACTTGTAAAATCTTTAGAAACTCAGAAACACTTACACATGCAGTTATAAGAACAGACAGACACACGCTCACGCTCAACCCCCTTCAATTTCCACCCTTGCGCACTTCAAAATACAACAGCTACACATGACATGAACTAATTTTAAAGCTTTGTCTGACCTTTTGCGTGATATTAATCTTTTATTATTGAATATAAAAATGTTGTGCCATGCTGAAGGAGAAAGAGAAAGCACTTATATCTACGATTGTTTCACGCACGTTGAGGCCAATATTGGCAAACTCTTGACACTCTTTTTTCTGCCTTAAGTTATAAAGCCAGGAACTACAGGAAGATATACACAAGAGCCAAGAGCGGCAAGAGCTTGTGACAGACTACAGACGAGAGTCATAATGATGAGGAAATTTCACCAGCTCTTGGTATTCTATCTGCGTTAAGAGATAACAATAAATAAAAAAGGTGAACGGAGAGGATATTAGAATGCCTAAACAGATAAGCTATTGAAGAAGATCCATGGTATGAGAGAGGAAAAAATTAGGTAAAGGAGTTATTTTAAAGAAGTAGTGCATAACAAAAATGATATAAAACAGAAAAAGCTGAAAAAACAGCGCATTTGGAAACTAGAACCTCCCAAAATCGTTTGTATTGGCAGTTTAACAACCCAAAATATGGCGAAAGCAAAATAAAAGTGGGCAATGCAAAATAAATCATATTTGGAGGTGCGATTCAAGCAGAGGACGTAAACAAATCACTGCTTGAGAAAAATACTTACATCAGTTGTGTGTAAACCTTTTTCATTCATAAACAGTGGGTTTGCGGCTGGATTAATGAGCATTTGGCCTTTGTTGATGAGGACGGGCTGACTGATGACTTATGTAATTTTCTCACCCTGTGAAAAACTAACTCAGGGTTCACTTCCTTTGCACGAATCGCACCTCTCAAAATGCAGCCCGTCTTCAGAAACAAAGGCCAAAATCCATTCCATGCACCCGCCATACCCCCCTGTTTATGCAATCCGTTCTCGACTCAAGTCCATTACATCCAGCGGTCGACCCCACAGACGCATTCATACATTTTTACATACTGTTCATTCAAAACGGGAATTTTCTCCCACAACGCTGTAAATGCTTCACCCACGTACTACAAATACAAATAATCGCTAACAGAACCTAAACACCTAACCTAACATAACAAATGCATAAATATGCACAATATGCTAATATATAACAATCTTAATTTGTGTTTAAGAAAATTCATATTTTGAATGGACAGCATGTTAAAATTTATAAATGCGTCTTTGGGGTCGACCGCTGGATGGAATGGACTTGGTCCGAGGACGGGTTACAAAATGCTTCATCCCTGTACTGCCAATACCTATAATTGCCAACAGAACCTAACCATCTAAACTAACCTAACTTAGGGCTAATTATTCAACACAGCCTAGGATATAATAATATTAAATATTTGAGAAAATACAAATTTTGAATACGCAGTCTGTTAAAATTGTTCAATGAGTTATAGGGGGTCTACCGCTCGTTAGAGGAGCCTAGTCTGAGGACAGGTAAATGACTATATATAAACACACACATATGTATGCTGTACATACAGTACCCCTCCCCCCCCACACACACACATACACACACACTACAGAATAAAACTATTTTCCAAGCCACTCGCTAATTTGAAGCGTCATCTCTTTACATGCTAATTTATCTTGTATGAAGCTCTGCAATAGAATAACTCGGATATTAAATATTTTCAAGAGTAGTTTTTAAGAAAGAGATCAGGCGACGTACACGCACTCCAGCTAATGATAGCCTGTGGCACCTCTCTGTCTAAAGCAGTTTCTAAACTTGATATTGCAAAGCCGCCTATATCAGTTGATCGTGGATTACTGCTAGAATACATCGCCACTGTAATGCATTCTTACGCTTTTGTTTTATGATGTACCATACGCTTAGTTTTGCCCGACTTAAACAATAGTTTAAAACTAGCACTAGGTATCATTAATGTGACGGATGTGAGAGTTTGAGTACAGGTGCCCGGTGTTTAGAGTCATGAGTGACAGTTTCAGTACAGGTGTAAGATGTTTGAAGTGATGGGTGGCAATTAAGTGCCTTTCATTGATTCAACAGATGCCTAGATGATACTATTGCTAGGCATAGATTCGGCTATAAATATCTTCGAACGTTTACACCATCTTCGGATGTAGATTTGAGCAAATGTAAACTGAGTCAAAACTATTCGCTTATCTTTACGATTGAATATGTACAAATTCAAGAATTTACAGATCCCTCTAATCACTGATTTTCAATATTTGTGTGCAGCTCGCCCTCTCAAGCGTTCACACCACTAAAATGATACAATGATGACCGAACCACACAGCTGAAGAGACAACGACGTTTCGGTCCGTTCTGGACCATTATCAAGTCGATTGTGGTCCAGGATGGACCGAAACGTCGTCGTCTCTTCATCTTCTGGTGAGTGGTTTGGTCCTCATATCTTCAGCCACGTTATTGTGATTCATCGTCTGCAAAATGAAACAAATTAATATGAATATTATTGAGTTTGCTTAATATTTAGTCATAGTTTAGGTGTTTTAATTACGATGTTAAGTTATTAACAACGTAATAGATAAGTTTATCTTATTATATAGATATATTATAGATAAGTTAATATGGATGCCATACCATACTCATCCTGTGAGCTGTGTTGGAAGGTTACAGTTTCACAATTAATACAATGTGCCCAGGAACTGAACTAAAATAGTCGTTTAATTAAGCAAGTTGAGTATCAGCGAACTTGTTCCAGAGTTTGTTAACATATACCTCAACAGTTTACTAAGTTTTAGTTAATTCAGCAGTATTTTAAAGCCTCATATCTATCGTGCGCGCTGTGGCAGAAGACTCACAAAGTGTTCAGGGACTGGTCCACAGAGTTTTTTAAGTTAATCAATTTACATGGATGATGAACTATTTAAATTTGGTTAAAATTTGTATGTAGTTCATTCCACACCCATTCAGTGGATAGAGGGGGGATGGGCTACAATCACACCCATCTATAGTGGGTGACGGTGGAAGGGTGACACCCATCCAGTGGGCGGCGGTGGAAGGGGGGGGGGGTAGAAATAGCGTAAGCTACTCTATCCCTTTGAGATGTATTTATTTCTTGTCTCAATAAACATACTTGAACTTGAACTTGAAGGGGATAAACCTAATCAGACACTGAATCAGCCAAATTAAGTTTAAATAAAAAGTTTAACAAAGCAAATTTATTATGAATGGAAAACGGTTGAAGTGCCTACAGCACATAATGCATTAAAATAGGCTTCGACCATAGTAAAGAAGTGCACTTTTTAGATATAAACTTTGAAAGTAAAGAGCGATAAGTCACGAGAAAATTATATTGCCTTCACACATAAGGGCGAGTGCAGGCTGAGGGATGTGATGGTGTATGTAATGAATTTATTATGAGTATGGTAATCGAACTGTATATATAGTGACTTGTGGGATCTGAAACTCAATAAAAATGTATTTGAACATGAACTGCCAGTTTACTAATCGCCCGAAAACATGTTGTAAACTTACGCAAAAATCTAACATGAGTGGATATACCGAACAACATGCTTGTTCTGCATTTATTTTGGAAAAACAAAATGAGTATGTCTAAAGAAAAAAACAGTTCTAATATTTTACTCCCATCTTAAACCCACACCGAGATGTCAGCAACATATGTGTGGTTGTCACCATCTTGAACAGAAACTTGAGTAATGCCGTCACGTCTTCAGAGTGAGTCAGAGGTGAATGGGGGTGATTATTAAGGTGTATGGACAACGAGCGTGAGCTTAGAGGTAGTTCCGTGACTGGGATCAACTTTAGCTAGTTTTTTTTTTATGTACACTGTGTAATCTTTCATATAGAATAGGTTAGCAGCACATTGGTGCGTATACCTAAGCTAACAAAAGGAGAAAAGTTCCGTGGCGGGAGTGTAGATGGCGGCAGCTGCGCCTCGCCCCGCCAGCCTCGCGGGCGGGAAAGTTGGATCCGTCAGTGCACGTGTAGGCGTCGTCACGTGCATACCTACGCTCCCTCACCACGCTCTGAATTAAAGACCAAATATTGCAGAAATATCCATACAAATGGTATAAATTGTTTGCTTAAGGTACCAAATATTGTTGAATACAGAATTGCAGCTTGGTTTTCGGAGAACGTTTCGGTGCCTGGATAACTTACAAACTGTCCCAAAGTTCAATTGATAAGATGACCTTCTGATTGAAGAAAATCCTTGTGATCTTCATATATAACTGACTCACTTCCCCCCCCCTGACCTCTGTGATGTGAGCGAGCGAGACGCGTAACTACCATGATTCTCAGAAGCGCAGTTAAGACGTTGAGAGTGTAAGAGGAGGGGACAGCATGCCGGCACCACCAAGAGGACAGCAGACCTGTGAATGTGTGGCAGGGCGGGGTGTTCCTCTTGCTCTACCACCTCCCCGCCCTCCTACTCGCTCAAGGTAACTTCCAGCCACTTCTCCGTACAAAATGGGGTGGTTTAGCCTAACTTAAAAGCGTCAAAATGTGTAGCGGGTGGCGCGCCAGATTCACGAAGCAGTTACGCAAGCACTTACGAACCTGTCCATCTTTTCTCAATCTTTGGCGGCTTTGTTTACAATTATTAAACAGTTAATGAGCTCCGAAGCACCAGGAGGCTGTTTATAACAATACCAACAGTTGATTGGGAAGTTTTTATGCTTGTAAACTGTTTAATAAATGTAACCAAAGGCGTCAACTATTGAGGAAAGATGTACACGTTCGTAAGTACTTGCGTAACTGCTTCGTGAATCTGGTTCCAGGCTTGTACCGGAGCCAATATAACCATTAGGCTCATGAAGGGGAGGGAAAATCGGGGGAAAGCGCCAAGACATACAACTATATAGCACTTGGAACGGGATCAGGATAAGGATTTGGATGGGACGGAAGGAAGGAATGGTGCCGGACCACTTGTGACGGTCAGGGATTGAACGCCGACCTGCAGGACGCCAGACCGTCGCCCTACCGTCCAGCCCAAGTGATTGGGGTTAGGCACATGAAACATCAACTTTTTTCTTTATGTTTCCATAAACCACTGCAATTTTACGGCGCGGTCGATTGCAAGGAACAATGGTGAGAGTTTTGAACTGACATAAGTCAGTGGAATGAAGCAATTTGTATAAGGAATTTAGCTCGGAAATTTCTAAGAATTTCTTATTCTTTAACCATTATTCCTGTCGTGATATTCAACTAGGTCGCCTGAGGAAGGACTTGCTTAGCTAACACACCAGATGTAGTAAGCAGCTCATTCCTCACTTTGGGACCTGTACGAACAATTGACTAGGCGCGAGCAAACGCCGAGACCCCAATGAAATTGAAATCCCCTCCACTAGGTCGTCGACCTCGCCATTCGCCGAAGCGAATCTAACGAGTAGGTCCTGGGCTCCACAACAATAATTTATTGTTGTGTTGTGCCGTATATTGATCCAAAGCCAGAAGTAAGTCTCCAATAGTCGAGGTGAAGAACATTTGCATAACAATAATAAGTGTGGGGTGTGTAACGAAAGACAGTGTTAACATAACAAACTTAGTTTATTCAATAAAGTACTAACTACTACAGCAAAACAAGAGAATGTCAATGACGTTACTCGAAATCCTTCCTGTGGCACTAAAAATGACAGCTAGACACCAGCCCCTCGGACTGCATAATGAACTAACTCGAACATAAGCGTGCCACAGAGGATCAACAAGCAAACAAGAACTAACAGATCTATAATCACAATTACAACAAATGACACAGTGAGTCTGAAACAGTCTCCAGTAAACCTCCTACTGTTCTAGCCTCAGTGCAGTCTACACCTGCAATAGCGGTTGCAATGCAATCAAATCAGTAGCCTTTCAATGACATCAATAACTAATGGGTTCACTGGCAACTCCAGCACCCTCCTCAATTAATCTTTACGTAACACTTCGTCCCACGGACGATCAACAATCAACACAATTGATTTACGTTAATAACCCAATAACATTTACGTTAATTAATAACTCTTTACAACTGTCACTAGTAACGCGGAAATTACACAACACTCTACCCGTCGAGCATTCAGTGAGAAAATCCCATTAATCCCTGTACTACCAGACAGCTGATTAATCTCTTTACTAGTTACGTTAATTTACGTTAATCGGTTACTAATCACTCAGCGATGGTAAACTCTGATTTACAAGTCCAAAGTGCTAAGAGAACGGTAATCACTCGTGATTACTTTAGAGTAATTAATTACTATCCTCAAGATCAATAATTAAACAGTTAAATACGCAACCTTTCACACTGGCTCAGCAATTTACATTAAGGTATGAATTCCGTCTGAGCCTCCATACTCAGACCATTCAGGTGGCTAATAACAGTAATTAGGCACCACGTTTACGTTATTCTAAATGACGTTACTCTTCCACGAGTCAATCAAGTGCCGGTACTTCCGACATAAATAACGACGGTACGTTAATGGAA
>WNGS01165751.1:29213596-29243284 GCA_020271785.1 Procambarus virginalis | reverse complement strand
TATGTATATCAAAAGAAGTTCCGTTCGTGCCTGGGTTTGTGATTCTCGTGCTTACCTTGACGCTGCTTCGGTCTGGCTGCTGCGGCAGAGTTGTCGACTTTTGCTGCTTCTTCAGCAGCCGCGTCTCCGCCTCCTTGAGGTTCTCAGAGTGTCCGCCACCGCCGAAGATCTTATGGTGAGTTGGTCGAGGAGGTTGTTGTTCTTGAGGCGCCAGGTGAGCTGATCTTGGGCACCGGTGGTGTTGGTGGGCGTGGCCGCCTCCTCGCCCCCATAACATGCGGGAGGTGGCTGCAGGAGGGGCGGAGTCTTCCGGTGACGCCCCCAAGCTGCCAGCATCACCTCTCTCCTCTGATGCAGCTTCTCCCGTGCCCGCTCTCCCAGTGTCATCTCCTGGAGATGGTCTTCAGCATCATCATCCTGATGATTCTCACCGCGAGTCTGGGCAGCTGGATGTTGAGTGTGTGGTGGGTGGGTGCCCACCTCTCCTCGCTGAGGCCCACACCATCATCCTCGCCCACCACACCAGGAACGGCCTGTTCCCATACACCTGAGGACAATAGCGGTCTTAACATTTATATTAGAATGCAAATTAGATCTATTTAAAGCTGGGATTTCCTTACTCCCATCCCAAATGCATTTGTTTTAATTATCATTGCTTTGAAAATATTTGTGTTCCTTGACTACACAATAAAGTCGCCCCTCGGAGCAAATTAGAACAGATTATTCCTCTGATAATTAGTATAATGAATCAAACTAATTTGTTGAGCAAATTCAAAAGGCTTGCATGAACTTGCCAAGGAAATGAAAATATGGACATTGGATCTGTACGTGATGTGTGTGTGGGGGGGGGGAGGGGGAGGTTCTGATGTAGCGCTGACTAATTGGTGTGCGTGTGTGTGACTGAGTTTAAGAGTAGTTACAGGATGAGAGCTATGCTCGTGGTGTCCCGTCTTCCTGGTACTCTTTGTCGTATGACGCTTTGAAAATAAAAGTGTGTGTGTGTGTGTGTGTGTGTGTGTACTCACCTAATTGTGCTTGCGGGGGTTGAGCTTTGGCTCTTTGGTCCCGCCTCTCAACTGTCAATCAACTGGTGTACAGATTCCTGAGCCTACTGGTCTCTATCATATCTACACTTGAAGCTGTGTATGGAGTCAGCCTCCACCACATCACTTCCTAATGCATTCCATTTGGCAACCACTCTGACACTAAAAAAGTTCTTTCTAATATCTCTGTGGCTCATTTGGGCACTCAGTTTCCACCTGTGTCCCCTTGTGCGTGTGCCCCTTGTGTTAAATAGCCTGTCTTTATCTACCCTATCAATTCCCTTCAGAATCTTAAATGTGGTGATCATGTCCCCCTAACTCTTCTGTGTGTGTCTGTGTGTGTGTGTGTGTGTGAGGGATGCCACAGAGTGCCAGCTCACCCAGCACCAGCAGCACCAGCAGCAGTAGATATTGGATGTCGGCCATCACGTTCTCGCCTGCTGCTTCCCGCCTGAAAAACACAGCAACTGTCATTATGGGTTTCATCGCCTGCTGGAGGAGGTGGGGTCCACCTGCTGGAGGAGGTGGGGTCCACCTGCTGGAGGAGGTGGGGTCCACCTGCTGGAGGAGGTGGGGTCCACCTGCTGGAGGAGGTGGGGTCCACCTGCTGGAGGAGGTGGGGTCCACCTGCTGGAGGAGGTGGGGTCCACCTGCTGGAGGAGGTGGGGTCCACCTGCTGGAGGAGGTGGGGTCCACCTGCTGGAGATGAGATGCATACAAAAAGAGTGCAGCTGATTCGCTTCGGGTCAACGTCTGTTACCTTAAGTGTACCAACTCGTGATGATGTCAAGTTGTACGAACTGAAAATGTGTTTATTATAGAATTACGAAGAACGGACATTTGTTGCAACAATGTCACTAGGTTGTGTATTACATTTTATAAATATTCATTTCATAAATTTATATAGCTCATAGGACATATATCCGGGTTCCTGCTGCTGCTTTCTGAATCTCAGTACTAGACAAGTAGGTGACGTTTGGGTGAGTTCCCTTTGACTCACCTGGATGCGTCACTGAGCCATCAACTCCAGGCAGAAGACACCTGCAACGACACAATAATTTATTAGCTTACCTGGCCAAGAATTAGTATATTTTGGAAGCAGGTGTTAACACATGTCATTAAACGCAACAGCAGTGTGATTATTATTAATTTTCTTTTGGATATTTTCCATTCTACGCAAAATATCTTCTACCATCGGAAAGGTGAAGAAACACTAGATCACTTAATGTTTACATTTGTAGTGTTCGACGTTCCGTCAGCAATATGACGGAGGGAGACGGAGAGGGAGGGACGAAGAGGAGCCCAGGAGGACGAGAGGGGACTTACAGTTAATGACTATAGACATAGAAGTTTGATGTTGTTGTTGTTATAGATTCAGCTACTCGGAACAAGTTCCAAGTAGCACGGGCTATGGTGAGCCCGTAACTTACCTGGCACAGGAGCTGGGCAAGAAGCACGGGCTATGGTTAGCCTCGTGGACAGGAGGTGTCTCCCGTGTAGAAGTTTGAGGTCGACCACCATACAAGTACGCCGGCTCCCGAGGGTGTGGTGCAGCCACACTCACACCGACGGGAAGGTGTGGCGGGCCACACCTCGGGCCTCAGGTTAATGACACCTGGCAAAACAAAACTACGCATATTTGAGTGACTCTTCCGTCCGACTTGGCAGCGTTGTGGTGGTACAGTGGAGCCAAAGTGAAATAGTGGCCTTTGGAGAAATCTGGGAATAATATAATGACCGCCGCTTTAGTGGAAGGGTTGAATGACCACCTTGGTGTTGGTAACGATGGGGGAAGGCGGTGTTGGTAACACTGATGATATTATTTCAGTAATGGTCAGAATAAACTGAACGTGTGTGTGTACTTACCTATCTGTGCTTACTTATTAATACAGTTTAACTATTCTGCGGTTCGAATGCTTTGTCGAATCTGACCTTAAAGCTGTGGATGGAGGTGGCTTCCCTGAGTATTTTGTATATTACGATCATATCTCCTCTGTTTTTTCTGCCCTCCAGGGTAGGGAAGTCCAATTCCCTGAACCTATCCTCATAGCTTAAACCCCTTAGCTCTGGTACCAATCTTGTTGCAAATTTCTGCATTTTTTTCTAGTTTTGTGGTTCACAAGGTACGGATTGTAGGCTTATTGGTTCAACAAAAGCAGTGTAGGTTACCTTGAAAGAATCATTATTTAGATTTATATACGACGTTCTAATGTTTGTCAGCATCCCAAATGCCGCTGATGCTACCCAGTCTATGTGTGCCTCTGGTGTTAGTGTTGGATTCTCTCAGAACTCTCCGTTTCCTATAGTTGCCTTACCCTTATGTTCAAGTAATCACTCGTGATAAGTATGAGTGTGAGGGTCTAACACAGACAAAGAAGAAGAGGGAGAGCGAGAGGGAGAGTAAAAGCAATGAGAGTGAGAGGGAGGGAGGGAATTATGAGGGGAAAGCGAGAGAGGGGTGAGAGCTGATAGGAATTGTAGAGAGCATAACTATTACAGCGCCATCTGTCGCGTCCTAGTGGCCTCCTTCACCACCACACCACCAAACATAAAACTCTACCACATTAATAAATTACCTCACTATTTTTATTTTATTACGGCAAAGCACTTTTACCACACTACTCAACACCCGCTAATAGGTTACCTCGCTTCCATACCAAGAGTTTACTGGGCGTAACAATGTACAGCACTGATGGTACCGCCGCAGGCACCTGTGACCACGGTAGGGCCAGATTCACGAAGCAGTTACGCAAGCACTTACGAACCTGTACATCTTTTCTCAGTCTTTTACGGCTTTGTTTACAATTATTAAACAGTTAATGAGTTCCGAAGCACCAGGAGGCTGTTTATAACAATAACAACAGTTGATTGGGAAGTTTTCGTGTTTGTAAACTGTTTAATAAATGTAACTAAAGCCGTCAAAGATTGAGGAAAGATGTACACGTTCGTAAGTACTTGCGTAACTGCTTCCTGAATCTGGCCCTTGGTCTCTTTACAAGAACGTCGCTTTTCGCACGCATGCGTTACATAAGGCCAAAAATGGTCGTACTACAAAAATGGAAGGGGGTGGGGAAAGTGACGTACTGTCCCGTTTTCTGTTTTGGGTCCTCTTGGTAGGTTAGCATAAGGGCACTTTAGTACGACAGTTTCTTGACGTTGGGGAACCTTAGGAGGACGGGCTGCTATAACACCGCTGGCAACAGTGGTACTCAGCATTACCACAATACCAGCTTCAATTCTTGTAAATGCCTGATAGAAGTTTTTAGAGTTTGCAGGGAGTCTATCATGAAACACCTAGCACCTGAAACATTACTGCGAGCCAGGGCATACCTATTTATTTTCTAAATCTAAACTTACCCGTTTAGAATTCACTGTTTCGGATTCTATCTTAGAGATATATTTTTTTGTCGAAGGTATTTCCAATACCTCCATGAGGATGGACCCTAAAAAATATCTAACCAAGCCTAGCCCAACCTAGCCTAGCCTAGGCTAGTGCGAACTCATCAGCAGTNTTATTATATCTTTGAATCTTTCATGTATGATGTGTCATATTCTCTTTTATACTGTTTGTCTCTCCCTCCCCTCAGCACCATCTGTATCTCCCTCCCCCAGCACCACCTGCATCTCTCCCTCCCAGCACCACCTGCATCTCTCCCTCCCTCAGCACCATCTGTATCTCCCTCCCCAGCACCACCTACACCTTTCTTGCTCGAAATATTTAACTATGTCCACACTAACATGTTACTATAATAGATGCAAAGTAATCAAATGTATTTTTGTGTTCAACTTGTGTGCGACGATGGTTCGTGCGTAGCAACCAGATATTCGGATTAGTCAAGGATAGATTTTTTTATCCGTTGTTTTTTTTCCTTGATAAATGGCAGACCAAACCGGTGCTAAACTCTGATGAAGTGACAGTGACCCGCAGGCTCTCATTGCCTCTTAACAGTTAATGCCACAAACGAATGTAAAAACTCTTTGCAAGGGAATGTGGTGTGGTCAGTGTGGTGGAAAACACACCTCTAACCTCCTCGACCCTTATAATTCCTTCCTTCAAGGGGTTCCGCTGATCATCGTCCTTATAGTTAATGACCAGCATGACTCTTGGTGCTCGCAGCTA
Organism: Procambarus virginalis; assembly: GCA_020271785.1. Lineage (NCBI taxonomy): Eukaryota > Metazoa > Arthropoda > Malacostraca > Decapoda > Cambaridae > Procambarus > Procambarus virginalis. The sequence goes on along the minus strand of WNGS01165751.1, from coordinate 29,238,121 downwards.
GCGAGACTGCAAGCCAACATCTGACATGTCTGGCGTGTGTCATCAGCGACCATTGTCTCAACAAGAATATGTTGGGTGTCTAACGTGGTTTCCTGGGTAACTGTACAGCTATGTTAGGGCTTGTGTAGGGGTGGGTGTTCATCCACACGTTGTGGGGTGGGGGTTCATCCACCGGTGTGGGGGTGGGTGTTCATCCACACACAAACACCGGGATCAAGTGTGGAGAAATACCCAATGGTCTTGTCAAGATGACATCCTTCGAGTAGACTGATTTCTTACCCCTTTCACGAGGGGTACCTGGGATGGGTTGCCCTCTGTCATGACCTGATGTTCCCTTAGTGAGAGTGTTCCGGACTGGAGCATCTATGTATCTTAGTGTATTATATAGAAATGTGAAGACCAAAAGCTGAATTATGTCACATGTACCATTGAGGATGCAAGCTTTCCTGACGCCAGAGGAAAGCCATAGGTCATTGTAATGCATGGAGAATGATTAACATCAGAATCATCAGTTTCGTATTTTTGCCATAATTAGGACAAACCTGATTTCTGTTTCCACGAGTCTAATGGCTATCATGTGGAGTTAATTCAGGGCTTCCTACGATACATAATATTTGCGAGATTCAGTGAAGGAACAAGCTGCATAAAGATGCCAGGTACACTGTCAGCTTATGGTCGGGGAGGTTGATAATACTATGGCGTCTGGCTAGCCCCCCCCCCCCCTATACACCTATACAAGACCCTATTTAACTGAACTCTGCTGTAGACCAGAGCGCATGTGTTGATTATTGACCTAAATGATGTCCTGTAGATTCCAGTGACAGCTTGGTGTTACCTCACATGCAAGACCTTGTTAGTTTGACCTCTGTTACACACCGGCGTCCTCACGCTGACTTCAGATAATGTAAATATGCTTTAACCTTTGGTAACTTTAGCGAGGAGACGCGGTAACTTTCCTACGTCTCCTTAGCTTTAATACGTTTTCGTTAGTGCTTTGCCTCTTGAATTTGCTTGTTTATTGCTCCTGTGTCGTCACGAGGAGGAGTGCCAGTGTCGTGGCCCTATGAGGGGGGGGGTAGACACCGCCACACGGGAGGGGAGGGGGCGTTACCCCCTCTATATCATAACTGTAACATATGTGTAGCCAATATATATATATATATATCCTGTGGCGGTGATCTCGCATGTTTATCAATTCAACTCAAATGTATTTTTTCTGATAAAGCTAATATTATTAAAATAAAATAGCGTGAATGTTTTATTGTTTGGCTTATCCTAAATGACATTTTTTTAATTATAAAAAATGTGGTTTTGATATTGTTTTAGTTTTGACAGTTTCAACTGTGACTCAGTATTCCCATTAAAGATGAGAAATAGCTGGTATTGGATTTATATCACAAGGTAATAATTCCTGTTGTCGGTGACAGGACGCCTTTATATGATACATTATGCCGGGGGACAGGCAGCCAGTGTACATATACATTTTAAGCTTTTATCGAGGTCCCTTCCCCGAATATATATATATATTATTATATATATATATATATATATATATATATATATATATATATATATATATATATATATATATATATATATATAGCTGACTCCCTGGTACCTTTTTTTCTGTTAGGTGAACAGAGGCATCAGGTGAAATGAAATGAGAGTTTAGGTCAACCAGGCTGTGAGTCATACGTCAGACTGCGAGCAGCCGCGTCCAACAGCCTGATTGACCAGTCCAGCAACGAGGAGGCCTGGTCGACGACCGGGCCGGGGACGCTAAGCCCCGAAACCATCTCAAGTAAGGTATGTAAGTTATGAGATAAGAAGCGTGTATATAAGGAAGACTGGAGGGACGGCGCTTAACCCTCTTGCATGATCACTTGGGATCGACCGCCGATCCTGCAAGAAGGCAGGATATCGCTATTCCGATCAATCCAGTTAATAAATCTTTAAGCTAATGGATTTTATTTTACTTTAGTTCTCCAGTTAAAACCACTTTATTTAAGTTTTCTGTGATTATGAAAGAAAATGAAACGGCTTTTGATTCTATGTGGGACTTGTTCAAACTTTCCGCAAGGTTGTAGTCGGGACAGAAGCCGCGGACTCGCCCTACATGTATGAATACACTGTGTCGGGGGACAAGCGCAGTCAATGATTTTTATTAATATCTATAAGATAATTTGTCTTTCTAGGGATGGTGGCCGACGCTTAGGACTAGCCTCATTGAACTTTATAGGCTGACTGGTGGTGGGAGGGAACTGTCATAGACGGGTTGGGGTCGGCTTCCCCATGATCCAACTTCTGGGGTCGACCCGGGCACCGCCACATACCCCATCTAATTACATAATGGCAGGCTTACAAAACTGACCAATGCTTGATTAATGAGGTGTTTAACATGTTTATATACTGTCATTATTGTGCAGATCCTCACAATTAGATACTGAAGGTAGATCATTATTGTGAATTTGATTAAGTTAATATTATGTCAGATAAAAATATAGAAGAAAACAAAAATATATAAGAAATTCGTAACAAATTTATTGATACATCAGGAAGTGTAAGCTACATAGAGAAAACAGGTTTTCTTGAAGCATATACGGGGGGGGGGGGGGAACAAAATTATGTTGGTTTTCATTTTTATTAGCTGTTGTTGCTTAATGTATGGTCAAGGATTTATATTTAATGTTATGTTAACATATTAGTTAAACCTCCCTAAGCTGTTTTTAATTGGAGTTTGTGCACGTGTTTAAATTCACCTGTGTTTGTAAATAGCTCCTGGTCCCATCCTCTCCCAATCTGTCATTTATCATTATATTATAATGACTACCAACAAATTAGGCTACATAGTGGCAAATAAAATAAATTTTTGTTTCCTTCGAATATGAATTTTGCATCATAAGTTCACACATTTTTTTTTTTTTACATATTAGAATTAGTTAAGTATTGTTGTTATACCCAGAATACTTTTGAAGCCATTTGGCTATAGCGTTAGCTTCTAATTAACTGAACTTGTTTATTCTGCTTTACTGTGTCTGTATACTTCTATACCTACACGATGAGTGTAGACGCTGGTGCTACTTGTAAATTTGTACGAACATATGCATGTATATGTATTATACGTACACAAGTCGCATTCGTATGTTTCATCTTTTATTATAATTCATACAGACCACATTCAGACTCCTGCACCAAAGACCGAGTCGTCATATATAAGGTTCTCTGGTTCTCCCAACATAATCATTAACCCTTTCACTGCTCCAGTTGCCATATCCAATTTCTCCCCCATTTCATTTAACTTTTTAATCATGAACACCTCGACGTAGAACTCCTCAAGAGCTGCGCAATTTAAGGGTTAAAGCAAATACAACTAACAAAATGAAAGAAAAAACAAATGCTGAAAGTCTTTAAAATTAATATCTGAATAAAATACATTATAAAATATATAACTTTTCATAGAAAAATAGTATGCCTATGTACAAATTAATAACAATATATGCTTGACCGTCTAACACAAACTATGTAAGCTAACATTGAACTAAACAGCTTGAAAGGCTGTTATTTGCAAGCCTTCAGATAATTCCTTCTCTTGTTTTTATTTACATAATGTATAACTTGATCATATATAACAAAAGCTCATCTCTTCTTAACAGAAAGATGAGCTGTACAGGAAATAACAGTAATTTACAACAGAGCAATGGGACTAGATTACCTCAGAGACGTTCTCTTGTGGTCTAGGCCTCTAGGGGCTGTAATGACGCCGGCCGCTCCAACACAGTCTACCGACATGGGCCGCTCCAACATGGTCTACCGACATGGGCCGCTCCAACATGGTCTACCGACATGGGCCGCTCCAACATGGTCTACCGGCATGGGCCGCTCCAACATGGTCTACCGACATAGGCCGCTCCAACATGGTCTACGACAGGGGCCGCTCCAACATGGTCTACCGACACTGGCCGCTCCAACAATAACAAACCTTATGGACCGTATTGTCGAACACAGCTTGAGGGAGGGTTACTGCACGGACCGACCCTAAAGACTCATTCATAAATCTTAACATATTGTGTATCCAAAAGCCATGTTTTATCCAATATTAATTGGTTTGGTGTTTTAATTTGGTGGCAGTTATTTGTATTTGCATTACACAGGTGAAGCATTTAAACAGGCGTGGTTCGAACACAAAGCAGCAAAATAATAATCGGAAAACGTTCGAACTAAATCAGCTGCGAGTCGTGTCTACGGTGCTTTTATTTCATAAACAGGTGTTTGGCTTGTTGGATTAACAAGTTTTCGGCTATTGTTTATGACGGGCTCGTGGCACGGTAGTTACCTGCTCGCTCCACACCTGGCCGGCCATTTGATCGGGAATCTAGCCCCGCATAGGGAGGGTCGACTGCTCACCCAGCTGTACTTACGAAGAAAAAGCTCTAACTCTGCTAGCAGGAGTCAGAAATCGTCTACTCCTGTACCCATTTGGTGTCAAGAAACAATCGCGTCTTTATCGCTGGACTCAACGCCTTCCAGACAAGGTGAGTCGTTGAGCAGTTAAACTATGTGAGCTGAATAGCGCGTAGGACGGTGAGGATACCACCTGACTTTACCAATATGATAAGTTTCATAGCGCACCTTTACCTTTTACGGGCTATTCATGCCCGTGCCACCTCTTGGGTGGCTTAATCCTTATCAATCAACCTTTACCTTAGGATGTCTGAGAACTTATGACATACAATTGAGCATCATCAGTGCACATAGCGGCTGTGGGCCTGACATGATGTTAGGTTTCAATCCTAACAACTGGGAGAGTCGTTAAGGGCTCCACTAGCTCACTGAACAGCCTGTAAATGAAGTAATGTATAGTCCTGAATAAAGTTCAGGACTTAAGTAGTCTTAGTGTGGATTCACTGAGAAGTGAGATGCATTACTTTGGTCTGGTGTGGATATAGATATATTTTTAATAAATTTACCTTGCTAATAAACGGATAGTGACGTTTAAATAATTATAGACTTCTCCCTCTTAGGAAGCTCCAACGACACAAAACATTAGCATTTCTCACTGATTTTGGACACATGTGGGGCACCAACGTCGTTATCATTGTTCGTTTTCCAGAATTCTTAAAAACCGGAGCAGATATAACATTAGCTGAGAGAGCAGGACATGACCCCTGAAGAAAATATTTTAATGGAGTATGAGAAAGACACGAGTGGTGAGAGTTCATGCACAATGACCTGCGTGTGCATGGCGTCGTGTTGACTATCCTAGCGGGGACTGGTGAGGATCGGTCAAGGGACCCAGCCGAGGCCTGATGGTTACTTGAAGGTGGGATGACACGTGTAGTGGTGGTTGTGGTAAGGCCGTGATCCGGTGCGTTGGGTTGGGCGTGGCGTAGTGGGCGGGGAGGGGCGTGACGTAGTGTACGGGGCCAGGGGTGACACGATGGGGGTGAAGGGGCGGGAGGCGGTGCACGGCCTTGAGGTCCGGCTCGAAGGAGTTCCGGTGGAGTGGGACCCCCGGGTGGCCGATGGCGGCGTTGACGGGGTAGAAAAAGGGGGCGTCCTCGCAGCCGAAGTTGTACCACCAGTCACACACGAAATACTTCTGGTTGAAGATGGTGCCGTTGGGGCAGAGGAAAGAGTCCTGACGGCCGCTGCGGTGACAGATGTGGAACACCTGTAGGAGGAGACAGAGAGAGAGCCTAGATGCTGGGCTGAACGACAACAAAAAACACAATAAAATAAATAAAAGACGATTTCGCAAAAATCTACGAGCTCCTCTCGCAGTCATTACTAACTGGAAGCGCGGGTGATGTACAGTGGGAACACCGCACTGACCCCTCCCCCAGAACCCCCTCCTTCCTGTAACCCACCTGGCAGCCGGCCTCCATGTCGGCGTAATATCCGGGAAAGTCGGCGACGAGGTCACAGCCGAAGGAGGTGAGAGGGATGTAGCTGAGGATCGGGTAGTCTCGCCCGGCCCGACCTGCCCGCGGGAGAGAGAAGGACACAGGTGTTAAGCTGTCGTCTCCAGTACTATGCTCACACGCTTCTTACACATCAATCAACATTATTTTAGTTACAGTCAGTATTTTAGTACACAAACCACCAAAATAATTATTTCTATCACACTATAGCAACATCCATAATGCTAAAAGTTTTATATAATTTTATGTTAAATTTTAAATGCTTAAGATTGATTAAAAGAGAAAGTGTTCCCCAATTTTTATAGTATTTACCGTTTGTGTCTTCAGAATCGAGCTATTAGCTCTTGGACTCTTGGATTAGAAATTAGCATTTCAAACAAATCTTATTTTCTTATATTCGTCTACTACATATATCTTTCTCTAACACACACACAGGTATATATTTTTCTGCTAGGTGAACAGATGAATCAGATAAAAGAAACTGCTCATTTGATTATGCCTCGGCCGGGAATCGAATCGGTGATCCTTAGGAGCACCGGCCCCCATTCGCTGTCCACTCAGCCACGAGGCCGCTAACTCCACACTCCTTCCCCTACCAGAAGGTGTGTGTGTGTATACTCACCTAGTAATGCTTGTGCGAGTTGAGCTTCGGCTCTTTGGTCCCGCCTCTCAACCGTCAATCAAAGGTGTACAGTTTCCTGAGCCTACTGGGCTCTATCATATCTACACTTGAAACTGTGTATGGAGTCAGCCTCCACCACATCACGCCTAATGCATTCCATTTGTCAACCACTCTGACACTAAAAAGTTCTTTCTAATATCTCTGTGGCTCATTTGGGCACTCAGTTCCACCTGTGTCCTCTAGTGTGTGTGCCCCTTGTGTTAAACAGCCTGTCTTTATGTACCCTATCAATTCCCTTGAGAATCTTGAATGTGGTGATCATGTCCCCCTAACTCTTCTGTCTTCCAGGACAGAAGTCTTCTGTGTGTGTGTGTGTGTGTGTGTGTGTGTGTGTGTGTGTGTGTGTGTGTGTGTGTGTGTGGTGTGTGGTGTGTGTGTGTGTGTGTGTGCGCGCGCGTCCTCCACACTTGCATGGCCGCCAACACCTGCCACTCACCTGGTATGCCGGCAATGTACCCGAAATCAAGGATCTCATTATCATTGATGTTGTAGTCGAGCTGAGTGAGCAGGTGTGGGCGCCGCAGGGGCGTGCGGTACGGGGCGTAGTCATAGTCCTCGTAATAGTAGTCGTCTTCGTCGTCGTCATCATAATAGTAATAATCATCGTCGTCGTCGTAATAGTCGTCGTCGTCGTAATAATCATCATCGTCGTAATAGTCGTCGTCGTCTTCGTCGCCGTATTCATCGTCGTCGTATTCGCTGTCGTCGTCGTATTCATCGTCGTCATCGTATTCGTCGTCGTCATCATAATAGTCCTGGAGATAGTGTGGCGCCGGCGGGCGGGTCGCATGCTGCAGGGACGGCCTAATGCTGACGGGGAGGTCGTTGTAACCGGGACTGTAAGCCATCGGGGTGTAGACAGGAGGGGCGTAGGTCGTCTCCTCCAGGCCCGGGGGATGGGAGGGACGTTGTCGACCGCTCCCCGGGTGGCTGAAGTCCTGTAGCTTCTGGCGTTCAGGGTCAAGATGCGGTTTATAGGTGGTGGCGTAGTATGGGACAGCTGCAGTGATTGAACCATTTGGAGGAACGTATTCTGGCTTGGGAGGTGCTGGAGGAACGTAATCAGGCTTAGGGGAGACTGGGGGACTGAAATCTGGCTTTGGAGAGGTTGGCGGTATATAATCTGTGTTAGAAGAGACTGAGGGTTTGTGTTCCGACTCTGGCCGTGGTGGAACATATGTCTGAGGTTCTATATGCGTTGTTGTAGGGCCCCTATAATCAGCAGGGGCACGATAGTCTTGATGGGGAGGGAGGTAGTCGGACGATGGCTTTTTGACTGGCGGCAGGAAGGTCGGGTCAATGGGCTCGTGCAGCGGCGGTGGGGGCGGATGATTGTACGATGCTTTGGCCGAGGATATCAGGGAATTTCTCACTGGAGGCTTCGGGGGAACGTAAGCCTCGCCTTTGAGTTCGATGGTGGGAAGGTATTCTCTGTCTGGTGTGACGGAGTCGGGATCCGGAGTCGACCCGAGATGCAACGGCTTGCCTTCGGGACGATAGCCTTCAGGTTCTGGTGCATTATATGAGAGCTGAGGACGCTGGTTTGTAACCTCAGGGAATTATATTTAGGGTTTGGGTTAAAGTAGGTTGTTCCGGGGGGGTGGTATATAGCTTCGTAATCAACAGGAGGTTTGGGGCTAGATAAATGCTCTTTCCTGTAGAGTGGTCTGGGTGGTAGCCAGGAGTGCGGCTGGAGGAGTAACCATTAATCTTTTCTTCTGGTGCTGCAGGGCTATGACCTTTTTGTAGGTCTGCCAGCCAGGTCGGGAGAGCGGTGGTGTGTTTCGGCGGAAGGTATTCCTTGTTAGGAGTCTGGTAACTCTGCAGAGGTGCCTCGTAGGTCGCTGGAAGTGGTGATGGAGGGACAACGTACTCGACAGAAGGAGTCTGGCGTGAAACTGTCGAATAAGCAGGACTCGGGGTCTGGTAGTTGCGATGAGGAGAGATGTACGTTCTCGGCGGCGTTGTGTAAGAAATTGTCGACGTTGTGGTCATCGTGAGAGAGTCTAAATGGCTATTTGGACCGTTATTTTTGGGAGGTAAATATTCCTCAGTTGGTGGTCCATACGTTCTTCCAGGTGGAGTCCTGTGCTGCTGTGAAGCTTTAGTGGGTTGAGCAGGCACGGCAGCGCCTTTATTTGGAGGAAGATAGTTTCTGCTGGGCTGAGTTGGACGCTTCCTCATCTTCTTCCTCCTTCCCTTGTTAGGGTGTTGAGGATGGGGACGCTGTGATGGGCGTCGTCTACTCCCTGGAGATCCACTCTCCTTATTGGGAGGGAGGTAATTCCTTGATGGTACAACATAGCCTCCTTCCGGAGCTTTGGGTGACAAACCTGGCGATTGAGGTCTCTTAGGTGGAGCTATATATCCTTTGTTCGGTCGATTATTTTCTGGCGGTTTCTCATTGGTTTGACCGATACCTTTGAGTCCACCTTCCGGAGGTCCATATTTCCTAGTAGGAGGGAGGTGTTTACGTGGGGGCTCAGTGCGGGTTGCACTTGGTGGTTTATGGTCAGGTTTAGGCGCCACATGTCCTTCATTGGCTGACAAGTACTGCTGGGGGGGCTCAGGCTTGGCTGGGTGTTCATGTACACTTTCAGGAGCTCCATATTCCATGCGCGGGGGCAGGTGCTTCTGGGATTGTTTCGTGTCCATCTCGACTTTGTGTGGAGACTCAGGAGCTGCATATCCTTTGTTAGGAGGGAGGTTCTTCTGATGAGTTCTGCATATTCCTTAATTGGAGGCTTGTATTCTGGATTTGGTTTCTGATGGGGAACTGCTGGGTCAAGATACTCTTTATCAGATGGTAGGTACTGGTCGGAGGGCTTCCTGTAGTCTGCTGCTTCTGCCGGTGTGGAATGACGAGGAATATCCTCACGGTTGGGAGGCAGGTATTCCTGCGAAGCCTTGTTGTAGCCTGTTGGAGATACACTGCTGCTGGTCTGATGGTGAGGGGTTGGTGCTATGACAGGTGTTGAGCGTGTTGAGGGAGGTCTGGCGCCAGGATAAGGCTCAGTGCTGTGAGGCCTCTGAGTCGGCCTGGAGTCACCGCTTGAACCTTGAGAAGTGCCTTCGTCTCTGTTGTACTTGAAGGAGACAGGTCGACGGTACTGCAGATGTGCCTGGATGCTGAGGCGCTCGGGTGCAGGCGTGAAGTAGTGAGGTTCGTTAGAGGTCCTCCGGCGTACAAGACCACTAGTGCGACGCCGCTGGCTACCCGGCGGACGCTGAGGAGGTTGGAACACCAGACTAGACTTGTCGGCTTCGTGGTTTCTATTCAGTGGGATGTAAGGTTTGGCTTTCGCATTATCTTTACCGCCGGAGTGGCCTGGGGTTGCCAGAGCTTCCAGAGGGACGTACTCGGGGGACTCGGAAAAGGCATGCTGCTGGGACTTCCTGCTGGCAGCAAAACTATAAGAGTCCTTGGAGTAGCCGGCGGAGGGTCTGTGACGAGACGAATGACGGCGGTTCTTGGGCCCCATACCAGTGTTAGAGCGGCCACTGCTAGACTTCCTGTGGAGAGAATATTAGCACTTCATTAACTATGCTCAAACTTTACAGGAAACTAAATAAGAACATAGGAATAAAGGACTATACAAGGCAGCTCCTATTAATATCTACCCAAACTCATTCATATGCGTGTTTAACCTGTGCTTGAAACAATCCAGCAATCCCACCTCCCACCACCTCATAAATCTACAACTAATGAGGACATGGAATGCTGCTACCCTCACGAGGATCCCGAAGCTTCTCCGAAGCCTAACCGGATTTTCACGCAATTCCTCCATGCACTCGGGCTCTGTAAACCGTGCATAGGCTCGAACCCTCGTCAAGACCTTGGGGATTTGTTTATTGACATATCACATTATTGTGATTTTTGTGTGTAATAACAGCTAATATGAGAAATTATATACGAAGCTTTCACAAAATGTAGTATATTAAAAAAACAGGATTTGATAAAGAAAAGTAATATTTTGTTTAAAGCAATTTTGGTGTTTTATGAAAGAGGAGCTAGAGCATGACGAGAAGAGAGACGTGAAGAGGCACATGAGTGAGTGGAAGGGTATGAACAGGCAAGCAGAAAAAGGGTGAAGTGGAATGAGGTAAGTAAGAAAGGAAGACAATGAGAGTTGAGTAATATGGATGGGCTGTGAACTGTGTGAGGGGATATAATGAGGGCTGAGAATTTGGGATGAGGAAGAGAACAGAATGTGACGAGGAAAGGGTATGAGGAGAGTATAAGGGTGTGAGGAGAGTATAAGGGTGTGAGGAGAGTATAAGGGTACGAGGAGAGTATAAGGGTGTGAGGAGAGTATAAGGGTATGAGGAGAGTATAAGGGTGTGAGGAGAGTATAAGGGTGTGAGGAGAGTATAAGGGTACGAGGAGAGTATAAGGGTGTGAGGAGAGTATAAGGGTACGAGGAGAGTATAAGGGTATGAGGAGAGTATAAGGGTACGAGGAGAGTATAAGGGTATGAGGAGAGTATAAGGGTACGAGGAGAGTATAAGGGTGTGAGGAGAGTATAAGGGTACGAGGAGAGTATAAGGGTATGAGGAGAGTATAAGGGTGTGAGGAGAGTATAAGGGTACGAGGAGAGTATAAGGGTATGAGGAGAGTATAAGGGTGTGAGGAGAGTATAAGGGTGTGAGGAGAGTATAAGGGTACGAGGAGAGTATAAGGGTGTGAGGAGAGTATAAGGGTGTGAGGAGAGTATAAGGGTACGAGGAGAGTATAAGGGTATGAGGAGAGTATAAGGGTGTGAGGAGAGTATAAGGGTACGAGGAGAGTATAAGGGTACGAGGAGAGTATAAGGGTATGAGGAGAGTATAAGGGTATGAGGAGAGTATAAGGGTACGAGGAGAGTATAAGGGTGTGAGGAGAGTATAAGGGTACGAGGAGAGTATAAGGGTACGAGGAGAGTATAAGGGTGTGAGGAGAGTATAAGGGTATGAGGAGAGTATAAGGGTACGAGGAGAGTATAAGGGTGTGAGGAGAGTATAAGGGTATGAGGAGAGTATAAGGGTATGAGGAGAGTATAAGGGTACGAGGAGAGTATAAGGGTGTGAGGAGAGTATAAGGGTATGAGGAGAGTATAAGGGTACGAGGAGAGTATAAGGGTGTGAGGAGAGTATAAGGGTACGAGGAGAGTATAAGGGTACGAGGAGAGTATAAGGGTACGAGGAGAGTATAAGGGTGTGAGGAGAGTATAAGGGTACGAGGAGAGTATAAGGGTACGAGGAGAGTATAAGGGTATGAGGAGAGTATAAGGGTACGAGGAGAGTATAAGGGTACGAGGAGAGTATAAGGGTATGAGGAGAGTATAAGGGTACGAGGAGAGTATAAGGGTATGAGGAGAGTATAAGGGTGTGAGGAGAGTATAAGGGTACGAGGAGAGTATAAGGGTACGAGGAGAGTATAAGGGTGTGAGGAGAGTATAAGGGTACGAGGAGAGTATAAGGGTACGAGGAGAGTATAAGGGTATGAGGAGAGTATAAGGGTACGAGGAGAGTATAAGGGTATGAGGAGAGTATAAGGGTGTGAGGAGAGTATAAGGGTGTGAGGAGAGTATAAGGGTACGAGGAGAGTATAAGGGTATGAGGAGAGTATAAGGGTACGAGGAGAGTATAAGGGTGTGAGGAGAGTATAAGGGTACGAGGAGAGTATAAGGGTATGAGGAGAGTATAAGGGTGTGAGGAGAGTATAAGGGTACGAGGAGAGTATAAGGGTACGAGGAGAGTATAAGGGTGTGAGGAGAGTATAAGGGTACGAGGAGAGTATAAGGGTGTGAGGAGAGTATAAGGGTACGAGGAGAGTATAAGGGTGTGAGGAGAGTATAAGGGTACGAGGAGAGTATAAGGGTGTGAGGAGAGTATAAGGGTGTGAGGAGAGTATAAGGGTACGAGGAGAGTATAAGGGTATGAGGAGAGTATAAGGGTGTGAGGAGAGTATAAGGGTACGAGGAGAGTATAAGGGTACGAGGAGAGTATAAGGGTGTGAGGAGAGTATAAGGGTATGAGGAGAGTATAAGGGTGTGAGGAGAGTATAAGGGTACGAGGAGAGTATAAGGGTACGAGGAGAGTATAAGGGTACGAGGAGAGTATAAGGGTGTGAGGAGAGTATAAGGGTACGAGGAGAGTATAAGGGTATGAGGAGAGTATAAGGGTGTGAGGAGAGTATAAGGGTACGAGGAGAGTATAAGGGTACGAGGAGAGTATAAGGGTGTGAGGAGAGTATAAGGGTGTGAGGAGAGTATAAGGGTACGAGGAGAGTATAAGGGTACGAGGAGAGTATAAGGGTACGAGGAGAGTATAAGGGTGTGAGGAGAGTATAAGGGTACGAGGAGAGTATAAGGGTGTGAGGAGAGTATAAGGGTATGAGGAGAGTATAAGGGTGTGAGGAGAGTATAAGGGTACGAGGAGAGTATAAGGGTACGAGGAGAGTATAAGGGTGTGAGGAGAGTATAAGGGTGTGAGGAGAGTATAAGGGTACGAGGAGAGTATAAGGGTACGAGGAGAGTATAAGGGTGTGAGGAGAGTATAAATTTCAAGGAAGAAGAAGAAAGAAACAGGGATTAAGCTACGAAGAAGGAAGAGGAAGACGGGAAACATAAATTAAGTTACGAAGAAGGAAGAAAGCTGCAAGACGTCGCAGCACAGGAGAGACAAGCGCTTGACAAGGAGAGCAACAGTAAGGAGAGAGACGTCGTCTATACTTGGACGTGTGGATGGACGGCTTCTTCTTGAGTCGGTACCGGATCCTAGAGGGCAGAGGAGCGCTGACAGAGGTCTCTAGATCCTGAAGTAGCTGCTGCCGGAGTCTCCGGGTTTCGTTGGCCGACATACACTTCGCCGACTGCTGCTGCGAGAGGAATGCGATAAAAAGTCACAGACAAAAAGAAAAGTTTCAAGACTCGAAATTGCTACTGTGTCACGGCCAAGATGTGTTTATAAACATAATGAAACACGAATCAATCAAGAAAAATCTAAATCTCTGAACTGTTGAGGATGCTATAATGTTTGAGTGTTTTTTAAGTATACACAAACTAACTTTTTCGTGTTGTTTAAGATCGCTCCAGACTGGTCATGGAATGTATGGCACAAATTAAGTCTTGTATATATTTACCTCTAAATGAGATTCATAATAATTTGCATCAAACCTTACTTTCAGACATAAGAGGGTTCTTATGTCTGCATAATACTAGTTGACAGCCACACTGATAGACACAGACACAGTGATAAACAAGACACATATTGACAGACACAGACACACAGTGACAGATACAGACATAAACGCAGACAGTCATAATATTTTCCTACTATTACGCTAAAAAATATACTTTCTCATATCTCTATGGCTCATCTGTCTCTAGATTCCATCAATGTATTATTGTTATATTGTCTTCATTTTAAATACTTTCTCCTTTTCCAATTTCTTTAGATATTCTCTCTTTGTCATGTCTCGCCATTTTATAAAGTTGTGTGGTCCAGTTCCTTGAGGCATTCTATATCTTATGTAATTCTTGGACGACTCTCGTGGCAAATTTCTACATTTTATGAATTTTCCTTTATGTGGGTTTTAAGAGGTTGGATCCCACATCAGAGCAGCATACTCTACGACTGGTCTGACGTTAGTAGTGTAGAGTATTTGAAGGTCTGCTTACTGAGATTCACGAAGGCTGTTCTGATCATAATCAGTTTAGAGCATGACGCTGACAGTTGTCAGTTTATCTGCTTGTTTTGTTTGTCAGTTCAGGAAAATGGTTAGTCTTCGTTGTCTGCCGGGTTGATGATCTTGTAGCCTTCTTGAATGATCTTGAATGAATGAGAACTGGGATGATCTAGGACGTAGGTTCGAATCGCCGTCACGGCCCTTGTGGATTTGTTCATTGATGATCTTGTGTTCGGTGTTGCAGTGTTCGTGTGAACACGAGGGTCAGGTGTTTTGGGTGTGGACGCGCACTCTGGGCTGATGACAGGTGAGAGTGAAGCAGAGGAGTGCAAGGTTACTCACCTGGTGGGTGCAGGAGCCTCCATCAGACCACTCCAGGAACATGTCGGGCGCCACCACTCTCGTCTCCACCACCTGTAACAACAACACCAGCTGCATTCCTCCACAAATCTCTCTCGTATTATTCACAAAATATAGCGAAAACAAGTTGACTTTGAATTGTATATAATGAAGGTGAATGAAGAGTCATGGCACAATAAGGTAGCCATATAAACAGAAAGTTTAATGGTGTTTTGCTAAATGCTGTTCAAGAATGGATGGGTTTGGCGCAATAAGCCGCAATATATATATGTATATCAAAAGAAGTTCCGTTCGTGCCTGGGTTTGTGATTCTTGTGCTTACCTTTGACGCTGCTTCGGTCTGGCTGCTGACGGCAGAGTTGTCGACTTTTGCTGCTTCTTCAGCAGCCGCGTCTCCGCCTCCATTGAGGTTCTCAGAGTGTCCGCCACCGCCGAAGATCTTATTGGTGAGTTGGTCGAGGAGGTTGTTGTTCTTGAGGCGCCAGGTGAGCTGATCTTGGGCACCGGTGGTGTTGGTGGGCGTGGCCGCCTCCTCGCCCGCCAATAACATGCGGGAGGTGGCTGCAGGAGGGGCGGAGTCTTCCGGTGACGCCCCCAAGCTGCCAGCATCACCTCTCTCCTCTGATGCAGCTTCTCCCGTGCCCGCTCTCCCAGTGTCATCTCCTGGAGATGGGTCTTCAGCATCATCATCCTGATGATTCTCACCGCGAGTCTGGGCAGCTGGATGTTGAGTGTGTGGTGGGTGGGGTGCCCACCTCTCCTCGCTGAGGCCCACACCATCATCCTCGCCCGCCACACCAGGAACGGCCTGTTCCCATACACCTGAGGACAATAGCGGTCTTAACATTTATATTAGAATGCAAATTAGATCTATTTAAAGCTGGGATTTCCTTACTCCCATCCCAAATGCATTTGTTTTAATTATCATTGCTTTGAAAATATTTGTGTTCCTTGACTACACAATAAAGTCGCCCCTCGGAGCAAATTAGAACAGATTATTCCTCTGATAATTAGTATAATGAATCAAACTAATTTGTTGAGCAAATTCAAAAGGCTTGCATGAACTTGCCAAGGAGAATGAAAATATGGACATTGGATCTGTACGTGATGTGTGTGTGGGGGGGGGAGGGGGAGGTTCTGATGTAGCGCTGACTAATTGGTGTGCGTGTGTGTGACTGAGTTTAAGAGTAGTTACAGGATGAGAGCTATGCTCGTGGTGTCCCGTCTTCCTGGTACTCTTTGTCGTATGACGCTTTGAAAATAAAAGTGTGTGTGTGTGTGTGTGTGTGTGTGTACTCACCTAATTGTGCTTGCGGGGGTTGAGCTTTGGCTCTTTGGTCCCGCCTCTCAACTGTCAATCAACTGGTGTACAGATTCCTGAGCCTACTGGGCTCTATCATATCTACACTTGAAACTGTGTATGGAGTCAGCCTCCACCACATCACTTCCTAATGCATTCCATTTGGCAACCACTCTGACACTAAAAAAGTTCTTTCTAATATCTCTGTGGCTCATTTGGGCACTCAGTTTCCACCTGTGTCCCCTAGTGCGTGTGCCCCTTGTGTTAAACAGCCTGTCTTTATCTACCCTATCAATTCCCTTCAGAATCTTAAATGTGGTGATCATGTCCCCCCTAACTCTTCTGTGTGTGTGTGTGTGTGTGTGTGTGTGAGGGATGCCACAGAGTGCCAGCTCACCCAGCACCAGCAGCACCAGCAGCAGTAGATATTGGATGTCGGCCATCACGTTCTCGCCTGCTGCTTCCCGCCTGAAAAACACAGCAACTGTCATTATGGGTTTCATCGCCTGCTGGAGGAGGTGGGGTCCACCTGCTGGAGGAGGTGGGGTCCACCTGCTGGAGGAGGTGGGGTCCACCTGCTGGAGGAGGTGGGGTCCACCTGCTGGAGGAGGTGGGGTCCACCTGCTGGAGGAGGTGGGGTCCACCTGCTGGAGGAGGTGGGGTCCACCTGCTGGAGGAGGTGGGGCCCACCTGCTGGAGATGAGATGCATACAAAAAAGAGTGCAGCTGATTCGCTTCGGGTCAACGTCTGTTACCTTAAGTGTACCAACTCGTGATGATGTCAAGTTGTACGAACTGAAAATGTGTTTATTATAGAATTACGAAGAACGGACATTTGTTGCAACAATGTCACTAGGTTGTGTATATACATTTTATAAATATTCATTTCATAAATTTATATAGCTCATAGGACATATATCCGGGTTCCTGCTGCTGCTTTCTGAATCTCAGTACTAGACAAGTAGGTGACGTTTGGGTGAGTTCCCTTTGACTCACCTGGATGCGTCACTGAGCCATCAACTCCAGGCAGAAGACACCTGCAACGACACAATAATTTATTAGCTTACCTGGCCAAGAATTAGTATATTTTGGAAGCAGGTGTTAACACATGTCATTAAACGCAACAGCAGTGTGATTATTATTAATTTTCTTTTGGATATTTTCCATTCTATGCAAAATATCTTCTACCATCGGAAAGGTGAAGAAACACTAGATCACTTAATGTTTACATTTGTAGTGTTCGACGTTCCGTCAGCAATATGACGGAGGGAGACGGAGAGGGAGGGACGAAGAGGAGCCCAGGAGGACGAGAGGGGACTTGCAGTTAATGACTATAGATATAGAAGTTTGAGGTCGACCACCATACAAGTACGCCGGCTCCCGAGGGTGTGGTGCAGCCACACTCACACCGACGGGAAGGTGTGGCGGGCCACACCTCGGGCCTCAGGTTAATGACAGCTGGCAAAACAAAACTACGCATATTTGAGTGACTCTTCCGTCCGACTTGGCAGCGGTTGTGGTGGTACAGTGGAGCCAAAGTGAAATAGTGGCCTTTGGAGAAATCTGGGAATAATATAATGATCGCCGCTTTAGTGGAAGGATTGAATGACCACAATGAATTGAAGTTGGTAACGATGGGGGAAGGCGGTGTTGGTGTTGGTAATACTGATGATATTATTTCAGTAATGGTCAGAATAAACTGAACGTGTGTGTGTACTTACCTATCTGTGCTTACGTATTAATACAGTTTAACTATTCTGCGGTTCGAATGCTTTGTCGAATCTGACCTTAAAGCTGTGGATGGAGGTGGCTTCCCTGAGTATTTTGTATATTACGATCATATCTCCTCTGTTTTTTCTGCTCTCCAGGGTAGGGAAGTCCAATTCCCTAAACCTATCCTCATAGCTTAAGCCCCTTAGCTCTGGTACCAATCTTGTTGCAAATTTCTGCATTTTTTCTAGTTTTGTGGTTCACAAGGTACGGATTCTAGGCTTATTGGTTCAACAAAAGCAGTGTAGGTTACCTTGAAAGAATCATTATTTAGATTTATATACGACATAATTAATAGGGTATTGAAAGTATCAACACAGGACAGAACGCGAAACAATGGGTATAAATTGGATAAGTTTAGATTTAGGAAAGACTTGGGTAAATACTGGTTCAGTAACAGGGTTGTTGATTTGTGGAACCAATTGCCGCGTAACATTGTGGAGGTGGGGTCCCTCGATTGTTTCAAGCATGGGTTGGACATGTATATGAGTGGGATTGGGTGGTTATAAATAGGAGCTGCCTCGTATGGGCCAATAGGCCTTCTGCAGTTGCCTTTGTTCTTATGTTCTTATGTTCTTATGTTCTAATGTTTGTCAGCATCCCATGTGCCGCTGATGCTACCCAGTCTATGTGTGCCTCTGGTGTTAGTGTTGGATTCCCTCAGAACTCTCCGTTTCCTATAGTTGCCTTACCCTTATGTTCAAGTAATCACTCGTGATAAGTATGAGTGTGAGGGTCTAACACAGACAAAGAAGAAGAGGGAGAGGGAGAGGGAGAGTAAAAGCAATGAGAGTGAGAAGGAGGGAGGGAATTATGAGGGGAAAGCGAGAGAGGGGTGAGAGTTGATAGGAATTGTAGAGAGCATAACTATTACAGCGCCATCTGTCGCGTCCTAGTGGCCTCCTTCACCACCACACCACCAAACACAAAACTCTACCACATTAATAAATTACCTCACTATTTTTATTTTATTACGGCAAAGCACTTTTACCACACTACTCAACACCCGCTAATAAGTTACCTCGCTTCTATACCAAGAGTTTACTGGGCGTAACAATGTACAGCACTGATGGTACCGCCGCAGGCACCTGTGACCACGGTAGGGCCAGATTCACGAAGCAGTTACGCAAGCACTTACGAACCTGTACATCTTTTCTCAGTCTTTTACGGCTTTGTTTACAATTATTAAACAGTTAATGAGTTCCGAAGCACCAGGAGGCTGTTTATAACAATAACAACAGTTGATTGGGAAGTTTTCGTGTTTGTAAACTGTTTAATAAATGTAACTAAAGCCGTCAAAGATTGAGGAAAGATGTACACGTTCGTAAGTACTTGCGTAACTGCTTCCTGAATCTGGCCCCCCTGGCCTCTTACAAAGAACGTCGCTTTTCGCACGCATGCGTTACATAAGGCCAAAAATGGTCGTACTACAAAAATGGAAGCGGGTGGGGAAAGTGACGTACTGTCCCGTTTTCTGTTTTGGGTCCTCTTGGTAGGTTAGCATAAGGGCACTTTAGTACGACAGTTTCTTGACGTTGGGGAACCTTAGGAGGACGGGCTGCTATAACACCACTGGCAACAGTGGTATTCAGCATTACCACAATACCAGCTTCAATTTTTGTAAATGCCTGATAGAAGTTTTCAAAGTTTGCAGGGAGTCTATCATGAAACACCTAGCATCTGAAACATTATTGCGAGCCATGGCATACCTATTTATTTTCTAAATCTAAACTTACCCGTTTAGAATTCACTGTTTCGGATTCTATCTTAGAGATATATTTTTTGTGTCGAAGGTATTTCCAATACCTCCATGAGGATGGACCCTAAAAAATATCTAACCAAGCCTAGCCCAACCTAGCCTAGCCTAGCCTAGGCTAGTGCGAGCTCATCAGCAGTATATGAAAGGCCAAGAGATAAGGACCAATGTAATCCTGGAACACTAAATTATCAGTTACAAAATGTTAGTGAACTAGTTTGTGGCATCGTTACACCTGCTATTTGAGTTGGTGTTTGTTGAGTTTGATGAGATTTGATGAGATTGATGAGATTATTACTGGTTTACGCGGAGAACGGAACAACACAAGCATTACATTCTCAGCGACGGTGGTGGAGGCTGAGGTGGACGATGCAGTCATCAACCCAAAGAGATTGTAAATAAAATAAATAACTAAATGCAGCTGAATTTCCCGCGCGGAGGGTTCGTGAAGGCGTCAACAGATGGCGAGAGGAACGACACTTCAGCCAGAGTGGCGGGAATCCTAGGTGAGTGTCGGCGCGGCGGGAAGAACTTCTTGAATTCTTGTGGGTGCTGATATCGCCTGTGAAAGATGACTATTATCTTACCAATGACAGGTGACTACTATCTACGAGGGTTTACTGACGAACACTGGGATACATTTGTCACTCGTCAGCATGTTTCGAAATACAGTTGCAATATCTCCCTAACTACTACTGAATATATATCTGCTGTATTTTGTCAACGCTTCAAGAACTACGAGCCGTGCTACTATATCTGGCCCGGGAGGATTGATCGGGCACCAATCCTTAACTGTAGCCTCTGTTCACCCAGCAGTGAATGGGAACCTGGTCCTTAAACCATTTAGCGGGTCGTATTCTGAGGAAAATTACGATCAAGGGTCTGCCCGAAACGCTACGCGCGCTGCTCCTTCCTTCACAACCTTCCATCCCCCCATAACCTCCTCTCTCATAACTCCATAACCCCCATTACTACCCATAACCCCCAATAAACATTCCCCCCTTCCCCCACCCAGTATCCAGAAGCATTAACCGAACCAGAGGGTAACTGGAGCGGATTTTCCAGAGTTGTTGGTCTGCTGGCAGGAGAGAAAGGTCTGGGTGGTGATAGATGACTGTCAGCTGCAACAGCAGACCTGATGACGCAATGCTGCTACAGATGGCAACAAAAAAGTGAAACTGTGTGTGTGTGTGTGTGTGTGTGTGTGTGTGTGGTGTGTGTGTGTGTGTGTGTGTGTGTGTGTGTGTGTGTGTGTGTGAGCGCGTTTTTAAAGTGTATATCATCAAAACTTTATCATCAAAATGAAATCTCGTTCCAATTCTAATCATTACTTTCTTACAGTATTTATCGGGGTCTATGGAGGCTCGGGATTGGTCATATTCTAAGAACTGCCTATGATTGGTCGAGGGGGTTTTCATGTACAGGGTTAAAATGCACATCTAATTAGTCAGAGTAGACATCGTCGACCAATCAGCTACTTCGAATTAGCTGAACAAATAGCTTTGACCGAGAAAGCCGTTGTGATTGGTGCTTCTTATTGGCCAATATAAGACCAATAAGTGGTTCTTATTGGCAACTTCACTTCTCGCATTGACCAATCAACATCAGGATAACCCAGATGAGCCACTTTGAATCCAAATTATTGACAGTCAGAAATAAACTTACAAAAGTTATCAGGCACAAATGAATCAAAGTGAGTAAATATGTTGGTATAATTACCTGATAACACAATACACGTAGGATAATTGGATTGTTTCAAGCGTAGGTTAGACACATATACTAGAGTTTTGGGTGGGTGTAAATATATAGGCCACGTATGGGGCAATAGGCTTGATCTACAGTTTCTTTAGTGTTTTCAATCGACTTGAGAATAGTCCAGGACGGACCGAAACGTCGTCGTCCCTTCACCTTCTAGTGTGTAGTCTGGTCAACTTACTTTAGCCACGTTATTGTGACTCCTCGCCTGCCTTTAGTGTTTTGTCCTCTTATAGCCGGTGGTGTGCAATACTGTACCATCACGACAAGCAATTAAACTGAGTGACAGGGGAGAACATGATGAACACAGCAAGAACAGGAGACAGATGTGGTAATACGGCCGACGAACATGCTTGAACGAAGTCATTCTCAGAATAACATTTAGCAAACTTTTCATTATATTTTAAACTTTCAGAACAGTCAGACAATTTATCACTGGGGAGTAATCCGGTCTCTGCAAGTCGCTGTCAAACAGGCGAAAGGTAAGTGCTTTTTGGTGCCAGTTAATGACAGCCACAGTCTGGTAGAACAGCAGTTTGAAAGTAAGCCCCGCTCCCCTCACTGTCACGGTGAAGGCTGGACTTGCCGTTCACAAATGCACTAAAAATGAGCAGAATATGTATGTAGTAAAAATGAATTCATTTGAGTTTCAGCAATATCTGTGTGGGGTTATATGCATGTTTAAATGGAGCATTGCATATAAATGTTCATTTCGTTACAGCTCCTATTGGGAAAAGCCCAATTATATAAATATATAATTGCCAGTCTAATCGTCAGTATCGCCAGTACTCGGTAATTATCGTACACACACACACACCTCCCCTTCTCGTGTGTACTTTTTCCGCCTTCTATTTTTGTACACTCAGAAGCCGAAAATTCACTTCAGAAACCGCAAACACACTTGCGTGAACTATACATATACATGTATCAGGAGTGTACACATGTATAACACTACTGTTATTTTATCACAGACTCTCTAAATCATAAATCGATACTTTAATAGGGAGCAACTATATATATATATATATATATATATATATATATATATATATATATATATATATATATATATATATAATATAATATATTATGGCCTGATCCAAGGAGATGCGTTTCATTGATCTTGTAAACATTGTCAAAGGCAAAGGCGAAGTGGATACAAATTATTGATGATTGATGAAGATTAAGCCACCCAAGAGGTGGCACGGGCATGAATAGCCCGTGATACAAATTATCAGAAGCAACGGAATATATAACCAAGAAGGGATGAAATATATAGACTACGTCTAGGTTACAGATGCAACTGGGAGATTGGTGAACCCCGACAGAGAGAGTGCATCTTCTGCCAAACTGTCACAGAAAAGCCATTACTTCACTATCTTCTAGAATGTGAAGCAACCAACGACCTTAGAAGAGCTTTAAGAGTTCCTGAATCTTGCTGTGGCCACCCTGAAGCCATCAACAGAGCCACTCTCCTGGTCAACAAAGGTGTCCAGCAGCTGGACGCCCTCATAAAGACTGTGAAGCAGTATCCTCCCCCGCGATAACAGCTCGATGATTAAATGCAATGTCATAATAATGAAAAGAATTACGGAGAAAAGAAAAAAAATTGTACCACTTAAGGGCTATTCATGCCCGTGCCACCTCTTGGGTGGCTTAATCCTTATCAATCAGGAGTAACCACCATTTGGTCACCATTTGGTCCGGGAGACATCTCCCGTCACGCAGGGTGCAGTCGCACCTCCACAGATCTCCAGTATCATCACTCGATACTGTTAATGGCTCATAAGGGCCACCACTTACGGGCTATTCATGCCCGTGCCACCTCTTGGGTGGCTTAATCTTTATCAATCAATCAATCAAATATAAGCCAATCACGAATGAACATATGACAGGTCAACATGTGTCCTCCGTCGCCGCCTGCTGCGTATGACAAGATGTTGAGCGTCATTGAGGACTATCAACCCCGGAGGATGACTAAGGCCACCACAAGTGTTCAGAGACGAACAGACATGATAGATCTTAGTCCCTGAAGACAGCCAAGCTCTCAAGTACAGCCTCAAGGTGTCTACACCGTGAAGGCGAGGAGTCATAATAACTTGGCTAAAGTATGTTGACCGGACCACACACCAGAAGGTGGAGGGACGACGACGTTTCGGTCCGTTCTGGACCAAACCTCGGTACCCTCCGTGTCTATGTATCCCTTGTGCGTGTCAGGCAGACGTCCATTGGCACCGCGACCGGTGACGCGGACCCCGGGCAAGCCATGGTAAACATGCTGAGCCTCAGCCATGGTAAGCAGCTCACCTCAGCCATGGTAAACAGCTTATCTCAGCCATGGTAAGCAGCTCACCTCAGCCATGGTAAGCAGCTCACCTCAGCCATGGTAAGCAGCTCACCTCAGCCATGGTAAACAGCTCACCTCAGCCATGGTAACAGCTCATCTCAGCCATGGTAAACAGCTCACCTCAGCCTGGTAAGCAGCTCACCTCAGCCATAGTAAGCAAGCTCACCTCAGCCATGGTAAACAGCTCACCTCAGCCTATAAGCAGCTCACCTCAGCCTGGTAAACAGCTCACCTCAGCCATAGTAAGCAGCTCACCTCAGCCATGGTAAACAGCTCACCTCAGCCATAGTAAGCAGCTCACCTCAGCCATGGTAAAACAGCTCACCTCAGCCATGGTAAACAGCTCACCTCACCATGGTAAACAGCTCACCTCAGCCATGGTAAACAGCTCTCACCTCAGCCATGGTAAGCAGCTCAACCTCAGCCATAGTAAACAGCTCCCTCAGCCATAGTAAGCAGCTCACCTCAGCCATGGTAAACAGCTCACCTCAGCCATAGTAAGCAGCTCACCTCAGCCATGGTAAGCAGCTCACCTCAGCCATGGTAAACAGCTCACCTCAGCCATAGTAAACAGCTCACCTCAGCCATGGTAACAGCTCACCTCAGCCATAGTAAGCAGCTCACCTCAGCCATGGTAAACAGCTCACCTCAGCCATGGTAAGCAGCTCACCTCAGCCATAGTAAGCAGCTCACCTCAGCCATGGTAACAGCTCACCTCAGCCATAGTAAGCGCTCACCTCAGCCATGGTAAACAGCTCACCTCAGCCATAGTAAGCAGCTCACCTCAGCCATTGTAAGCAGCTCACCTCAGCCATGGTAAGCAGCTCATCTCAGCCATGGTAACAGCTCACCTCAGCCATAGTAAGCAGCTCACCTCAGCCATGGTAAGCAGCTCACCTCAGCCATGGTAAACAGCTCACCTCAGCCATAGTAAACAGCTCACCTCAGCCATGGTAAGCAGCTCA
>WNGS01165751.1:29171381-29193117 GCA_020271785.1 Procambarus virginalis | reverse complement strand
GTGGGGGGAAGGATGGTGAGAGGAAGGATGGTGTGGGGAAGGATGGTGTGAGGAAGGATGGTGTGGGGAAGGATGGTGAGAGGAAGGACGGTGTTGGGAAGGATGGTGTGGGGAAGGATGGTGAGAGGAAGGATGGTGTGGGGAAGGATGGTGTGGGGAAGGATGGTGTGAGGAAGGATGGTGTTGGGAAGGATGGTGAGAGGAAGGACGGTGTGGAAGAAGGATGGTGTTGGGAAGGATGGTGTTGGGAAGGATGGTGTGAGGAAGGATGGTGTTGGGAAGGATGGTGTTGGGAAGGATGGTGAGAGGAAGGACGGTGTGGGGAAGGATGGTGTGGGGAAGGATGGTGAGAGGAAGGATGGTGTGGGGAAGGATGGTGTGGGGAAGGATGGTGTTGGGAAGGATGGTGAGAGGAAGGATGGTGAGAGGAAGGACGGTGTGGGGAAGGATGGGGTGGGGAAGGATGGTGTGAGGAAGGATGGTGTTGGGAAGGATGGTGAGAGGAAGGATGGTGAGAGGAAGGATGGTGTGGGGAAGGATGGTGTGGGAAGGATGGTGTTGGGAAGGATGGTGAGAGGAAGGATGGTGAGAGGAAGGACGGTGTGGGGAAGGATGGTGTTGGGAAGGATGGTGTTGGGAAGGATGGTGTTGGGAAGGATGGTGAGAGGAAGGATGGTGTTGGGAAGGATGGTGTGGGGAAGGATGGTGTTGGGAAGGATGGTGAGAGGAAGGATGGTGTGGGGAAGGATGGTGTGGGGAAGGATGGTGTGAGGAAGGATGGTGTTGGGAAGGATGGTGTGGGGAAGGATGGTGTTGGGAAGGATGGTGAGGGGAAGGATGGTGAGGGGAAGGATGGTGAGAGGAAGGATGGTGAGGGAAGGATGAACGTGTAGGTAAGGTCAGGGTGGGGAAGGCCAGGGTGGGGAAGGTCAGGGTGGGGAAGGTCAGGGTGGGGAAGGCCAGGGTGGGGAAGGCCAGGGTGGGGAAGGCCAGGGTGGGGAAGGCCAGGGTGGGGAAGGCCAGGGTGGGGAAGGCCAGGGTGGGGAAGGTCAGGGTGGGGAAGGCCAGGGTGGGGAAGGTCAGGGTGGGGAAGGCCAGGGTGGGGAAGGCCAGGGTGGGGAAGGCCAGGGTGGGGAAGGTCAGGGTGGGGAAGGCCAGGGTGGGGAAGGTCAGGGTGGGGAAGGCCAGGGTGGGGAAGGTCAGGGTGGGGAAGGCCAGGGTGGGGAAGGCCAGGGTGGGGAAGGTCAGGGTGGGGAAGGCCAGGGTGGGGAAGGTCAGGGTGGGGAAGGCCAGGGTGGGGAAGTAGGACTGAAGACAAAAAATCAGATCTGAAATATTAACTATGGTAAATGCACCAGGAAGGTTACCTGGCCTGACGTCTGTGGAATGAGCTTTAGGGTGTAGACCAGGATATATGATTTGCATTAAGATGGAGCGTGTGGACTAGGATATAGGGTGTAGAGAATGATATATGGCGTGGACTACAGTATAGGGTGTGGACCAGGATAGTGTAGAACGTGGAGTAGGATATGCTGTAGGGAGTGGACCAGGATATACTGTAGGGTATGATATGAGCTAGGATATATATGGTCTGGCTCTCTCACCATCTCACCTGAGAAAGCAGTCTTGGTCGCCGGGGAAGAAAGGAGTAACCAGATGCGCGCAGCAGGAGCGCGGACCCGAGAATGACAGATGCGTCCAACCTCTCCATCATTTTGACTCCCTCATATACCACCGCCACCGCTAGGACCGCTAGGACCGCCCTCTCACCCTCCACTACCACATGCTCGGCCACAAAGTGCGCCATATTAGACTTCATCCAGCATGACATATTCCGGTAATTTCGTACATAATCTACATCGCCAACGAATTTTGATTAAAATCTACCAATCCTAATCCAACTCATTCTAACCTAACGTAACCCAACGTCATATCAACCCCCCCTAACCTAACATAGTTATCCAGCCCAGCCTGACGATATATATAATTTAACAACCAGTTAGCTATATAGTGTACGAAATGACTACAATCTGGCATCATTGTACCTATGATCCCAGGAGTGGGCGGGGCCAAGGCTCTGACGGCAGCGAGCTGAATTAATTTGCTATTTTTTCCTTAGCATCTGACGCGCCAAAGCGCTGGGGTAATGAGGCTTCTTTTCCCCGAATTATGCTGCTTTCTGCCGGCTAGTTGTTGTGGTGGTTAGGGGGAGAGGAGGAGGGATGTAGAGCATGTCAGTCCGTAGTGTAATAGTCTACATCGTCGGCTCACACTCGAGGGGGGTCCCAGAGTTAAGTCCCAGGCGGGACAGAGACGGTCAACGTTTCATTTCACATGATGCATCTGTTCACCTGGTTGTAAATACATCTCCATATTGCAGGAGGTAGGGGGGATGGTCTGAGGTACAAGACAGACATAGGCTGGTCGAGGGTCACCAGAACTGAAGAGGGAACAGCATGCCAGGGTTACATTCTGAACCCCACAACAATTTTTGGTATATTGCCTGCCGGCTACACTTAAGGTACATATTTTGAAAACTATCTCTGGAAAGTTACAAAATTTTCTGCTGTTCCTACTTTTGCCATAGTAGCAGAAAACAGACGGTCCTCCAACACCTTCAAACCAAAAGTTACATCCCCACTCCTGTGCCAGGTAAGCCCACTACGGGCTCACCATAGCCCGTGCTACTTAGAACTGTTTGTTCCTAGTAGCTGAATCTTAAACAACAACAACCTTAACCTTCAAACGCTTTCTCAAGCCCCAGGTAATAATAATACTTTGTTAATGCTTCACACTGCTAGGCTCCTCCCACCATTGGACCACCAACATGCCAATTGTAGACTATTATATAATATTTAAAAAGAGAAAGAAAAAAAGATAAAA
This sequence comes from Procambarus virginalis, assembly GCA_020271785.1. Lineage (NCBI taxonomy): Eukaryota > Metazoa > Arthropoda > Malacostraca > Decapoda > Cambaridae > Procambarus > Procambarus virginalis. The sequence goes on along the minus strand of WNGS01165751.1, from coordinate 29,190,234 downwards.
AATATATCACCACTACTTACAAAAAATAACATGAATCGATCAAATTGATAGAGGAATTCCTGAAACTGGCAACCTCAAGAACAAGAGGTCATAGATTTAAGCTAAGGAAACAATGGTGCCAAAAAATATTAGAAAGCTTTCTTTTACAAACAGAGCGGTAGACAGTTGGAACAAGTTAAGTGAGAAAGTGACGAAGGCCAAAACCGTCGGTAGTTTCAAAACGTTATACAACAAAGAGTACTGGGAAGACGGGACACTATGAGCATAGGTCTCATCCTGTACCTACACAGATATAAACAGACAGAGAAGGAAGAGAAGAGGGTATATTTAAAGAAAGGGATTGAGGGAGAGAGTGGGGGCAGAGGTGAGAGAAGGTGGAGATTAGTAGAGGGGGTCAAGAGGGAAAGAAAGATGAGAGTGGGGTGAGGGGAGTGGGAAACTGGGGCGAGAGCAACACACTTGACACTATTTCATATGAAACATTGACGAGACCAATTTCATCACCAGGTCTAAATCCCAACATGATACTGAACAAATCTTTTAAACAAAACAGGGGTAAATTACAAGAAGTGCACTGTGTAGTTGTGTGAAGCAATGGGTACCATTTAGGATGTTTTTTTTTCCTACGTGTGATAATGGGTAGTCTACGTGAATGATTAGTGTTGAAGATATAATGAACTGACATGTGTTTTTTCTTATTATCCTTTAATGAGAATCATCTCATTATTCTCTACACTGCTATACAATTTTCTTAGCTGTTGCCTCCCCACTGCATAAAGATGAAGTTTTTATTATTATTATTATTGTGATAATATTTGGGCTGTAAGTTCAATGTAAGTACAAGTACTGGTACTCATTCAGTATATAATACCATCCTTACCTTGAAGTGTTTCCGGGGCTTAGTGTCCCTACAGCCCGGTCATCGACCAGGCCTCCTCGTTGCTGGATTGGTCAACCAGGCTGCTTGACGCGTCTGCTCACAGCCTGGTTGATCAGGTATCCTTTGGAGGTGCTTATCCAGTTCTTTCTTGAACACTGTGAGGGGTAGACCAGTTATGACCCTTATGTGTAGTGGAAGCGTGTTGAACAGTCTCGGGCCTCTGATGTTGATAGAGTTCTCTCTCAGAGTACCTATTGCACCTCTGCTTTTCAACGAGGGGTATTCTGCATATCCTGCCATGCCTCCTGGTTTCATGTGATGTTATTTCTGTGTGCAGGTTTGGGACCAGCCCCTCTTAATATTTTCCACGTATAAATTATTGTGTATCTCTCCCGCTTGCGCTCAAGAGAATACAGATTTAGGTTCTTTAGTCGGTCCCAGTAGTTTAGATGTTTTACCGAGTGGATCCTAGCAGTAAAGGATCTCTTGATAGAATCCACTCAGTAAAACATCTGGTATAACAACACCTTAGTATAATAATAATTATAATGAATGCACCAATGATATTGTAACATAGTACTCTAAAGTATCTTTTAATCCAAAAGTTTTACTTGTTTGTAATTAGGTTTAGATATCCCATGCACATGTACTTACTGTACTTCTGCAGCATGCACTTTCAACTAATATTTGTTTTAAACTGATGACCCAACTACATAATGTACTGTATAGTACAGTATGTCTGTTCAAGGCATTTCTTTAACTTTTTTTTTTAATGTTTACCTTATATTTACAAGGATCAATGTCCCCACAGCCCAGTCTCTGACCAGTTATATAGTAAAGGGGTATACACTGTATATGCATAATATATCTTGCATTCAGGACACAAAATATTTATTCCGTGCCTGCAGTTCTTGGGTATTTTAGGTATTTTTTTTCTCTCTATGCCTTAGATGAAACATTATTTAGCAGAGTAGCTAAATATGAAATATCGAGCATGACAAATTTTTTGTCAATTTCATTCCTGTTGTCGGGGACAGGCAACCTGTACTTGGGCTTGGATGTTTTCCTAGGTCACCTACTAGCCTTTCCCAGATGCTGCCCACAACAGTTGCCTAACAAATACCTATTTACTGTTAGGTGAACAGAGGCATCAGGTGGAAGGAAACATTCCCTATCATTTCTGTCCTGCCATGGAATCAAACCTGGGATCCTCAGTTGTGAGTCAAAGACTAGACCACTGTGATAAGCAGTGCTCCTCGAATTTACATAAGGGAGGCCACTTTAATTATTTCCAAGAGCTTCAATATATGAGCACATCTCTTAAAAAGGCTATATAATTTTTAATAGCAGTATTAAAAGAAACAGACTATCTATAACAGTTATTATTTACACAAATTTACAATGATAATAGAAGCTGTTTACACTAAACAAGTTGCCATACCCACCATATTATGTATTACCATTGTTTTGTCATTGATTCTGAACTATTAGTCCATTTTAATCAATTATTTCTTTGCTGAAAATAAATAATCAGCATACTAGTACTTTCATTATACTCGTCATAGAATAAAGAATATACAAGTGGAGAAACTGATGACAGTCAAGTTTTTTTTCAAATTAGCCAATACCAGCCAGCCTTCACAACTTCCAGTGGTACTGAACAATTGCTTGGTGCACACAAGTGTTCCCTCTTTAATTAAGCAAAGTTATTCTCCTAAACTGCAGAATATTTATATTTAATACGGTACTAACAATATCCTATGTATGAAAAACTCTTCCAGTTTCATACGGTGTTTTCTTTACCAAGTTTAGGAGAAGATTCTATTGCTCCAAGTTCCTTCAGCAACTGTTCCTTTTCTGCAAAATAGTTCTTATACCACTGTATGTGCGCGTGCTTACGCTCCACAGTGATGTAAGGATTTTTGGAAAGTCCGGTGCACACTAATTCCATGAAGTTTCTGATGGGTCCGCGCGGTGGACACCAGCCCTCTAGGTGACGCTCCAAGAAGACATGCTCGTGGAATCCAACACTCTTCTCCTCCTCAAGACCTACAAGCAATTAAAATTTATTTATTTATTTCATATTTATTACCAGGAGTTTGAGTGGGATCGGATGAAAAAAGACAAAAGTTAGTTTTATTCTAAAGTCTTTAAAGACAGTACATTAGTTTTTCATGTGCAAATACTGAAAATATATATAAAAAAAAAACATTTGTTTCAAAAATTCAACCATGTCTGATCAGAAAAAACTGTCAATCCCAAATATATGTAAAGCTCATTATCAGGAATTAAGGCAGCATAGATCAGATCTGCATAGATTGGAAAACCTAAAACACAAAAAGATGGACAGTTTTGGATCATTATTCTTCAACTTTAATAGTTAATATAGAATATTATGTTCCTGAGCTTTAACTAGGTAATCTTTTCAAAGGTGTTTCAATAGGTGCTGCCTCTTATTGGCCTACAGGTCTTCTGCAGTTCCATATATTCTTGTTTTTGATATTGACATATTACAGTGTGTCAGCAGGTGACCTGACCACTGAACCAAGTCCTGAGAGCCTCAAGAGACAACTTCAACACCCCAGTAACTAGACAATGGATGATCATAGATGAATATTTTAATACAAGATAACGCAATGTGTAAAATTATTTCCCCTGGGTATTAATTAATTATCAAAAGAAGGCACCAAACCGAGAAGGCTATGTAAGTAAGTAAGTAATTATCAAAAGAAGGCACCAAACCGGGAAGGCTATGTAGCACCATCAAATGTGCGGAATAATCAGAGGGCGCTAAATATCACCAAGGATGCCAATATGAGAACAAAAACGCATAAGGCGAACGATATCAAAAGTATCCGATTCACCAAGAAGTCTTTCGAGGGACAAGTGACCGCGAGGGACACTTGGAAAGCAAGACACACGCTTGTCCTGGAAGTCAGAACCCCTGGGTATTAAGTGTTGTCTAATTGCTGATGTCACAAAAGTATAGAATATACTGTACCTATTATTTCCCACAAAACTTTGCTTTTATGACTAGGACAATGATATTATGAAATTTACCATTTCCAAAACATTACTTGGCACTGAATTGATCTATCAACTTGGAGTAATTTTCCAGCCCTTGCTGGATGCTTTGAAGTATGAGTATGACTGGGCAATCAGAGACTTCAAAAGAGCTGGGTCTCCAAGGTGGCTTTACTAAGTTTCCCTGCTATCTTAGCCTTTAGGACAGTAAGAACACCAAGGCACACTACCACAGGTAGGACTGGCCACAGCAGACTAAATTCTCTGTGGGGAAGGAACTGCATCAAGTGGGAGCCACTGGTGGAACCCGGGAAGGTGCTGCTACCACCACTGCACATCAAACTGAAACAATTTGGCATAGCTCTAGATAAGGAATTGGCAGCCTTCGAGTACTGTACCTCCAAGACTTCTTCCCTAAGCTGTCCGAGGAATAGGTAAAAACCGGTGTCTTAGTTGGATCATAGATAAAAAAAAAAAGACCCTGGAGTGCAAGGAATTTCCCAAGAATATCACTAGGAAGGAGAAAGCCATTTAGAACAGCTTTATTACAGTGGTTTGGGGTTTCCTTGGACAATCACAAAGCCAAAAACTGTGGAGCTGGTGAAGAGCTACCGCACAATGGGCTGCAGGATGTCCCTCAAAGTCCATATCTGTGACGCTCGTCTTGATAAATTCAAGAACATGGAAGCGTAATCAGAGGAGCAAGGGGAAGAGCCTCCACCAGGCTACACTGACCTTTGAAAGGCAGCATCAAGGACAGCATAATGAGAGACTGATCTGTGAAAGTGATTTACAATGTAATCATAAATCTTGAAAACTACTCGCTTCTAAATCTCTTGTGGTCATGTTGGATAACTTTTGTATATATATATACACATTAAGTTTTAAGTCTTTCTGACTTTGTAAATAAAAAATACAAATTTACCCATTTTTCTCATTGGAAATAGGTAAATTTCAAAGTATTGTTATCCTGGTCGCAAAACCTAAGCCTGAGAGGAATAATAGCCATTTTTGCACTTTTTAGGCATAAGCAATTAGGTAATCAAACTTACTACCCAGAAACAAAAATTGTGATACCAGTACAATGCAAAATATAATACCCATGTTAGATTGGTCAATCTTCTCTTCAAAAGGGCCAATATAGCTTACTGAGCTGACCATTGGTGCAAAGACAGCCCATCTCTTGGACTGGGTCAAAATACAGTATTAATTACATAGTATTTAAGTTAATATCTCAATAAATGCATCTATAAACATGATTGTGATGCTATTTTATAGATAAACTTCTCTTTCAGAAAATATAATAGAAATTTACAAAGCCATTAAGCATACTGTATTTCTTATTTACTTACGACAAAATAAGAAAGAGCTAGCTAAAAACCAGCACCTTACCCTAAATGCACACACATATAAATGGTGAAGACTCAAACACAGAGCAACTGAGAAAAAAATAAATATTTGAGGATGGAATGCTTAAGAAATATGAATGATAAGAAAATCAAACACAATATAATAAACTATAGTACAAAGTTGGTAGGAAGAGAATAGACAGACACAATGGGTGTTACCACGTACAATGAAGTCACATTAACGTGATGTATCAAAAAGAAAATCAGGAGCCAGGAGGAGGGTTGGAACTTGTACACTTGGTATTTTTCACGCAAACACCCTAAATGTTTGCTTGGGAGTACTCCGTACCTTTGGTATTACTATTATATGGATAAGTGAGCTGTGTTACACAGGTGCTATATAACAAGCAATAATTATGAAACACCTTACCTCAATATATTACAGTTCTTAAATGAAACAATTTGATGAAAGGATGTTATGAAATTAAAACAAATAAAAAATGAAATCTTACCAACTTCATTATCAATGGGGAATGTCCATAATTTGCCTTGCTTTGTCCACTGTATCATTTCAACAAAAGCATTTTCAGGTGGGTGAGATACAGACTGCTGTACCTCCCGCTGGTGTGCAGTCTCCCATACGGGTAACAAAGGCGTGGCCTCTGCCATACTTTTCCTCTCCTTGATCGGCTCTTTGCTAAAAATGCCAAGGCATTCTGTACCAAAAAGGTCAACAGGAGCCAGTGTTCTGGAATGAATAATTCAATTATTAAAATGTATAAATTGTGATCAGAAAGTAACAAGACATCAAAGTCGGCATATAAATTGTGATCAGAAAATAACAAGATGTCAAAAACTGGATATAAATTGTGGTCAGAAAGTAACAAGATGTCAAAGGCTAGATATAAATTGTAGTCAGAGAGTAACAAGATGTCAAAGACTGGTTAGAAATTATGACCAGAAAGCAACAATGCCAGATGTCAAAGACTGCAATTTACTGGAACAGTAGTTCCAAATTTGTCACCAGCAAAGTTTAGACATTTTAGCAATTAAACACATTTGTCTGTGCTTTGCTTCATAGAAATTTAGTCTTTGTACTGCATTCACAAATGATAAGTTTGGATTTCTTTGATGCTGGCATAATAAAGATGGTTCTAAGATGATGCAAATATTTCAACCTGCATAGTGAGGGTTGCATAGAAGGGTTAGGTTGGTAAATAAAATTAATATTACTAAAATGATTTTATGAAACAATATAGCTCCATACTTTGTGAAGTATGTAGCTCCATGGAAGCAAATACTGAGTTTCTTAGTACAGTATTGGCAATTTGGCAAATCCTTTAACTTGGACACCCAAGGTGTCCACTACCCCAAAAAACTTACCTAGTTCAAGGTATAGTACCATATCAGCCTGACATTAATCACCGTCTCTAATAATTTGAACAGGAACAAAGTTAAAGTAATGGGACACAAGTTGGTTGTAAGGCTATGGGTCTTTTCTCTGGATATCATACTTCCTCTTTCAGAGCCCTTCTCCAGTTAATAGGGAAAACTCCCTCCTGCCTTATTGTTACATAGTGTAATCACGTGTTTTTTGTGATTATTTTGCACTGTATACAGTATCTAGAAGGAAGATTATTGTCTATAGAGAATGTGTCCCACATGTCAAGATCATTGTTCTTAACTCTGGGAGAGTGTAAGGAACACTGCACACTTTCCTTCTGCAAGAACTGTAATCACGTCCAAAAGTCTCCTGTTAGCCGCATTCGTACAAAAGCGGTTCACTTCAGAGACTTGAAAAGTTGTTGACCAATGCAATGGTTACAGCTCTAGGATCAGTTATTATGGTCCCATTTAGCCACAACATAAAAAGAGAGAACAAGGTTTACAGACTTATCAGATTTAATTCTCTTCCACCATCAGGCCCAGTACACATAGAGGTATCAGGCCACAACTGTCCTAAGTGCACAGTGAGCTGCAATACATTTCTCATTCAACCAAGGTACTGAACATCTCTTGTACATACAGTATAAGTCGAGGTCAGGCTCAGGGAGTAGAAGAACTCCTAGAACCCTCTCCAGGTATGCTCCAGTACAGTACCTGTGGTCCCTAATTTTGCAATTACAGTATCTCAGCACAACAGGCGAGATATGAAAAGCTACACAGCTGCAACAATGTCAAAATCAGCGACTCCTTGAGAGGCAACTTAGATTCTGGTGTCCTTACATGGATCAATACCTCCTCTTTTTAATTCATTTTATAGATTTTCTCAAAAAATGATTAAAGTATTTTTTTTGTTTTTTTATTTTATTTAGAATGCCAACAGCTGTCTAAAGTGGCCGGTGACATAAAATGTGACCTTATCTGCCTTACATGTTTAGGTAATCAATAAAATACAGTACATGCTTTTGAGCACTTTGCATATTTGTTTATACTGTATAATATGACTTTACAAATAAATCAAGTTGCCAAACAAAGTATACTAAAGAATAAGAAAGTAGACCTGTGCCACAAATGCCCAGCCAGTGTGGAGGGTAGCAAACAACATAAAATAATCCAAAAATCTGCCCCCCACTAAAAAAATTATATAAAATAATCCAAAAATCTGCCCCCCCCCAAAAAAAAAAAATTAAAGATTTTAGATTCTTGATTATTTCAAAATTAATAAAATAACATACAAGATGCAAAATTAATTGTTATGAACACTGTCCATTTTATGATTTATTAACAAAAATTAAGTAAGAATTTCTGCATCTGGTAAGTGACAGGAATTTACATTTTCCAAGCTTCAAAGACTTTAAGCAGCCAAGTTACTGACTTTGCCAGTGGAGATGATGTATGTTTTTGGCTCATGGTCTGATTATATACTGTGCTTATATGCACAAAAATCATATGTTTTCCATACAAAACAACTTGAAAATCACTTTCAAAAAATGTATAATGAAGCATACTAAAAAAAAATAAACCTAGTAAATTATGTGTATCTAATGTGCTGGAAAAACCATACCAGTATTTAATACACAATATTCTAATAATGTAAATAACCTTACAGAATTCTCAAGACTAGAGGCACAACAGGCTCTAAGAAAAAGAATATTAAGTTTCAAAAGACTAACCTGGGTTCAGATTTACTCGTAGTCCTTTGCCACCTTCTTTGGTCCTGTGCTCCATCTCTCGAACCTCTCTGGGAAGCCTCGTGCTCTCGATCGTAACGCTTAGGACGAGGAAATTCCCGTACTGACTTGCTCTGCGTCCTCTCAACTTTCATACCCACAAGCAAATCACTAAGAGCCATGGAAAGGAATAGAATTGTGTTAAGTTGGTGTTAAGCTGATGAATGCAATATAAATCAGCATTTAGAACAATAGGATCCACAGGCCTCAAAAATGAGCATAACCCTAAAATACTTCAAATCATCTCTAGTGTCCTCATCACTCTTCTGAATGTTGACAAACTGAGTAATAGTATCGAGTAATATCGAGTACTGAATACTGAGTATCGAGGTGGATACTCAATTTTCTGTCGAGCAGAACACAGAGTAATAGTCAATTAAATAAAATCAAGTCCAAGCGCAGTTAAAAGCTCTGTACTTCAGGGTCTAGTCCTTGCACCACTGCTTTTCCTTATTCTCATATCAGATATAGACAAAAATACAAGTCACAGCTTCATATCATCCTTTGCAGATGACACAAAAATCACCATGAAAATTACCTCTGCTGAAGACATTGAAAACTACAAGCAGATAATAGAGTTTTTGACTGGGCAGCAGAAATAACATGTTTAACAGTGATAAATTCCAGGTACTCAGGTACAGAAAAATTGAGAACCTTAATCATAATAACGGGTATAAAACACAAACAAATCTGCCCATAGTAAGAAACAACATGTAAGGGATCTTGGAATAATGATGTCTGATGATCTAACATTTAGGGAGTATAACCAAGCAAATATTGCATCAGCCAGAAAAATGATACCATGGATTACGAGAACTTTCAAATCCAGGAATCCCTCACACCGGTTGTACTATTCAAATCACTTGTGCTGTCCCATCTTGAGTACTGCTCAGTATTCACTTCCCCTTCTAAGGGAGCCGGTCGGCCGAGCGAAGGGAGCCGGTCGGCCGAGCAGACAGCACGCGGGACTTGTGATCCTGTGGTCCTGGGTTCGATCCCAGGCGCCGGCGAGAAACAATGTGCAGAGTTTCTTTCACCCTATGCCCCTGTTACCTAGCAGTAAAATAGGTACCTGGGTGTTAGTCAGCTGTCACAGGCTGCTTCCTGGGGGTGGAGGCCTGGTCGAGGACCGGGCCGCGGGGACACTAAAAAAAAAAAGCCCTGAAATCATCTCAAGATAACCTCCCCCTTCAAAGCAGGAGAGATTGTTGAAATAGATGGAATACAGAACATATACGGCATACATAGACGCAATAAAGCACCTAAATTATTGGGATCGTCTCAAAGCTCTCTAAATGTACTCACTAGAAAGGAGACGAGAGAGATATCAAATAATATACACGTGGAAAATACTGGAGACTCAGGTTCCAAATCTACACAGTAAAATAACAACATACTGGAGTAAACGATATGGAAGAAAATGCAGAATAGAGCCAGTGAAGAGCAGGGGGTGCCATAGGCACAATCGGAAAACACTGTATAAACATCAGAGGTCCACGGTTGTTCAACATACTCCGAGCAAATATAAGAAATATTGCCAGAACAACCATGGTCATTTTCAAGAGAAAACTAGATAGTTTTATTCAAGAAGTGCTGGGCCAACCGAGCTGTGGTTGATATGTGGGCCTGTGGGCCTCTCCAAGCAACAGCTTGTTGGACCAAGCTCTCACAAGTCAAGCCTGGCCTCAGGCCAGGCTTGGGGAGTAGAAGAACTCCCAGAACCCCATCAAACAGCTCAAATAGGTAAAATACCAACTAGATTTCTTTGTCCGTAAAAATATTCTTGTTTTTCTATTATCAAAAAACCAACAAATTAAAATACAAAAATGAACATCTAAAGATCTAAAATTATGCTACAATATATTGATATGTTACTGATAAATATGCAGGACTGTTTAATTATTATAAAGTTACAAAAACCAATAGAAGAAACTGGGTGAAAAGGCAGACCATTTTGTATGAAATAGGTCAGAGTGCTAAACAGACCAACTCAATAATATTTGAGCAGAACAAAATTATAGACCTACTTGGTGTCATCCTGAAAAAATTACAATTGCTCTTGATTAACTGATGGTCATAGGTGTCAAGAAAGATATATGGTAATAAACTCAACAAAATAGCTGTGGAATGACAAATGAGACCATATGACATTCTATTTTGATTACCATGTGTATTTCAAAAGTATTTTTACATCTTTATTTTCATAATTCTTTATTTATTAAAGTTAGTATATTTTCTTTGTGAAGATTAGTGGTATTTGGGTAGAATATAAGGTAAATGTCACAGTTATCAAGTAATGGGAAGAGACCAGGAGTTGAATTATGTCAGACTCCAAATCAGTTTGCAAGCCTCCCATAACTACTGGGAGACATCATTAACCTATTACAACCACATGGTCAACATTGGTTTTCAAATGCTGACAAAAAATCATCTCATGATGACGACCACATTTCACTAGACAATTAACACAAGACAATATACACACTTTGAGGGTGTTAAATGTTCTCATAATCTCTTCATTAAATCTGGGTTTTCTTGGCTTAACTAATTTTTCCACAAATCTTTTACTTTCATCATACAAAATAGAGGGCAAATAAATACAAAATTACCTCAAAGCAACTGGTTTTTCATCAGGCAATTCATTTGCAGCGTGCGACCTCAGAGCAGACAGCAACTCAGACTCGGTGGCCTTTGTGTCACCACCCAGATTTTCTGCCACTTCTTTGGTTGCAGAGAGAAGCTCAGATCCTACAAAGTACAATACATGATTACAATTTTAGAACTTTTACAGCATGGTCCAGAATTTTGTCAGATTCTTGAATAAGCCAGCAAGTGAGAACTAAGACACAATAACGTGGCTGAAGATATGATGACCAAACCACACGTCAGAAAATGGAGAAACAACAACATATCAGTCCGTCTTGGACCATCATCAAGTCGTGTGAGGACTTGACAATGGCCCAGGACGGACCTATACGTCATCGTTTCTCTATTTTCTGATGTGTGGTTTGGTCATCACATCTTTTCTAGTAAATTATGAGGCATTCCACAAAAAAATTTAATACATAAAATTATAACGAAATAATGCCTTGAGTTTGTAAAAAGTCTCTGCCTGAACAAACTTCTGCTGCTGCCCCACAGATATAGTGATAATTTGCACATTATTAATATCACATTATAGTCCAGTGGGAACATATGGCACAGATGTCAAGACCAAATGAAACACATTGAAACAGTAAATCTTCTTCCCTATTATTTACCCCAAAATCCACAAAGGTGGGGATTTTGTGCCTTATAGACACATTGGCTAAACATGACTATGAGGTAAACCCCTACTGAATAGAATAATCTTAGCATTTCTTCTATTCTTTTTGTCAGACTTGAGGCTTCACAAAGCAGTCAATTGCCTTTCAGCTCACTAGAGTTGGCAATCCCACCCAAAAATTGTGTTGCTCGAAAGAAAGGTGAATGCATGAAACGGTGGCAAGAGGTACTGATGTATGAAATGTGACCAAAGGAACCATTTGTGTGAAGAGAAAGGAAATTCAATTTGCTCTTCTTAATTTAAAACTGCCACCAGAAAGTGAGGATAACTAATTAGCATTTTATTATGTGGTCTATAGTATTGTGAATAAATTTAGTAGAAAACAGTTGTTTTAGAGGTATTTAATACTGTACCTATTATTGTTAAATTGGCTACAACTGTAACAAATTAAAAGCATTTTCTGCTAATTACAGTATTAAAATACATTACAAGGGGAAAAAAAGAAAGGCCAACACAGAAAGAGGATTTATACTGTTAGCACAGTATTATATTGACTACAAATCAGCAGCATGTACTTTACTTGTAATCCAAGCTGATAAAACAACCTGGTCTCTCACCTAATGCGTCACATTTTGTACAGACTCGACCAATCCATTCAAAATGAAATACACAGTACAGACTGTATTAGTAAAAATTAAAGCATTTTAATATTAATATTTCCTATGCACCAGCCTCAATTTGTTAAGTGGGTTTTTTAGTTTCGTACATGTCTGGTTAGGCAAATCAGATGTATTTTTAAACAGTGGCAAATCAAGAAAATGTACTGGAGGATAATATCATTAACTAGATTACTGTACTTTGCACAAGTTTTTCAGTTTCTAAATGAAACCGTAAGTCACATAAGAATGAAAGGAATGTACTTGTACATTTAACAATTTTATCTACAAAGAAATGCATCTGCATAATTTAACAGTTGGATAACAGGAGTACAGATGTTATTTACCAATGAGAGGATCAGCTGCCTGAGCAGGCTTTTTACTCTTGTCCTTTTTCTTCTGTCGAGCTTTAGGCCTAGACAGTTTCAACGTGGGCTCCACTGGTATGATCTCTGCCTGAAAGAGATTATAAATTATTCATAATTCAACTTCTATAAACATACAGAAAGCATACAGATTTAGTCATAAAAAATTTTAAATTAAATTATTAATGAAAAAGTTTAAGTAATACTGTGTACACAAAATTTTAATCAAATCACATTACAGTAGTTAGTTATTATATACAAAGGTAAAACAGATCAATTGAGGTCACTGTCATAAGAATTGTAAAAAATATAAAAGTACTTTCAAAATATTCAATTCTTATGCCTAGAATTAAACAAAATGTGTTTTGTGCAATTTTTTCATTTTTAGATCGTCAGAAATTTATTCATTTACTATACTTCACTTTTAATGATGGTGTTGCTAACTCTGATGCAGGAATAAAATGACAGACATACATACATCCAAGAAGTCACTTGAGTCACTATAATCTAGACATATTATACCTACTGTTATTATGAGAAACAAAATCTAATCCTTACTGTAGCTAGTGATGTGAGAAGATCATTAAGCTTTTTCTTGGCAGCTGTGCCTTTATCAACTACATTCTCTTCTTTCTTTTCAACAATTGACTCTTCACTAACTTGGGCTGCTATCTGTCCCTTTTCAGTAACAACCTTCTCACCCTTTTGTGGTAATATCTCATCCTTTTTCTCTTGTTTCACTCCAGTCAAAGCTTCTTCAATCTTTTGCCCTGTGGCAAACGTGTCTACTGAGCGGTCAATTTTGTCTTCTTCGTAAGGCACCTCCATTTTTTGTGTGGTATCATGTTTGTTATCCTGAGAATGGTCTTTATCTACCGTAGAGGACACCATTTTATGTAATGACCGATCTGGCTTCACTTCTGTGAGAAGCTTCTCAGAACTCTGTGCAATCTCCAGCTTTCCTTCATTCAGAGATTCTTCGGTCCTCAATGCAGTTTTATTTATGTCTCCTGTCTGTTCTTGTTGCTTTTCTGTTTGAGATTTCTGTATCTCCTCCACTGGTTTGGCATCATCCGGAGGAATCTTACAAAATGCTCGGGTTTGATGCCAAGGTCGAAATCCATATCTGAAAACAAAACAAAAATAACAGCCTATTCCAGCAAATTTTTGTAATAATAAAACCCACTAACTTATGATACTGCAAATGGAATAACTGTCAATATGCATGCAGTTAAAGGCAAAATCTTTACAAATATTGTAATTTTAACTTAAAATACTGATTACATATGTACATGCCTCTATAAAAATATGGTTTTGTGAAATTTCATCATTCATTATTAAAGCAGAGTATATAGATGCTTGAATAAGACATAAGCAATGCCTTTTAAATCTAAAGGCATATATGTACAGTGAAACTGCAATAGTCTAGAGACCTTTATGTTACAGAAAGAATTTGCTACTGGAAACCATTATCCTGATAATAGATTCTAGATAATCAGAGCAGCTTTAATGAACGAGCTTGACCAGGCAAAAAATAGTACTGCTAAGGCTTCACCGGGTGCTTGGAAAAAGCAAGGTACAAGTTCCTATTTTAACGATATATTAACCATGATCTACACCCTTGAGCCCTAAACTAAATTAATATTCACTTTCATGTTGAAACTATCTGTAATATTTTGCAAGATAACTCCCCCCCCCCTCTCAAGCACATACCCGTTGAGGACCACACGAAGGGCTTGAGCAGCCCTCGGACGCAAGGCAGCAGCCATCGTTGTGTTATGGTCCAGAATCGTCACGTTATCAACTACAAATAATGCTCGGCAGGAAAATATCTCTCACTGAAATATTTTGTCAAATTGACATAATTTATAGATTATTTGAGTAAATGTAATCAATAACAAACAAATTTGAAATATATTCATCGAAGCAAACGATGAGCTTTGAACTGACGGAGGGAGGGAAATATCAAGGGAAAGCGCCAAGCCATTACGACTATATAAATAAATAAATAAATAAATTTTTATTGAGGTAAGGTACATACATACAAGAGATTTTACAAAAATTTATAGATTTATTCATAGAGCTAGTACATACAATGCCTAAAGCCACTATTACGCAAAGCGTTTCGGGCAGGAAAGCACTGGGAAAGAGTCAGGATAAGGATTTGGGATGGGACGGAGGAAAGGAATGGTGCCTAACCCCTTGGACGGTCAGGGACAGGGTTGCCAGATCTAAATTGCTAAAAGTAGCGAGCTGACGGCCTGAAAGTAGCAACTTGCAATAAGAGTAGCCCAATTTTTTTTTAGTGAATGATATGGGTTTCAAATATATTTTGATATATAGAGTACACTACACGATGTTAATTGTTTTATTAATATTATTTCTGCACATACACATACACACACACACACATTATATATATATATATATATATATATATATATATATATATATATATATATATATATATATATATATATATATATATATATATATATATATATATATGTGCGTAAATCACGAAATTAAACACGTGATTTTAAAATGTGACAATGTCAGACCACGGAGGAAAATGAAACAGGAATTTCCTTAAGTACTTTCGTATATTAATACATCTTCAGAAGGAGTGAAGATGACACTCCGTGGTCTGACATTGTCATATATATATATATATATATATTATATATATATATATATATATATATAATATATATATATATATATATATATACATATTGATTTTTGGCCGCAGTTGTGTAACTGCAAGCCTAGCATGAACGAGCCGAACAAAACCTCTGAAGCACAACCATGCACCAACCGAAGCCCGACCATGCACAAGGGTTTTGTACATGTAGATAGCACACGAGAATGTGTAGAGTGAGTATATGTTTAGCATGTTGAGGGACTTGAACAGAGGGGCTGTGAGTTAGGTTCTTTTAATTGTCTTACACAATTTAACGAATAAAAAGGTTTTCGTGCCTTAACATCTTTATATTATGATAATCACGACATATCTGCATTAAAATCATTGTGCAATTCCGGTTTTGGCCTCCACCGCCTTCTCACTTGTTCCCTTGTAACTTGTAACTCACTTGTAACACTTATATGCTGTGCTTCCTATTTTAACCTGCTATGTTAAATGGGATTCTTGTATTGTGATTAGTGTATTTGTACTCACTGAATTTGTGCGCCCCTTGAGGGACTTGAAGCAGAAGGGGGGTAGAAATAGCCTAAGCTACCCTATCCCTTTGAGATGCCTTTTTTTATTGTCTCAATAAACATACTTGAACTTGAAGTGGACTTTAATGTTTTTTCGGCAGCTTTATTTCCTTAGTTTCCGAGCTGTTTTCTTTACCGTGTATGTTGTAGTAAACTATTCCTATATTTACAGTTGTTTCTCCCTGTGAAGATTATTAAACAATGGTGATTATAAGGGCGCGGAAGTTCAGCCTGGCCAGGGCCGCCAGCAGCCCTTGGGCCAGGGCCGCCAGCAGCCCTTGGGTCCGCCCCGGCAGCACTCAGTCTTTAATTTGGCACCTCTGTGGCACCTTTGTGGGACCTTGGTATAAGCCTAACATGTATATATACACTCTGGCTGCCTGTCCCCCTACACAATGATTTATTATTACCTATTATTTTATCATTTAATTTAAATATTAAATAAAATAATTTATTTAATTATTATAGTAAGTACTTAATAATTTAATAATAAGTAGCAAGTACATAAAAATGATTAAAAAGTACAGTTTAGTCATAGGAGATTCCTAGATTGGAATTCACTACCAAATTTCAATATATCCAAGTATTTTTAGTGTGAAATGCTGTTATTATATGCATAAATTGTTGTTTTAATAATATTACGCTTAACCACTTGGGCTGGACGGTAGAGCGACGGTCTCATTTCCTACAGGTCCACGTTCAATCCCCGACCGCCCAAGAGGTTGAGCACCATTCCTTTACCCCGTTCCATCCCAAATCCGTATCCTGATCCCTTCCGAGTGCTATATAGTCGTAATGGCTTGGAGCTTTCACTTGATAGTTCCCCCACCCCCCTGAATAATATTACGAGAGCAGTATTTACGGGCTATTCATGCCCGTGCCACCTCTTGGGTGGCTTAATCTTCATCAATCGAGAGCAGTACGTCCTAACCAGACATAATATGATGATATCCTGAACAGTTGATAAATAAAAGTAATTGCGGAACTCCAGTTATCTAATACTTATCATAAATGGTGTAAAACCTTATCATAAGCCAAAGGATTTGTAGATCAGTGTTTAAAGGGAATTCGGAAGTAATAATATACAGCTGATGCCATCTGTTGGCAGAAGAGAACACTATCAACTGGCTGGTCAACAGTAACCATAAGATACAGCTTACGCCATCTGTTGACATCAAATTACACTTATAACAAATTACCCTACAAAATACAACTAACGCCATCTCTTATTTTTCCAACGCACTAAAAATAGCCAAACAGCAACCCATAAGTTGGGTTGTTGTGCTCGGGTAGGAGGTTCCACGCTCCGCCCACAAAGGGTATGGGGTGCATAATAAATGGCATATCATTGGTAGATATTCTTTGTTGACATTCACACAACAGCCAATCACAGGAAGGGATCAGCTAAAGGCTCCATCCACTTAATAAATCATCTTTATTCAGCACACCATCCTTGCTTATGACATTCTGCTTCAACTTTAATGTACCTAAAAAGTGAAATGTTAAGTATTTAAAAGTATTAATATAGTGATAATTAAATACTGCAGGACGTAACGAGTGTTACAGAAACATGGGCTGGCTACCTGACTTGTGACGTCATCAGAGGGTGTTGCCTCACACAAATAATATCGGCGATACAATGCCTGATCCGCCCTCTTATTGGTCTACATTATTCAGTTAAATGGAAATTTATGTCTTGTATAAAACAGAAATTGTTGTTCTTTTGTACAACAACACCAAGGTTATTGAGCAAAAGGACGTATTTCTTATTTTGCATTTTATTCATATAAGGTTGGCAGTCCCCGCAACAGCCAATCACAGGAAGGTATTTGCTGGAAACTCTTCCTTCAAAAAAGTTGATTCCTAATGAACTTTAACAATAAATTCGTTTAATAAACGAGTATTTAGGGTCAAGCTACAGATGAACAATATAGGATAACGGTGTTTTAGCTTGCAGCTTCGTTAGACAGAATCTCTGGTCTTAATTTTAAAAATAAAGAACTAAAAAGCGTATTTTATTGCTAACTTTTCGAGAAATAAATCCCAGCCTCATATTTGCGAACATTTATGAATTGATTTTTTGGCTTAAGTTCTTATCATAATCCCTTTTGCAATCTCAACACCATCTGGCTCGTATCTTGTAACTATCTTCGTTACTTAGCCTCAAAACCTTACATTTGTCTTACATATCCTCAACAATTAATAAAAAAAAGTAATTGCAGAATTCTAGTTACCTAATACCAGCACGGTATAAAACCTTATTATAAGCTACCAGACGTATAGATCAGTGTTCAAAGTAATAATAATACATTATTATTAATGTAATAATATTATTAAAATAATAATAATACAGCTGATGCCATCTGTCGGCAGATAAGAACACTATCAACTGGCTGGTGAACAGTGGCCATAAGGTACAGCTTACGCCATCTGTTGACATCAAATTACACTTATAACAAATCATCCAACAAAATACAACTAACGCCATCTGTTGCTTTTCCAACGCACTATAAATAGCCAAACAGCACCCATAAGGCGAGTTGTTGTGCTCGGGTAGGAGGTTCCACGCTCCTCCCACAAGATAGGGTATGGGGTGCATAATAAATAAAATCGTGGGATATCATTGGTAGAAACTCTTTTGTTGACATTCACACACCAGCCAATCACAGGAAGGGATCAGCTAAAGGCTCCATCCACTTAATAAATCATCTTTATTCAGCACACCATCCTTGCTTATGACATTCTGCTTCAACTTTAATCTACCTAAAAAGTGAAATGTTAATTATTTAAAAGTATTAATATAGTGATAATTAAATACTGCAGGATGTAACGGGTGTTACAGAAACATGGGCTGGCTACCTGACTTGTGACGTTATTATTGGGGGTTGCCATGACACAAATAATGATACACTTCTCTGCTCT
>WNGS01165751.1:29137635-29154373 GCA_020271785.1 Procambarus virginalis | reverse complement strand
CGTGTGCTGAATATTCACATTAAGAAAAGTGTTTGGGTGTGTAGCGTTCTGGAGAGTGACGAGTGAAGGCAGCTGGTGTCTTGGGTGTTGTGGTGGCCGACACAGCTGGTGTCTTGTGGTGTTGTGGTGGCCGACACAGCTGGTGTCTTGTGGTGTTGTGGTGGCCGACACAGCTGGTGTCTTGTGGTGTTGTGGTGGCCGACACAGTTGGTGTGTGGTGGCCGACACAGCTGGTGTTTGTGGTGTTGTGGTGGCCGACACAAGTTGGTGTTGTGGTGGCAGACACAGCTGGTGTCTTGTGGTGTTGTGGTGGCCGACACAGTTTGGTGTCTTGTGGTGTTGTGGTGGCCGACACAGTTGGTGTTGTGTGGTGGCAGACACAGCTGGTGTCTTGTGGTGTTGTGGTGGCCGACACAGTTGGTGTTGTGGTGGCAGACACAGCTGGTGTCTTGTGGGTTGTGGTGTGCCGACACGTTGGTGTTGTGGTGGCAGACACAGCTGGTGTCTTGTGGTGTTGTGGTGGCCGACACAGCTGGTCTCTCTGGGATCAGTCACAATATGAGACACTTTGTATTCTGACACAGAGAAACCTAAGATTAGCATCTGGGATCATATGATTCAATCTTGTGAATTTCTGGGTTAGGATATTGTTCAAGTCGTGAATATGGACATGATATGGACGTCCATAATTATACTACTGTCTTGTATTCCTAGATAAGACAGTGTATACAGGAGTTTAAGATAATGACAATAAGCATCATGACGACTATAATCTAGATTCTAGAACACGGGAAGAGCGAAACACGGCCATCTTGAATTACGGCACACGACTAGAAAAATACTTACACTGTGACTCAAAGATTTAAAGAAAGATTGGAATCGGACCTCACGGTTGACTCACAAGGGTGAGTCTCTTGTCTCAGTCTCCGTGAGTCTCAGCTCTCACGGGAGCTGTTCTGACTCACAGGAGCACAGTGCTATGGCCCAAACACTGTGAATGGAAGGATCATTTACACGGGAATCATTATACGTAACACCATATCCTGCTATGTATAACACAGGATTACTCTTGTATGGATACAGGATTAAGGATTTTACGCCCTGGCTGTGGACACGACTCGTAGAAGGGCATAAACAGCTTCTTCAAACTCTGCAAATAAAAATAAAATAGTCATTAAAAGTATAGAAATATTTGACCATGTAAATAATTCCACTGAGAACTGAGGAAAAGAAAAGGTAAATATATTATCGTCTTGAAAGGAGCCTGGGGTAAGGAGCAGGTGAGAAACAGGCTGAAGATGCTGGTTGAAGAGGCAGGGGAGGATGGAGGATGTGGTTGGGGGATGGAATGGTGTAGGGGAAGATGTGGGTGTGAGAGCAGTGATGTGTAGAAGATTGACGTTGGATAGCTGAGGTGGGAAGGTTCGGTGTGAGGATGGTGTGGGGAAGGATGGTGTGGGGAGGATGGTGTTGGGAAGGATGGTATGAGGGCAATGTCGTTGTTATTTTATCCCGTTCGTTATACGAAATGTTTCTTTAGTTCCCAGCGATTGTACAGGGTCACTAGTTGCGTCCCTTACTTGTACTCTGAGCTGTTGTCCTCTTGAGGCGGAGGGTTGCGACAAGACAGTTGTGAACTTATGTAGAAAAAAATATTCTGAACAATGTTATCCTGGACGTTAATAGTTATTTATTAGGCCTACTTACACCAGACCAACCCCCCCTTTCTGAAGTTCACAATTCTGTCTTGTCAGCCCGCAGGACCTTTTCGCTGCCAGTGCCACCGCAGGATCACTAACCGAACCAGGCAGTAGGGACGCAACTATGACCGTCTCGGGGAACTAAAGAACATTATAACGAGGGATAACATAACACGACATTGCCTCACACTATCCTTCCCACCATCCTCCCCCACACCATCATTCCCCCACCATCCTCACACCAACCTTCCCCACCTCAGCTATCCCAACGTCAATCTTCTCCACATTCAACTGCTCTCCCACATCTTCCCCAACCCATCCCCCACCCACACCCATCCTCCCAGCTCTCCCACAACGCATTTTTCCAATAATCCTCTCACTCCTTTCCCCCCTTCGCCTAGCCGACCCGCATACTTATGCTGGTTTCTCCACATTGTGCATCCTTACCCCAGGCCTCCTTCAAGACGATAATATATTTACCTTTTCTTTTCCTCAGTTCTCAGTGGAATTTTTACATGGTCAAATATTTCTATACTTTTAATGACTATTTTATTTTTATTTTGCAGAGTTTGAGAAGCTGTTTATGCCCTTCTACGAGTCGTGTCCACAGCCAGGGCGTAAAATCCTTAATCCTGTATCCATACAAGAGTAATCCTGTGTTATACATAGCAGGATATGGTTTACGTATAATGATTCCCGTGTAAATGATCCTTCCATTCACAGTGTTTGGGCCATAGCACTGTGCTCCTGTGAGTCAGAACAGCTCCCGTGGAGAGCTGAACTCACGGAGACTGAGAACAAGGAGACTCACCCTTGTGAGTCAACCGTGAGTCAGATTCCATCTTTCTTTAAATCTTGAGTCCACAGTGTAAGTATTTTTCTATTTGTTGCCCGTAATTCAAGATGGCCGTTGTTCGCTCTTCCCGTGTTCTAGAATCTAGTTATAGTCGTCATGATGCTTATTGTCATTATCTAAACTCCTGTATACACTGCTCTTATCCTAGGAATACAAGACAGTAGGTATTAATTATGGACGTCCATATCATGTCCATATTCACGACTTGAACAATATCCTAACCCAGAAATTCACAAGATTGAATCATATGATCCCAGATGCTAATCTTAGGTTTCTCTGTGTCAGAATACAAAGTGTCTCATATTGTGACTGATCCCCAGAGACACCAGCTGTGTCGGCCACCACAACACCACAAGACACCAGCTGTGTCTGCCACCACAACAACCAACTGTGTGTCGGCCACCACACACCACAAGACCACCCCAGCTTCTGCCACCACCAAGACACCAACACTGTTCGGCACAACAACACCACAAGACACCAGCTTTGTGCTGCCACCACAACACCAACTGTGTCGGCCAACCACAACACCACAAGACACCAACTGTGTCGGCCACCACAAACCACAAGACACCAGCTGTGTCTGCCACCACAACACCACTGTGTCGGCCACCCCAACACCACAAGGCGACACCAGCTGTGTCGGCCACCACAACACCACTGGTCGGCCACCAACAACCCACACAGGACACCAGCTGTGTCGGCCACCACCAACACCACCAAGACACCAGCTGTGTCGGCCACCACAAACACCACAAGGACCACCAGCTGTGTCGGCCACCACAAACCCAAGACACCAGCTGCCTTCACTCGTCAAACTCTCCAGAACGCTACACACCCAAAACACACTTTTCTTAATGTGAATATTCAGCACACGTTCAATACCCTTACCTTGAGGATACCTTGAGGTGGCTTCCGGGGCTTATCTGTCCCGCGGCCCGGTCATCGACCAGGCCTCCTGGTTGCTGGACTGATCAACCAGGCTGTTGGACGCGGCTGCTCGCCTGACGTATGAGTCACAGCCTGGTTGATTCAGGTATCCTTTGGAGGTGTGCTGTATACCTTCCTCCTTTCCCTTCATGTTGTCCCCCTGACTCTCCTTCGCGCCTAGTTGCCTCTGGTGTCCCGTCAACAATCCTCCTCACTCTACGGAGCCAAGTTTCACCCCCAGTTACTCTTTGGGGAAAAATGAGGAGACTCATTTCTCGAAAGAAGCATTCTTTCAATCAAGATTTTTATGTTGTCCCCTGTTTAGGTGTCGTTGGTCTTATTTTTACGGACTAATTTGTTGTTCTCCATTGTGAAGTGAGGGTGGTTTGGAGGTGTTTATAAGAGTTTAAGGATGTCTCCGCTTTCAGTCACCATCTTCTATATGCATGTTTTAGGCGTTTGAAATGCTTCGATGAATTAGACTCCAGGAGGTGGCTCTGCGTGCCGGAGTGGAAGGACACTGGTGACTCTGGCTCCGTCAAAGTCCAGTGGGCAGTGGGTCAGGGTGTCATCTGAGAGGTTAGTCAAGATCACCATCACGTACATAAAGAATTCATTTGTATTGTAGTACAAATGTGCTTTCTTCGCTAATTAGTATTTGTCACGCCTAATATATAAGTTATTCAGTATACGTATATGCATGGTAACTAGAGTATCTAGAGATATATGGAAACAATAATTATTGCGAGCTAAAATTTCTCACGCGTTTCTATTCAGCGATGTTAAATATCTTAGTCTGGCATAAAATATCCTTTATTTAAACCGTTTTTCCTAGACAACACCACGCATATATACCACCTTCACGATCCTCACGTGGGTCACAGGCAATAGTGTGAAGATGATATTTTGCTGAATGATGGATTTATCTTGTATGACACTTACAGCACATGTCGGGCCCACCACTCCTGTGATGTTATCAAAGATGTTGGCATCCTGCTCCCACACCTCCGGCCCACTGGGAGGGAGACGACCCGAAGACGTTTGGCTCGACTTTCGAAGTGCAGCCTACTTGGAGTTCGAGGAAATGCAGCCTACTGGAGTTCGAGGAAGTGCAGCCTACTGGAGGTTCGAGGAAGTGCAGGCCCTACTTGGAGTTCGAAGTGCAGCCTACTTGGAGTTCGAGGAGAAGTGCAGCCTACTTGGAGTTCGAGGATAGTGTGACTGCCAGCGACCGGGCTGTAGACACTTGTGAGCTCTTGTGATGCTCGAAGCCTCTTCGTCAACGCCTTCTGCATGGTGTCGAAACGTATTTAGGGAAAAAGTTGCAAGAAGGTAAAGTATCCCACTAAATATATTACTTGTGGTGTATAACTGTCAACTTATTATCACATATTGGCCAGAATAATGACACCAGTAATAGAGTTCGAGTTATGACCTCCAGCAACTGTTCTTCCCTCAGGGACGTGGAGTGACGGGGAGAGATCCATTACCATCTGCCACCGTCACCTGCTAGCACACCTCCGCTGCACCTCCGTCACCTGCTAGCACCTCCCGTCACCTGCTAGCACCTCCGTCACCTGCTAGCCCCACCACCTCCGTCACCTGCCTAGCACCGCCGTCACCTAACTTCTTCTGTCTTCCAGGGACGTGGACGTTTGCTTCCCCTCCCCATGACACGCGCTCGCCACGGACAATATTCACACATGACCGGCACTTTTAAGAAGCTTCTGCATTGACACATATCTCTGTTGACAATCACGTGTCACGATGCAACAGCACATTACATGTTTATATAAACATCACGGAACACATGTATCATATGCCATATTTATTAAGTAATAAGCTGATGATTGATGCTTGCTCATATTAACATAATAATGTTTTGTGAAGTATTTCTCCCTATTCCCTCATGGCAGAGAAAATATTTGGAATGAAAATATCTTAAAATTTATTCTAAATAAAAATATATTAAATGGAGATAAATATTACCATCGTGATATCGAGCAGCGTCTGAAGGAGTTGGGGCACGTGCCCAACACCTATTATTGGGAAAAATTGGGTGAGGACAAACATTCTGAGAGAGAGAGAGAGATAGAGTATAATACAGCAGTAGGCAACTGTTGTAGGCGACCATTCGCCCCCGCGCTGAGCCCTCGCTCCATTGGAGACACACAAGACACCATTATTATGAGTAGAAAGTAGAAACTGCTATGATGCGCGGGCAAAATTAACATATAAACATTTATACATGCAGGTGGAGAGAGTAGAACCGTGCAGAATGTTGGGAAGGTTAGCCTAGGAGTCCCTCAAGGGCGCCCAAGGCTCCCAGGAGACCCTCAAGGGCGCCCAAGGCTCCCAGGAGTCCCTCAAGGGCGCCCAAGGCTCTCCAGGAGTCCCTCAAGGGCGCCCAAGGCTCCCAGGAGTCCCTCAAGGGCGCCCAAGGCTCTCAGGAGTTGCCAAGGACCCAAGGCTTCAGGCAGTCCCTCAAGGGCGCCCAAGGCTCCAGGGTCCCTCAAGGCGCCCAAGGCTCTCAGGAGCGCCCATCAAGGGCGCCCAAGGCTCTCAGGAGTCCCTCAAGGGCGCCCAAGGCTCCCAGGAGACCCTCAAGGGCGCCCAAGGCTCCCAGGAGATCCCTCAAGGGCGCCCAAGGCTCCCAGGAGTCCCTCAAGGGCGCCCAAAGCTCTCAAAAGTCCCTCAAGGGCGCCCAAGGCTCCCAGGAGTCCTTGGTCAGTCCTGGAGCCTATTAAATAAGCTCCACGACAGACCAGCCCCCGACGACACTCTGGATCTATTTGGGTACAATTTTTCGTCAAATTCTGACACATGGTCAATGTACGTTTGGAGGGTGATCCTAGATGTCATGGGGTTCGAGTTCCCTGGTCGGGCATTTAGATTTTTTTTGTGATTTTAGAGTGCGTGCAGGGGTGAGGTTAGGCCACCGTTACCTGTGGCAGGTTGGCTGCAGGGGACGGATCTCCCTGGCCGTGAGCACTCTGGCTCTCCGCTCTAGCAGGAACTGGGCCACGCACTCAGACGTCATGGTACTGTATATATAGTCATTATACACCCGTTGGTATGAGGTACCGGAGCTTTATCATCAATTGATCCAGTTAGAACATCCTCGTAATCCATCCACAGTGTGTGGTGTTGGCCAGGTGGTGGTGTGAGAGACCTTAAGAGCAGGATGGGCGTCGTAGCGGCTCCTACCTCACACCAACTCATAAATTTTTCAGTTAACAGCATAAATATGTGTATACTCAAGCTTGATATATACAAAAAATACTCTCACTGGGCACTATAATAAACTAATTAATCTCGTCTTGCTAGAACAATCACCCATATCTCCGCCAAACTTCTCTTCCGACATTCTAAGATTGATTGTTGCCGCTGGAGGCGGCTAGTTTATTGTGAACCCCCATACTCATCCTGTGAGCGGGTACGCGCAAAAAGGATTACAGCGGGCACAAAAGTCTTTATCAGACTTCAACGGTGATTATTACATTAACAATTTCATCTATCCTTCACACTTATCAATTAATATCAACTAGGCTACACGAGATGTTTCCATTGTAATAAGCTATGTACTTACAACAATCACTATACATTATTGCAGGTCATCTCGCCTCTAATGAATTCCTAGGACTTCCTATTATCTTCTCATCCCCTCCCCCTTTCTCCTCTTCTCTTTCCGGGTTTCTCTCTTCCTCTCCAATCCCCTCCCACTTTAACTTACGTTCTCTCTCTCCCCTTCTCATAACGAGACCCTGGACACGTCTCAACCAGGTAAACAACCGATCACCCTTCAAGTGCCAACACTTCCTTGTCTGAAGCTCATCACGGCGGGGTTGAAGCCAAATTGCTCAAAGTTTCTATTCTTGCAAGAAGATTAGCAGCATTCAGAGAGAGTAAGAGATCTCCCAATACCTTTCACCTGGACTCTCCCCCTCACCCCATCAACTCCTCCCGCCCCCTCCCCATAATACCCATTCATCGCTGACTACAGCGCAGCAGTGACCTGGTGGCCCCCCTCGCCCGGGCGATGAGGAGTGACTGTGGGCCCCTGGAGACGTACTGGGGGCTCCCCAGGCCCCAAACACAGGTAACTATCCAGCAACACGTCCCGCCCCTCGGTCGGTTGGTGAAGAGCGTCGACCCGCCATCCCCGCACCCAGGCACAGTACACACACACACAACCCACACACACACACCCACACACACACACACACACACACACACACCACACACACACCCAACAACACACACACACACACCTTCAGTAGTTTCCAAAGCGTTATACGACAAAGATGCTGGGCAAGAGGCGGACACCACAGCCGTAGCTCTCATCCTGTAACTACACTTCGGTAACTTGCACACACCACACACCACACACACACCACACCACACACACACACACACACACACACACACCACACACACACACACTTGATTGGTCATGCGGTAGCGTATGGTAATAGGTAATTATGAGGAGGAAGCGGCTTGGCCAGCAGGACTATCCACCAACTTGGAAGGGATACGAGGACAGTGCGAAGGAAGGTCGGTCCATCCTCTTGAAAGAGGACGGCCACAAGACCTAACCAGAAACGTACGTACCCAAACCCCATCTTACCTAACCTATCCTAACCTTTGATGCACAGAAAACGGGATATTTGTGAGCCACTACTCTCCATAGTACTATGAAATTTGTACGTTGGGGATACTCGTTTACCACAATGAGACGCACTAGTCGAGAGGACGGGCTGATTTTTACCAGCCACTTGGACCCCCACCGGGATCGAACCCCGATCCTGTGCGACATCTGAGGTCGTCCATAATCCCGACCAATCACCCGTGGAGGGGAAGTAAGGCCTTTTGTAAGGCCATATATAAAAAGTCGAGCTTCAGTTCTTGAACCCCTGCTTGTCCTGCTGTCGGTCAGCTGATGTCATGGTGACAGTTGTTACTGTGTGGTAAGTCTGGACCAGTACTGACACGTGCTGGGTACTCCAATATGGCTGCACACGTGCTGGGTACTCCAATGTGGCGGCACACACGTGCTGAGTACTCCAATATGGCGGCACACGTGCTGGGTACTCCAATGTGGCGGCACACACTTGCTGAGTACTCCAATATGGCGGCACACTTGCTGGGTACTCCAATATGGCGGCACACTTGCTGGGTACTCCAATATGGCGGCACACGTGCTGGGTACTCCAATATGGCGGCACACTTGCTGGGTACTCTAATATGGCGGCACACTTGTTGGGTACTCCAGTATGGCGGCACACTTGCTGGGTACTCCAATATGGCTGCACACGTGCTGGGTACTCCAATATGGCGGCACACTTGCTGGGTACTCCAGTATGGCGGCACACTTGCTGGGTACTCCAATATGGCGGCACACTTGCTGGGTACTCCAATATGGCGGCACAGTTGCTACACGACGGCGTCTGTTGTTCTACCTCTTCCATGTAACCAGGCCGGACGCGTGAACGAAATTACTCAGGGAAAGTGTTGGGGGAAATGTGTTGTTGATAGGAAAACTTTTTTTGAGGGGGGGGGGGAGGGAGACGAGTCATTAGTGGCTTGGTGCAGATGTGAACGAGAAAGTTTGGGGAAAACAGGGAGACTTCCCCCCACCACCATCCCCCCTTCCCACCACCTCATCCCAAGGGGGTACTGTTCAGTAGCGGGGCTATGGTGAGCCCTTAGTGGAACTTACCTGGCACAGGAGCGGGGCTGTACTTTGGTATAGTGGCATGTGTTGCTGTATTAGATTCAGCTACTCGGAACAAGTTCCAACGAGCACGGGCTTATGGTGACCGCGTAACTTACCTGGCACAGGAGCTGGGCAAGAAGGCACGGGCTTATGGTTAATCCTCGTGGAACGGAGGACATCTCCCGTGTATATTGTGCAGAAGTTGTATAGTGGCAGAAGCTGACTCATTATATCCAGCGCCAGGTATATAAGAAGTTCAGGTGTTCAAGGTATTCCATATAGTTTACTTATGACTATTTATACAGCTTCTCTGTTGAGGTGGAGAGCGAGCAGACTCGACTCCAGGTCCCCTACTGACGAAGACCACCATCAACCGAAGTAATTCTCTCAGTTGTTTCCAGGTTCATGGTGGATTGCAAAATAATGATGAATTGATTATGAATTGCAAAATATGAAAGATGGTGCATGAAATTGCAAAATAATCAAGTTCACTTTATCTTTGGCTTAAGCCAGTCTTCCAACAAAGACCCTAAGTCCTTTCCATGCACCCGCCAAACTCCTATTTGTGAATGACAACGCCCCTGTTTATATATGTTTATGAAGTCCATTCCATCCAAGTGGTCGACCACAACGACGCATTCATAACTTTTAACATGCTGTTCCTTCAACACAGGAACGTTATCAACTATAAATTAATATTAATTTTATATTAGCATATTGTGCCATACATTTTTAGGCACTGATTAGGTTAGGTGTTTAGGATATGTTGGCGATTATTTGAATTTGTAGAGTACGTGGGTGAAGCATATTTACAGCGTTGTGGTTTCGAACAAAAGTCGTCAAGTGAAGCACTTGTTCCGGAGGTTATCTCCTTTTTTTCCGGGTCGCAAGCTATTCGACGGGGTCCCAGATTCACGAAGCAGGTTACGGGCAAGCACTTACGAACATGTCTATCTTTTCTCAATCTTTTAGCGGCTTTGTATCACAATTATTTAAACCGTTAATGAGCTCCGAAGCACCCAGGAGGCTGTTCTATAACAATAACAACATTCGATTGGAATGATTTCATTGCTCAAATCGACTTTTATATACGCCAAATATCCAATTACTGAAAACGGCATGGGTCATATTTTGCCCAAACCCCCCTGCAGTTTACATAAATATCTGATAATTGTCGGAAGTTTGACTCCTGAGCGTTGATTTTGAGCCCGAATTCTACTCTCTGCACCTATTTTCATATTCAAATCACGACTATTTATACCGAAAATATGCCAATTACTGAACAACGGCAGATGGGTCATATTTGCCCAAACCCCCCATGCATTTTCAAATATCTGAAATGTCGGAAATTTGAACTCCTGAGCGTGATTTTTGAGCCAATTCTGACTCTCTCACCTATTTTCATTTTCAAGATTAGATTTTTATACCGAAAATATGCCAATACTGAAAACGGCGATAGGGTCCATATTTTGCCCACAACCCCCCTGCAGTTTTCAAAATATTTGAATGTCGGAAATTTGACTCCTGAGCTGTGATTTGTTAGCCGAATTCGACTCATCTGCACCTATTTTGCCATTTTCAAATTAGACTTATTTTATACACAAAATATGCCAATTACTGATGAAAGAGCGATGGGTCATATTTGCCCAAACCCCCCCTGCTAGTTTCCAAAATATCTGAAATGTCGGAATTGATCCTGAGCGTTGATTTTTGAGCCGAATTCTGACTCTCTGCACCTATTTTCATTTTCAAATTACGATTTATACCGAAATATGACCCAATTACTGCAAAACGGCGATGGGTATTATTTTGCCCAACCCCCTGTAGTTTCAAAATATTTGAAATGTCGGAAATTTGTTCCTGAGCGTGATCTTTGAGGCCGAATTCTTGACTCTTTGCACCTATTTTCATTTTCAAATTACGACTTTTATACGAAAATATGCAATTACTAGGAAAACCAATGGGTCATATTTTGCCCAAAACCCCCTGCACGTTACAAAATATCTAAAATTCGGAAGTATTGACTCCTGACGCGTGATATTTTAGCCGAATGCTGACTTCTGCACATCTATTTTCATTTTCAAATACTGACTTTTTATACCCAAAATATGCCAATTACTGAAAAGGCGATTAGTCAAATTTTGCCCAAACCCCACTGAGCTTTTAAAATGATCTGAAATGCGGAAATTGAATCCTTGGCGTTGATTTTTGATCCGAATTCTGACTCTCTGCAACCTATTTTCATTTCAAATTACGACTTTTTACTACCGAAAATATGCCAATTATGAAAAACGGCGTGGGTCATATTTTGCCCAAAACCCCCCTGCAGTTTTAAAATATCTGAAATGTCGGAAATTTGCTCCTGAGAGGGATTTTGAGCAGAATCTGACTCTCTGCAACCTATTTTCAATTTTTTTTTTCCAAATTACGATTTTATAACGAAAATATGCCAATTAC
Source organism: Procambarus virginalis (assembly GCA_020271785.1). Lineage (NCBI taxonomy): Eukaryota > Metazoa > Arthropoda > Malacostraca > Decapoda > Cambaridae > Procambarus > Procambarus virginalis. Next base: position 29,142,714 of record WNGS01165751.1, on the reverse strand, counting down.
TGAAACGGAGAGGGTCAATTTTGCCCAAAACCCCCCTTGACAGTTGTACAAATATCTGAAATGTCGGAGTTGACTAATGAGCGTGATTTTTGAGCGAATTCTGACTCTATGCTCCGTTTTTTCATTCTCAAATTACGACTTTTATTAACAAAATAGAAAATTACTGAAAAAATGGCAATGGGTCATATTTGCCCAACCCCCCTGCACTTTCCAGAAAAATATCTGAAATGTCGGAAATTTGACTCCTGAGCGTGATTTTTTAGCCGAATTCTGACTCTCTAAACCTATTTCATTCAAATTATGAATTTTTATACCCAAAAATGCCAATTACTGAAACGGCGAGGGTCATATTTGCCCAAACCCCCTGCACTTTCAAAATATGTGAAATGTCGAATATTTGAATATTGCAGCGTGATTTGAGGCCGAATTCTATCCGCCTTAGGCACCCGCCTGAGTCATCGGGCCCTAAGTATTGGTGTTGCTCTGCGCCTTGCCGCCCCTATCTCCACCGAGCACCGGTGTATTGCGGCCAGGCACGGGCAGACCAATACGGCAGCCATGGTCTCATCTGTCGTAAGACACAGGGAAAGATTGCCAGACACGAGGCAGTCAATGACATCATCAAGAGAAGTTTGGCTACAGCTGGGTGTCCAGCACAAAGGGAACCCCAGCTGTGCAGACCTGACAACAGCCAAAAACGCCCAGATGGAGTCACCCTGCAGCCATGGAGGGAAGGTAAACAGGTCGTATGGGATTACACCTGTGCATCTACATTGGCTGATACCTATTTACGTTACAGCTCAGCGGAGGGGTGGGGCCCACCTTCAGGGAGACCCAGAAAATCCACAAGTACAGAAACCTAGAACGTTGTTACAGGTTCGTGCCGATAGGCTCAGAGACTCTGGGCGCCTGGGGTAAATGTGCACTCAAGTTTTTAAGGAGGTTGGTGAGGAACTCATTGGGAAAACTAGAGACCCACGAGCAGCCAGTTTCCTATTCCAGCGCCTCAGTGTCGCAGTGCAGAGGGGAAATGCGTGCTGTATCCTGGGTACGCACCCACCTCCGAGGAGCTGGACGAGGTCTTCGAACGCTGATTGTTTAATTGTTATATATTTGTGTGTGTGTGTGTGTTCTCTGTAAACTGTAGCATTGCAATAAAATAAAACAAAACATACAAAAAAAAATAATAGGGGTGGTAGGAGAGAAAAGATAAAGTATTCAGTGAGAATCCACAAGATCTTCTCTGAATGCTCTTTGTTTTCTTCTTCGAGGATGTGGGTCCCTGCAATTGCACCAGAGGTGGTACCCCTATATTATATATATATATTTTATATATATATATATATATTTATATATATATATTTATATATTATATTAATATATATTTTTATATAAATATATATATATATATATATATATATTATATATATATATATATATATATATATATATATATCTATAATATATATATCATTCAACCTAGAAGGGGTACCACCTCTCGTGCATATATATATATAATATATATATATATATATATATATATAGTGTTGTATAACACGTGAGAGATTAAGATCAGCCAATCAATTGGAATAACGCTGAGAAAATAGCCTAACGCAAATCATTCACAGAATGAAACATAACGGAACGCAAAAGATTAATACAATTTAATAAACACATTGTAAACAATAGCGCAGATTGTATTTTAAATACAAGTTTATGTTAGAAGACCAAATTTAAGGTACTAGGTAAATTATAAATGGATTAAATTAGGATTTGTGTGCATAAAGTTTGGTTTGTAGATCGTTAGAATACAATTATTCTATTCAATATGCATAATACAATATGCTTGACTGACATACATTTGTTTAATTGATTTTTTGTGTTCTAGGATTGTGCCTTCATTCCACGTGGAGTTTGGTGTGGTGGGAGGTGAGTATTGCTTGTCTGTCACCAGTAAAGCCTAAACTTTGGCTAAACTCCTTTTCTCTTTACTTATACGACTGTATAGCACTTGGAAGGGATATGTGGACCAGGAGCTGGGATATGTGGACTAGGAGCTGGGATATGTGGACCAGGAGCTGGGATATGTGTACTAGGAGCTGGGATATGTGGACCAGGAGCTGGGATATGTGTACCAGGTGCTGGGATATGTGGACCAGGAGCTGGGATATGTGGACTAGGTGCTGGGATATGTGGACCAGGAGCTGGGATATGTGGACCAGGATCTGGGATATGTGGACCAGGAGCTGGGATATGTGGACTAGGAGCTGGGATATGTGGACCAGGAGCTGGGATATGTGGACCAGGAGCTGGGATATGTGGACCAGGAGCTGGGATATGTGGACTAGGTGCTGGGATATGTGGACCAGGAACTGGGATATGTGGACCAGGAGCTGGGATATATGGACGAGGTGCTGGGATATGTGCACCAGGAGTTGGGATATGTGGACCAGGTGCTGGGATATGTGCACCAGGAGTTGGGATATATGGACGAGGTGCTGGGATATGTGCACCAGGAGTTGGATATGTGGACCAGGTGCTGGGATATGTGGACCAGGAGCTGGGATATGTGGACCAGGTGCTGGGATATGTGGACCAGGAGCTGGGATATGTGGACAAGGAGAAGGAACGGTGCCCAACCACTTGGACCGTCCGGAATCGAACGCCGACGTCAAAAAATACAAAGCCGACCAGTCCAATTGGATCAACCACACCAACCATGCCCTTAAAACATACCTCAATAAGACATGATCAACGTACATCTCGCCTTATTGACACGAAGGAGGGCAATTGATCTGAATACCTGTAATGTTCACGTTCTGTACAAGTATAGTCTTAGTTACGGTTCTCTAGTATTAAGTCACGTGACATTACTATATGATTGGTTGGTCATATCGATACATAGTGACCTCACTATTTTTGTCCCGCCCGGGATTCGAACCCGCGATTCTTGATTATGAGTCGAGAACGTAGCCGATTGTACTACCGGGACCCTCCTGGTGGAGATGCTTGGTGGTCTGATGATGATGGGAGACACATGAATGACGTAGGCCCAGGATACACGAAACATAAGACACATGGGTACACATGTGTACAGAGTTGCGTCATGTAATCTACGCAGTGCTTCAACTAGAGGATTAAATCATTGATGAATCGTATGTGATTGCTATGGGAGTGCGTGGTGAAGGCGTGACTGGTGAGGGTGTGTCGCGATCGAGTGCCCTGTGAGGTCCGTCAGAAAGATGTCAGTTAGTACCTACTTAAAGGGCCTGTGAAAGATACTTATAAAGTGCTTTATTATCAAATGCGTTGGACAAAGGTTCGCCGCTTGCGTCGCAAGAACCAACTGTCTTTCAGCGACGCTACATCTGAAGAGGCTGGAAAGGAATATGAGGGGGAATAGGGGTGGGGAGGTTTTCTCTACAGGCTGTCACATGAGTAGTGACAGGTATGACACATGACGGTCATGTCAAGCGATGGTCGCTATGCCTCGAATCCCACAAGTAGTAGTAGTAGTAGTAGGCATCCATCAGTCTCAGGAGACTATGGAGTTGCACTCTGGTTGTCGGTCTGGAGTGGCCTCACCAGGGCGCAAAGCCAGGGTAGGTTGATTCGGGGGAGAAGCTGTTACCCAGGCAGCAGGTCCCCCCTCTCCACGGCGCTGAAAGTCTCCAATGGAAAGGCATACGCCAATACGATTGGTTCCGCAAGAGGACACCACAGACCCCGACTCGTCCTGACAGCGTCCACCACCAAGTTTCGAACTTCGGCAAAAGCGGACGAACATTTCGGACACAAGTGCCTCCTCCACACACCGTTTGGTGACCTATCGATACAAGACACACCAATACGAGCCAAATAGCGGGGTTCAGAAGACTGAAGATCTTGAAAATGAGTCTTGGGAGAATAAGAGACATGTCCGGTGACTCCTGAGCTATGAAGACACAACGGAATTCTTCTGGTACTTCGTGGCGGCTTCCTCCAGGGTGCGGTGGACGGCGTAGGAGCTCTCAGGGTAGACAGGAGGAACACCATAGGACCTGCAGGAGGGAGATGTCCCCAAGGACTCCAGGTTAACGTGACTCACGAGGACTATACCACACGCACATTGTCAACTTGGGAGGAACATTTAATGTCAACAGTGAGTAATAAATTTACCTACAAGATAAGGAAGAAAGAGGAAGAGAGTGCGTAAGAGAAGCACAAGTATTATAATTATAATACTTTAAAAAAATAAAACAGTTAAATTGGAAATAACACTTTAGAATGGTGAGGTCAATGCTAATGATAACAGTAGACTGCTGGAAACACGTGAAGCACTTGCTAGGGTCATCACGTGTCCCAGCAACACACTCCTCTACCGTCTGGGACACGTAATTGGGACACTCAAAGGCACTCAGATACTTACGTGAAATCCGGATAATCTTCGGGCTCTTTCTTGACCCAGATGAAGGGGATGATGATGGCTACCACAGCCACAGAGATGCCCAGGATCATCAGCCCGATGAACCAGGCGCCGCTACTGCTGATGGTGACGGACTGGTTGTTACCAAGGGTGGCAAGGAGGAACTTAGCTTGTTCCACTATGTTCCTCTCCTTCTGCTGGAGTTCCTGGGCGTCTCCGGCCGCTACCCACACAGCTCCAACCACTACTGCGACCAGCATTCCTGTTAGATGAGATCCGTTGTTAAATTGCGTAGTTGTCATCAAATTATACCAGCTACCCAAGCCCCAAGGCAATCCCTATCGGCTGCCCAGGATTCGAACCTGGATCCTCACGCGTGGGATGCGTATATGTTAACCTTCACCACCTCCTGTTGATTACCATCCTATAACTCATAGGCATCAATCTGTCTACCGCTCATCTGTTCTTAATTCATGAAACTGGCCAGAATCTGTCACCCTGCCCGTGAACCAATTGGACAGAGTCTGTCACCCTGCCCGTGAGTCAATTGGCCAGAACCTGTCAACCTGGTCATGAGTCAATTGGCCAGAACCTGTCACCCTGCCCGTGAGTCAATTGGTCAGAATCTGTCACCCTGGCCGTGAGTCAATTGGCCAGAACCTGTCACCCTGCCC
>WNGS01165751.1:29112894-29133522 GCA_020271785.1 Procambarus virginalis | reverse complement strand
CCACTTGCCCGTTGAGTTCAATTGGCCAGAATCTGTCACCCTGGCCGTGAGTCAATTTCCCTCCCGAATTCCAGGAGAGTTGATAGCATCCCGTCTTACACCTGTCGACTACGTTGACAGAAATCGTTAATTGTCCAAGGCCAGAGTCACGAAGTATTTACGCAAACCATTAAAGAAACCAGTACATCTTTCAACAATCATGACGGCTTTGTTGACATTTACTGAACATTTTATAAGCTTCACATTTTGGTACCTTCTATTGATAATTACTTAATAAGCTTCACAACTTCACAACCCAGGGTTATTATTGTTGTAAACTTCGGGACCTCATAAACGCTGAATAAATTAGAACAAAGCCGCCATTATTTAAGAAAGATGTACACCCGCTTACGGAACGTAAGTGGGTGAGTAAATTATTGATGAATCCTGGCTGTTGCCTACGAGGTCACACGACCCTCCCTTGAGTCATAAGACCTTCTACTGGAGGTGTGGAGCTGAGTATGGCTATACTCATACTCACTCGTATACGATACGGTAAAAATTGTCGTACTAGAAATAGAAAATTATTTTTCAACTGAAATATACCCAAAACAGGAAGTTTTGGGCCCTCTGGTAAGTTAGGAGAGCAGCAAGTTTCTCCTAAGGTTTCAAAACATTATGTAAACTGTTAAATTAAGTGTTCTCTCCCTACTCTCCTAACCTACCAGAGGACCCAAAACAGAAAACGGGACGTACGTCACTTCGCCAGCCGCTTCCATGTTCTAGTACGACATTTTTAGCCTTAACCCAACACAGCACCAACTTGCGTACCCTGCACACCTGCACCGCCTTACCCTTGAAGTTCATCTTGATAGAGACCTATACACGTCTGGGCCACTGTATGCGGAAGCGACGAGATATACACGTGTATAATATACGGAGCAGCGTAGATACATATACACAGGAGTACTGTATACAGGCGCCAGGCCAGAGATACACTTCCGACTGGACTACTCTCCTATGACTGATAAACTCCCGACGGTCACTATTTTATATACACGCCCGCGCGCGCCCACTCGGAGGGGTGTTAGGCCGCCCACTGACCGTGACTGTGGCGGGAGATGACGTGCCGGGGCACGAACCAAGGTGTTTCAATGGGATCTTTCGACCATGTCAGCGGGGAAAGGGGATCCGCATCAGATAAATAGGACTCGAGTCCTCTTGGTCTCATTGAGGTAATGATCCTTCGGTCCCGCGCGGGGGAGTAGAGTGGTCTGTGATTCTCTCGCGCGGCCAATTGTCATTAGAAAAGAAAGTATTCAGGCTTAATTGTCATTGGACTTGTGGTTTGTTTACCTGCTACACAAAGTACATATTTAATAATAAGTCAGCTATATGGTGTTACACATAGTAATTACAATAACGTCATATATCAAATGAACAATCTACAAGGGTCTTGATGAGGGTTGATCTACACTCTGGGTGTTACCAGACGCGACCTAGTGAGGTTCTAGATAGGTTCTAAAAGGTGTTCTCTCCCAGCCGAAGATTAGTATAAATATAAATAGACTTTCGTATACATATTTATACGATAGTATATTCATATATTCATTGGTTCCCGCCGTTAGGGAGAGAGAAAGCCTGACAGGCTTCTCAAGGTCTCTTCCCCAGAGTGCACCCCACAACAGTCGGCTGACTCACCATAGAACCCTTTTACTATGTGAACGGTAATGAACTAGACGGAAGCATGTACTCACTAAGCGAATATCAACCTGACGCTGTCATCCCCAGGTCTTGTCTATTTATTACATCATTCAAGAAGCATCTAGACTATCAGAAGCGTGGAAGGTTGCCAACGTGGTGCCGAAATGTTAACAAGAGGGACACACAGGCATCAAACTATCAATTACTTAATGATGGAAATTTACATGAAATCTCAATTGCCATACATACATATCTCGAGAAATACAGCTTAAGAAAGTATTCGCTTAACGAAGCTGGAATTGCCCATTAGAATACGAACAATATATGGGAGACAATTATCCAGTTCTTAAACAATTGTACTATAAAAAGACTATTAATATTTACAGTAAACCGTGTAACTAACTTATCAAGATATAACTTGCTTAAGGTTTTTATTTTGGGTTCCAATTTCTGAACCTAAAATAGTGCCCAACCACTTTGGTCGTTATGGGTCTTCTACCGTCCACAGGATTGGTGTGGGGTCTACTACCGTCCACAGGATGGGTATGGGGTCCACTACCGTCCACAGGATGAGGGTATGGGGGGTCCACTACCGTCCACAGGATAGGTATGGGGTCCCCACTACCCGTACCACAGGATTGGGGCATGGGGGTCCACGTACCGCTCCACAGGTATAGGTATTGGGGCCCCTACCGTCGCAGCAGGAGACGTTGGGGCCCTTAACCCCAGAATAGTATGGTCCCCATCATTCCCGCAATCCCCCCCACAGCTAGCCTTTCAATGAAGCTGGGGTGATACAGTCCAGCTGGGCCATGGGTCCACTCTCCTTCATCTCTCTCTCTCCTCCAGCTCTCTCTCTATCTCTCTCTCTCTCCTCTCTCCTCTCTCTCCAGGCAGAGTGCTTCTCCATCTCAAGGCATACTCTGAGGACGACAACTGGACTTGACAAAGCATTACCTGTAGTTTAGCTGTTATTTCGGCTGACATGGAAAGCCGGGAGGGAAAGTCAGATTGATTACCGAGATTGATTGGTGAATGGGCGGAAGAGGCGGAGAAGATAGAGAAGAAAGAGAAGAGAGAGAAGAGAGAGAGAGCATCAACAACCAGAAGCTCGACATGACCTGTACCCGGTAGAATGTTTTAGCATTTCGAAGCAGTCCGGTAGCAAACGCAGTTCGATACCTCATGATTTGTACAAATCTTCGTTTGAACCTGGACGTGGAAGCCTTACGATCCTGGGCGATGTGGGCGCCCTACAGTAGGGTCGTGGGTCGCCCAGGGTGCAGGGTCGGCCAGGGTCGTCCATCGCAGGTCAAGTAACCGTCCCTTCCTACTCACGAAGATAAACTCAAACTTCAACAGGAAGTAAAGTGTCTGGTATTTATCCTGAGTGATAAACTACTCTGCCAAATGCGCTTCGACTCCAAGACCGATATATATACTGATACAGCTCCCTACATCACCATCCGGGTCCTGTGGAAGTGTCATTGTCGTTACTGTGAGAGACTTACTGAGAGAATGTGCGGATAAGTAACTTTGACTTCCACATACAGTCATATCTTTACCAACTTCTGTATCATATGCGAACACGTGCCTTAAAACATGGTTAAATGTGAGTGACTAATACTTGTACACTAATTAATTATAATCTTGGCAAATAATACAAAAGTTCATCATCAGAATTGTATAATGAGTCAATAACTAACGCTAGGATTTGCTTCCACTGTGATATCGGAGAGAAAGGTTCAGACATTTCTCTAAATGTCTGTTTTGTCTAAATTTCTGATGATATCTTCACAGTAAGTATCTTCACTTCACCCTATCAGTAAGCGGTCGTCTGCACCTGCTTGGGGTCGCTGTGTCTTCAAGACCTCAGGGTCGGGATAGGCAAAGTTATTCTGGAGAGGAACAAGCATCTGGTGATGAAGTACATTACAAATTCATTGTGTCTTACAGCACAATGCCTCTTGTGCTGTGAGAGGGGGGGGGAGGGGTGATGACTCTGGTGGTGTAGAAGGGTGATGCCTCTACTGCTGTAAGAGTGAGTGATGCCTCTTCTGCTCTAGGAGGGGGGGGGTGATGCCTCCTCTGATGTAAGAGGGAGGGGGTGTGATGCCTCTTGTGCTGTAAGAGGGGGTGATGCCTCTACTCGTACTTCTTAGCAGCATCTTCCAAGGAGTGGTAGAGATGTTCCAGCTTCTGCAGGTAGCTGGGGGACGGAGGCGCCCACACTCGCCCTGTACCAGGATGACCCAGACACTGCTTTAATCTACCTTATCCCACACAGGTAACACAGTACCCACACCCCAACAATATCATCCCCACAGCTAAGAATAATATAAATACAAAATCACAAATAAAATTCGACATATGAATCTGATCGTATATATATATATATATATATAGCTATATATATATATATATATATCTATATATATATATATATCTATATATATATATATATATATAGTGAACATGTATATGTAGTTTGGTATCGTGTGTGTGAAGACACTGATGTCTCACCCCCCCCCCCCTCCCTCCATCCCCCCTCCCTCTGAACGACGATGTTTACAACCTTATGGTTAGGGTTAACAGCTATCCCCTCGATTATTGCATCGCATTTTTTGACGTCAAGATCACCACGGACAGAATATGATGTACTACTGTAGCGCCTCATAAATTCGCGTTTTCTATGCGTGGGTTCATCGGCTGGGTTAGGTAAGGTTCGGCCAATCCAGTACATCATTTTCTGTGCGTTGTGACAACTGGAGAAGACGTCTTAAATCTTAAATTTCAGATTTACTCACAGTGGGGCCAGGACGCTGGTGTGGCCCAGGGCGCCGGAGATGGCCAGGCCCGTAGCGGTGCCCAGCAGCAGTAGCAGCAGCAGGGTCATGGCCACGGAGCTGCTGTCACTCATGCTGATGAACTGCTCCGTCGAGGTGAAGATCAGCCTTGCCACCTCCTTGGCGCTCGGTAGCTTATGTCTCTCCTGCTGCTGCTGCTCCTGCTTCTGCTGCGCCACCTGCTGCTCCTGCTCCTGCTGCCCCTGCTTCTGCTGCTCTGCTGCTTCTGCTGCTTTGCTTCTCCTGCTGCGTCTCCTCTTCCTCTGCCACCGCCCCGTGAGCACATAGAGCTCCGAGGAACGCCACAGTGACCAAGAAGACGAATGTACCTGCAAACAGTTCAAGGGGGAAATACTGGTGACCTAGCTGCCATCTCTACGACTACCAAGTACCAGACACACACACGCACACACCTCTCAAGGCAAGCCATAGTGTAGACTACAGCAGCCATCTTGCCTACAGTACACCTACCCTTGAGAGCCATAGTGTAGACTACAACAACAGCAGCCAGCGAGACGGGCAAGGTCTACGGATGGCACAAGAACGCACACAGGTTCACCATCCAGTAATCCGGAGCGTTCCTCTACAAACACTTTTATACGAGCCGGCCGACGCCCCCCTACACCGACAGCCCTCCACCAACAACCCTCCACTGACAGCTGCATTTTGGTACACCTAAATACCTCATGGTCGTAAAATGGCCAGAAGGAGCTGGTGTGGTCCTCCAGATGGTTTGGCGGCGCCGGCTTATGTTCCCTCCAGACGAGGCCAAGAGAAACATATCTTTAAATAATTGGGGTTAACGTTGAAGCCACCAAAACATTGTTTTGTTAGCTTCTAAGCGCCAAATTGCGCACATATTTTTTTTCTGTTATATAGTTCTTGTCCCGTAATACATATAATATACACATTGAATACTAGTAAAAATTTTTGATGTTGTATAAATGTTTGTATTATAACTGGTTTGAAATATATCTTTGTTAGTTTCTATGTAAGGTTTTATTAGTGATTCGATCACTTGTTGCAGTCTTGTGTGGCTGTTCTTATGTGAGTGGATAACTTAGACACTGTTCTATGTTGACTGGGAATGACACGCAGATGAATACACACCTGAACTCTTCTCCCCACACACACACACACACCTGGACTTTTCACACTTCCAGCATGTCCACACCGCCTTCCAGCATGTCCACGCCCCTTCCAGCATGTTCACACCCCTTCCAGCATGTCCAAGCCTCCAGGTCCTGTAGTAAACTTTCTCATCAGTCATTCTCTCCAAACCAAAAATATGTACATGTATAATCAGTTTTTTCTTTTCTGGCCACGTTCGAAAACCAGTAGCAACCGGGAGAAATTATGCGGCTCAGACCATTAGCCGTTTCTGGGCATAGTTAATGGTGAGACTGGGAATGGGATTGTGTGGGAGGGGGGGCGTTGAGTATCGTTACACCGTCGTTTGAATGGGACGGTTTTGATTGGAGGGAAAAGTTGAATCAGTAAAAAGATGGGATTGAAGAGCGGAGGGTTTAAAGGTGCGGACAGCATAGGTTAGGTTAGGTTAATAGGTTGTTATGACCCCAGGTACCATGGTAACAGGATGACTTTTGATTGGTTAGAGAGGCAGTTGGCTAAGCAACAAAATTGGTTAGTACATCTAGCTTAACAGGATGCTGGCCATGGTACACGGTGTGTTAGAAGTACATCTGACTTAACAACATGCTAGTTGCATGTATAATTGACTTACTAGCTGTTCAATTAATGGTACATCTTGTTCAGTAACTGCTTGATGTGAGGAACAGCTGGTTTAGTAACTAGACTGTATGAAGAACTATTGGCTTATTAACTGGTTGATATGAGAAAGACCTGGCATTAACTGGCTTGTATTGGGAACAGGTGGCTTAGTAGCTGGCTGGTACAATGAACTGGCTTAGTGACTGATTGTATGAGGCCCAATTAGCTTAATAACTGGTTGTATGATGAACAACTGGCTTAGTTACTGGTTTGAGGTACATCTGGTTTAGTAATATGTTGCTATATGTAATATTGCAATATCTTAGTAATATCAATATGTTGGCAACTCATAATTTGTTGAGTAAACTCGCCTTTAAACCAAAGAAAATGAATTCAAGAAGACTCAGGTCAAGACATTTAATTAGGATCAAATACACAGGTACTTAGGCAGAGAGGTACGGTGATTAACACGTTGTAATTAAGCCATTATTGATGGGCGGATCTGATCCATTATTGATGCCCTTGATGTTTGTCAGTATACACCTAATGTTGTTATGTGTGAGGTCTACAATTTTAAATTGCAATGTTTTCTAATCTGCTTTAATACGAGTTAATACAAAATGTATTGTTAATATTGTAATGGTTTGTTTGGGCTGGACGGTAGAGCGACGGTCTCGCTTCATGCAGGTCGGCGTTCAATCCCCGACCGTCCAAGCGGTTGGGCACCATTCCTTCCCCCCGTCCCATCCCAAATCCTAATCCTGACCCCTTCCCAGTGCTATATAGTCGTAATGGCTTGGCGCTTTCCCCTGATAATTGCCTTGCCTTGCCTTACGTTGTATCGATTTTAATTGATCTTGTAAAAAGTGGTAGAGGTTTACGAGGCAAATATTGTCATTAGGATAATGACATAAATAGGAGCTGCTAACCAACAAGACCAGGTTCGACCTCCCCCAGCATACGTTATCAATTGGGGTCTAAAACCTGAGAAAAGTCTGTACTCTTTTACGTCATCACGACCTTTTAAACACACCTAACCTAACCCAAGCTAACCTAACCTAACCCAAGCTAACCTAACTATCCCAACTCAACGAAAATAAGAGGTAAAATGTTGTGCTTTCTACTTGGTGTACACGTTGTATGACGTCACTATGACGTGCACGAGGTGAGAATGTGTGACGTGTACGAGGTGTGTGTGACGTCACTATGACGTCGCAGGTTTCATGCTGGTACAGGTTTTAGACCCCACTGCTCCTGGGGCCCAAACATGGCCGCTCTTGCCTGGTCTCTGGCACGCCTCACTTTTACCGCAGTTTACCTTACAAGCTTCCTCGGGGACCTCTACAGTCGCGCGCCTCTACTCTATATACAGGTGAGGTCTAGTGGCCTCTGTACCAATCTCTTGTAGAGCTTGTAGGACCTCTAACCTCTGTACCGGCCTCTCGTAGCAGCCCGTGTTTCTAAGGTTTCACAACGTCAAGAAAACGGCCCATTTAAAGTGGTCTCTCCTAACCTACCAGAGAACCCAAAACAGAAAACGGGACAGTACGTCACTTTCGCCAGCCGCTTCCATTTTCTAGTACGAGAATTTTTGGCCTTATGAAACGCATACGAGCGAAATGCGACGTTCTTGGTAAGAGGAGAGATTGCTTGCAGAGCTTGTAGTTCTGGACCTGTGACCTCTCTACCGGCCTCTCCTGTAGAGCTTATAGGTCAGAGGACTTGACTTCTGAACAAATCCACAAGGGCCGTGACGAGGATTCGAACCTGCGTCCGAGAGCATCTCAGAAGTCTTGACCTCCGACCTTTTCTTCACCTGCATATCGTTTAGTTTAATGGGATGACGTTATTGAACTTAAATACCTTTTTGTGTGTCATTACCCAATCGTTTACTGAATATTTGTTGCTATGATTATACGTTTTTACCATCAGCCGCCTTCCAAAATGATTTATATATAAACTGGGTGTCTTAACCAAATACGAAATCATAGAGTATCTGTGAAATCTCAAATTAGATTTGTCAGTCAGCTTCCCCCATGTTGGCTTCCAACCTAACAATATGGCTTGGAATATGTCACATGTGTACTTATATATAAGCAAAATAGTGACTATAAGCAATAAGTCATATATGTGCTGTCTTGTGTGAGAGCAGGTTGCAACTTCACGTAATCATATTTCCGTTTTCTTTCTCTGTGATGGATTTCATTTATGTGTGATGCTGGAAGGTGTTGAGCCCATATATTCCCCTTCAGTAGGTGATGTTGCTGCCCTTAGCATGCAAGTATATTTGCAGTTGCAGCATTATTCACAGGTACTGCGGATAGATTTTTCATTATCTCTTTTTTTTTTCTTTTGTTAGTCCTGCTTGAATTGGTCGGTACAGCGGCTTACTTCCGTTCTTACAGGCGGGGTTCGATCCCAGCTGGCCCAAGGGGTCGGGCGTTGTTTCCTTCTCTCCGTCCTCGTATACCACTTGTCTCGCATCCCAGCTCCTTGCCCAAATCCTAGCTCCTTGTCCTCATATCCCAGCTCCTTGTCCTCAAATCCAGCTCCTTGTCCTCATATCCCAGCTCCTTGTCCTCATAACCCAGCTCCTTGTCCTCATATCCCAGTCCTTGTCCTCATATCCCAGCTCCTTGTCCTCATATCCCAGCTCCTTGTCCTCATATCCCAGCTCCTTGTCCTCATATCCCAGCTCCTTGTCCTCATATCAGCTCCTTGTCCTCATATCCCAGCTCCTTGTCCTCAATCCCAGCTCCTTGTCCTCATATCCCAGCTCCTTGTCCTCATATCCCAGCTCCTTGTCCCGTAGAAGTTAACTTCATCGTGTCCAGAGTAATTATAGGAAAACAATTAGTTTCGTCTCTGTGAAATAGTCTGATGTTAAATATGAACCCAAATACAAAAATTGATTCTATTATTATTATATTATTATTATTTTTATTATTATTATTATTATTTTTCTAAGGTGTAAGGAATATACGAAAGAGGAAATAGGAAACCACGAGAGAAAACTTTTATGGTTTATTAAACAATTTTTTATTATAGTTTATTAAACAATTGTAAAGGAAAAGTGTCAAGTATCACAATATCATTAATGGCACCCCCAAGGATGGCTTTTGACCCCTGTCGTCAGGGTAGTGGTGTCATGACACCTGTCGTCTGGGTTGTTGTGTCGGTCATATGACACCTGTCGTCTGGGTTGTTGTTGTCATATGACACCTGTCGTCTGGGTTGTTGGTGGAATATGACACCTGTCGTCTGGGTTGTTGGTATCATATGACACCTGTCGTCTGGGTTTTGGTGTCATATGACACCTGTCGTCTGGGTTGTTGGTGTCATATGACACCTGTCGTCTGGGTGTCATATGACACCTGTCGTCTGGGTTGTTGGTGTCATATGACATCTGTCGTCTGGGTTTCATATGACACCTGTCGTCTGGGTGTCATATGACACCTGTCGTCTGGGTTGTTGGTGTCCATGACACCTGTCGTCTGGGTTGTTGGTGTCATATGACACCTGTGTCGGGTTGTTGGTGTCATATGCACCTGTCGTCTGGGTTGTGTCATATGACACCTGTCGTCTGGGTTTGTTGGTGTCATATGACACCTGTCGTCTGGGTTGTTGGTGTCTATGACACCTGTCGTCTGGGTGTCATATGACCCTGTCATCTGGGTTGTTGGTGTCATATGACACCTGTCGTCTGGGTGTCATATACACCTGTCGTCTGGTTGTTGGTGTCATATGACACCTGTCATCTGGGTTGTTGAGTCATATGACACCTGTCGTCTGGGTGTCATATGACACCTGTCGTCTGGGTGTCGTATGACACCTGTCGTCTGGGTGTCATATGACACCTGTCGTCTGACACTGTCGTCTGAGTGTCGTATGACACCTGTCGTCTGGGTGTCATATGACACCTGTCGTCTGGGTGTCATATGACACCTGTCGTCTGGGTGTCATATGACACCTGTCGTCTGAGTGTCATNTCAGCAACTGGAGGACAGAAAATTATAATAGTAGTCATATATAACCCCCACCGAATGACAGAAGACCCAGACAGGAATTATAAAACAACATGGCCACCATCAATATAATAAGAGAGCAGCTTCTGTGGCTAGCAGGAACGGATCCAGACTTCTAATCATGGGAGACTTCACCATGGAAGATAGATTGGGGAACAGAGACCCACACGGAGGCCCAGACACGTGGAGAGCTAAGCTGCTGGATGTGGCAACAAGAAACTTTCTAAGTCAACACGTCAAGGGACCGACAAGAATGAGAGAGGGGATGAACCAGCCTTGCTGGATTTGATATTTACCCTAAATGAGTCGGATATAAGGGAAGTTAAGTTGGAAGCCCCCTTGGGAATGAGTGATCATAGTGTATTGAGCTTTGAGTACCTGGTTGAGCTAGGAATTATCACCCCCAAAAAGAACTGGGAACCAAAGGGCTGGCGTACAGAAAGGAAACTATGAGGAGATGAATAAATTCCTATGGGATATACATTGGGACACAGAACTCGGAACCAAGTCCGTACAAGACATGATGGACTATGTCACCCAAAAATGTCAGGAGGCTGTAAGCAGGTTTGTCCCAGCCCAACAGGAAAAACAGAGAAGCAAAGGAAGAATCCGTGGTTTAATAGGGAATGTATGAAAGCAAAGAGCTGAACAAAAGGGCATGGAGGAACTTCGTAATAACAGAACACCAGAAAGTAGAGAGAGATACCAGAGAACCAGGAACGAGTATGTCAGTGTGAGAAGAGCAGCTGAGAAAAGGTATGAAAATGATATAGCTAACAAAGCCAAGACTGAACCAAAGCTACTACACAGTCACATCAGGAGGAAGACAACAGTGAAGGAACAGGTGATTAAACTTAGGGTGGGCGAGGACAGGTACACAGAGAATGACAAAGAGGTGTGTGAAGAACTCAACAAAAGGTTCCAGGAGGTCTTTACAATAGAACAGGGAGATATCACGGCGCTGGGAGAGGTGGCAGCAAACCAGGTGACCTTGGATAGGTTCGAAATTACAAGAGATGAGGTCAAAAAGCACCTATTGGAGCTGGATGTGAGAAAAGCTGTTGGGCCGGATGGAATCTCGCCATGGGTATTGAAGAGTGTGCAGGAGCACTTTGCTTACCACTCTCCATAGTGTATAGTAAGTCACTGGAAACGGGGGACCTACCAGAAATATGGAAGACTGCTAATGTAGTACCAATATACAAAAAGGGTGACAGACAAGAGGCACTGAACTACAGGCCAGTGTCCTTAACTTGTATACCATGCAAGGTGATGGAGAAGATTGTGAGAAAAACCTAGTAACACATCTGGAGAGAAGAGACTTCGTGACAACCCATCAACATGGGTTCAGGGAGGGTAAATCTTGCCTTACAGGCTTGATAGAATTCTACGATCAGGTGACAAGAATTAAGCAAGAAGAGAAGGGTGGGCGGACTGCATTTTTTTGGACTGTCGGAAAGCCTTTGACACAGTACCCCATAAAAGGTTGATGCATAAGCTGGAGAAACAGGCAGGAGTAACAGGTAGGGCGCTCCAGTGGATAAGGGAGTACCTAAGCAATAGGAAACAGAGAGTTACAGTGAGGGGTGAGACCTCAGACTGGCGTGAAGTCACCAGTGGAGTCCCACAGGGCTCTGTACTTGGACCTATCCTGTTTCTGATATACGTAAATGATCTCCCAGAGGGTATAGACTCATTCCTCTCAATGTTTGCTGACGACGCCAAAATTATGAGAAGGATTAAGACAGAGGAGGACAGCTTGAGACTTCAAGAAGACCTGGACAAGCTGCAGGAATGGTCGAACAAATGGCTGTTAGAGTTTAACCCAAGCAAATGTAATGTAATGAAGATAGGGGTAGGAAGCAGGAGACCAGATACAAGGTATCATTTGGGAGATGAAATACTTCAAGAGTCAGAGAGAGAGAAAGACCTGGGGGTTGATATCACGCCAGACCTGTCCCCTGAAGCTCATATCAAGAGGATAACATCAGCAGCATATGCCAGGTTGGCTAACATAAGAACGGCCTTTAGAAACTTGTGTAAGGAATCTTTCAGAACATTATATACCACATATGTCAGACCAATCCTGGAGTATGCGGCTCCAGCATGGAGTCCCTATCTAGTCAAGCATAAGACTAAACTGGAAAAGGTTCAAAGGTTTGCCACCAGACTAGTACCCGAGCTGAGAGGTATGAGCTACGAGGAGCGACTGCAGGAATTAAACCTCACTTCGTTGGAAGACAGAAGAGTTAGGGGGGACATGATCACCACATTCAAGATTCTCAGGGGAATCGACAGGGTTGATAAAGACAGGCTGTTTAACACAAGGGGCACACGCACTAGGGGACACAGGTGGAAGCTGAGTGCCCAAATGAGCCACAGAGATATTAGAAAGAACTTTTTTAGTGTCAGAGTGGTTGACAAATGGAATGCATTAGGAAGCGATGTGGTGGAGGCTGACTCCATACACAGTTTCAAATGTAGATATGATAGAGCCCATTAGGCTCAGGAACTGTACACCTGTTGATTGACGGTTGAGAGGCGGGACCAAAGAGCCAGAGCTCAACCCCCGCAAGCACAACTAGGTGAGTACACACACACACACACACACAAACACAATTCTGGAACAGCAGCTTCACTAAAAACATCACACATATGTCAGGCTAAATGAAACAAAGTGTGCCGAAAGTACATTCAGAAAGTATTTTCTTTTGCACAGTCATAGACGTTGAACACGTTAAGTGAGAAGGTGGTGGAGGCCAAATCCTCAGCATTTCACACGTTATCACAAAGAGTGCTGGGAAGACGCGGACACCACGAGTATAGCTCTCATCCTGTAACTACACTTAGTAATTTCACCCACCCACTCACCAACCCACCTCTGCCGCCCGGACCAAGGACCAACCCACCTCTGCCGCCGGACCAAGGACCAACCCACCTCTGCCGCTTGGACCAAGACCCAACCCACTCTGCCGCACGACCAAGTCGCCACCACCTCTGCCGCTTGGACCAAGAACCAACCCACCTCTGCCGCACGGACCAAGGACGCACCCACCCACCTCACCTCTGCCGCTTGGACCAAGAACCAACCCACCTCTGCCGCTTGGACCAAGAACCAACCCACCTCTGCCGCTTGGACCAAGAACCAACCCACCTCTGCCGCTTGGACCAAGAACCAACCCACCTCTGCCGCTTGGACCAAGAACCACCCACCTCTGACGCACGGACCAAGAACCAACCCACCTCTGCCGCTTGGACCAAGAACCAACCCACCTCTGACGCACGGACCAAGGACCAACCCACCTCTGCCGCTTGGACCAAGAACCAACCCACCTCTGCCGCACGGACCAAGAACCAACCCACCTCTGCCGCTTGGACCAAGAACCAACCCACCTCTGCCGCACGGACCAAGAACCAACCCACCTCTGCCGCTTGGACCAAGGACCAACCCACCTCTGCCGCACGGACCAAGGACCAACCCACCTCTGCCGCTTGGACCAAGAACCAACCCACCTCTGACGCTTGGACCAAGAACCACCCCACCTCTGACAAACATTGCAGACGAGAGGTCGTCGAGGCGGACACAACCTTGCAGCTCCAGTAACGTCCCAACACTGATTACTTAGGTGACTGTCGGTCTTATATACATACACAGTAGTATCCCATCGTGTTGTGGTTCAAGGTAATTAGTGGCTTAAACTCTCCCGACAGGTGCGGCGGTATATATGTGTGTTGCGGGTGTTTGTGTTGACCTACATATATACTCGTTTAGATGTGCTTATACAGAGATGGAGGGGCGAGGATCGGCTCTTAGCCCTGCCTTTTGGACATTCTTAGTTCAAGGCAGATAGTTTCCTCGCTTTTCTGTCTATATTTACATTTTTGTTTTTAATTGTGTATAGAGTTAGTTTCAACCACGTCTGTGTGTGACCCGACTGGCTTATTGATGACTGTGGCTCAAGTTTATCTCTCTCTCTCTCTCTCTCTCTCTCTCTCTCTCTCTGTCTCTCTCTCTCTCTGAGAGAGACAGACAGACAGAGACAGAGGTTATCTTGAAGTTATCTTAGCTGATTTCGGGGCTTAGCGTCGGTCGGTCCTCGACCAGGCCTCCACCCCCAGGAAGCAGCCCGTAGCAGCTGTCTAATTCCCAGGTACCTATTTACTGCTAGCTAACAGGGGCATCAGGGTGAAAGAAACATTTTACCCATTTGTCTCCGCCTCCACCGGGGATCGAACCCGGAACCTCAGGGCTACGAATCCGAAGCGCTGTCCACCCAGCTGTCAGAGCAACAGAGAGTAACTACACCAGCGTCCTGACCACTCCTCGTTGCGGTATATCGTGTACATTAGCAACATTTAACCACCGATGTAACTTTACATTTTTGAGACCCGTTTTCTGTGATACATTTTTGGCGCGCATTTATGGTGACGCCAGCTCAGCGTTCATCCCTTTAAAATATCCTCCATTTTTTTTTAAATTTTCGTCCTACGACCTCTCTTAGTTTCTTTGTTTTTCGTCCTAAGACCTCCCTTCGTTTCTTTGTTTTTCGTCTTAAAATTTCCTATATATGTTTCTTCCGTCATTGTTCATAATTAATTCTAATTCTAATAAGAGTTCACCAGTTGAGCTCCGCCATCTGTTCTCCGGGAGTAAATACATTTTTTAATGGTATGTACTTTCGCTAAGTTACGTATAAATCCGTGGTTGTTGTATTTTTTGTAACATTGTATGAATTTAGAGATTTATTTATTTACGCTTTTGTCATTCGGCTACATTTTCACCCATGTGTCAAGTGGTGGTGATGTGGAGGCGTCGTGGTGGTGGCGGCGTCGTGGTGGTGGTGGAGGCGTCGTGGTGTTCGCGGAGGCGTCGTCGTGGTGGAGGCGTCGTGGTGTTCGCGGAGGTGTCGTGATACAGGTTCAAGCATCAACAATTCCTTAAAAAAACCACACCAAAATTCTCTTCCCGAAATTGCAGTAATTCAGAATTATGAATCTTCTTGGAAATGTTTGCGGCCGCTGACGCCTTTAAGTCACGCTATTTTTGGATATTCAGACAATTGCAGCAACCATTATGACGCCAGGTAACTGTGCTGGACTCCAGTTGAAGAGAGTCAGTGGTCCTGGAAACTGCAGTGCTTTCCTGGACGTCTGGTGTACGAGTAGGCTTGGCAGGCTGGAACACACTCTCAGCCATGGGCCTCCAGGGTGAGCCTCTCTCTATGGCTATGTGGTTATTACGTACTGCAAGATGGAGAGATAATGAGAGCAGTATCCGGAAAAAGAGAGGATAGCTGAGTTCTTTCGTTCATTCCTCTAGGACTCAGGGTGAAATCATTAGAACATAAACATGAAGGAAGGAAAGAATTGATGAGGGAAAAGTGCAAATGACAAGAAGCTGGGATATGAGGATAGAGTGAAGGAACAGTGCACACAAATGGGTTCATTGGGGATCGAACGCCGAATTGCAAGAAGCGAAGCCGCCACTGTACCGTCCAGCCCAGGTGGCTGGAAATTCGGGGATTTTTTTTATCTAGTTGCTTATCACCGAGACGCTCTTCCGGGTATATCATTTTTGTTTAATTATGACACATTTGGCATTAGTCTGTCTGTTGTTCGCGGGACTGCCGTTCCTGCCTTGATCCGAGCAGGAACGGCTAACATGAATTGTTGGTACCTGCTTGGTACCTCCCATGCTACATGTGGGTACCTGCTTGGTACCTTCCATGCTACATGTGGGTACCCGCTTGGTACCTTCCATGCTACATGTGGGTACCCGCTTGGTACCTTCCATGCTACATGTGGGTACCTGCTTGGTACCGTCCATGCTACATGTGGGTACCCGCTTGGTACCTTCCATGCTACATGTGGGTACCCGCTTGGTACCTTCCATGCTACATGTGGGTACCCGCTTGGTACCTCCCATGCTACATGTGGGTACCCGCTTGGTACCTTCCATGCTACATGTGGGTACCCGCTTGGTACCTCCCATGCTACATGTGGGTACCCGCTTGGTACCTTCCATGCTACATGTGGGTACCTGCTTGGTACCTTCCATGCTACATGTGGGTACCCGCTTGGTACCTTCCATGCTACATGTGGGTACCCGCTTGGTACCTTCCATGCTACATGTGGGTACCTGCTTGTTACCTCCCACGCTACATGTGGGTACCCGCTTGTTACCTCCCACGCTACATGTGGGTACCCGCTTGTTACCTCCCACGCTACATGTGGGTACCCGCTTGTTACCTCCCACGCTACATGTGGGTACCCGCTTGTTACCTCCCACGCTACATGTGGGTACCCGCTTGTTACCTCCCACGCTACATGTGGGTACCCGCTTGTTACCTCCCACGCTACATGTGGGTACCCGCTTGTTACCTCCCACGCTACATGTGGGTACCCGCTTGTTACCTCCCACGCTACATGTGGGTACCCGCTTGTTACCTCCCACGCTACATGTGGGTACCCGCTTGTTACCTCCCACGCTACATGTGGGTACCCGCTTGTTACCTCCCACGCTACATGTGGGTACCCGCTTCTTACCTCCCACGCTACATGTGGGTACCCGCTTGTTACCTCCCACGCTACATGTGGGTACCCGCTTGTTACCTCCCACGCTACATGTGGGTACCCGCTTGTTACCTCCCACGCTACATGTGGGTACCGCTTGTTACCTCCCACGCTACATGTGGGTACCCGCTTGTTACCTCCACGCTACATGTGGGTACCCGCTTGTTACCTCCCACGCTACATGTGGGTACCCGCTTGTTACCTCCCACGCTACATGTGGGTACCCGCTTGTTACCTCCCACGCTACATGTGGGTACCCGCTTGTTACCTCCCACGCTACATGTGGGTACCCGCTTGTTACCTCCCACGCTACATGTGGGTACCCGCTTGTTACCTCCCACGCTACATGTGGGTACCCGCTTGTTACCTCCCACGCTACATGTGGGTACCCGCTTGTTACCTCCCACGCTACATGTGGGTACCCGCTTGTTACCTCCCACGCTACATGTGGGTATCCGCTTGTTACCTCCCACGCTACATGTGGGTACCCGCTTGTTACCTCCCACGCTACATGTGGGTATCCGCTTGTTACCTCCCACGCTACATGTGGGTACCACCAATAATATATTTCTTTAAGCTGGCCGATGTCAGGTGCAGCTCCGGGACTAATTCGTCACAGTTAATTATCACTACAACAATGTCTGGTTGTGGCATTCATTATCTTTTATTCTGCAGGACAAATGACAGTCGCGGTGGTTGTGGTCTTAGTCTTGTTCACCGGCTGCCAGGGCGAGACGAAGTTGGAGGAACAGCAGCAGCAGTCTAAGAAGCTGACTCCGAACCCGAAGCTTGAGGCGACTTCGCAGCCCCAGCTGGAACCGACTTCGCAGCCGCAGGTGGAACAGGATCGGGAGCAAGAGAAGGATGAGCAGCGCCATCATACAGCTGCGAAGGTCCCCCTCGACCACCATGACCAGATCCACCTCCAGGACCATCACCATGACCAGATCCACTTCCAGGACCACCACCATGACCAGATCCACCTCCAGGACCACCATCATGGTGCCCATTACATTCACCACCACCATGGGCACGTGGACCACAGGCCTGGCCACTTCGACAGCGACTTGTGGTATTTTAACATCGGAGATCAGAGGTACTCCCTGAAGGTGGGACAAACAGCCGTCCTCTTCCTGCTGGTGGCTCTCTGCGTCCTCGTGGTGGCCTTCGCACATGACAGAGTTAACGAGGGATATGGCGGTCACTACCCGTCCACGTGAGTATCTGAGGCAGTCATCTGCACTCCCTGAGAACCATCTCGGAGTCACATATTTTCCCTTCAGAGAGGCTGGTCACTTGCTACGTCCCCATTGCATGTGCTTTGCTTGTCTACCCGTCTTCCGCCTGTTCTCTTTGCCTGTCTGTCCGTCATACTCAAGTTTATAAGTAGGACTTGTATATTACTTGATCATTCTTCTGTGATTTGCCAAAGCCTATTTAGTTAGGTGTAAACTGGCTATAAATGTATACACCAGGAGTCATAAATCCTCACGTTAGTATCCTCTGCTTACCCGAACACACAAGACATGACTAATTTGACTCCTACTCCTCCCTTCTCCTGCAGACCCTACCAACGACCCGCCTACACGAACGCTCTCCACTATGGCTACCGTTCCCTTGAAAATGCCACCATCAAGTACCAGTAAAACGCTCCTGCTTGTTCTGGAAGACACAACAGCAGCACAGGACAACAACAAGAGGCCCCAAGCACCACAGCAGATAAACAGCGTGGCAAAACCTACCTATTGAACTCTTCATCATCTGCAGCAAAACAGACCACACGCTACGGGGAGCTTTACGGGTCTCCACCATCTCTTACAGCACTGCACACATCACATCTCACTCACATTGTCTTGGATTACGGCTTCTGTGGCCGCTATGAGCAGTTGAATGTGGCCGCTATGAGCAGTTGAATGTGGCCGCTATGAGCAGTTGAATGTGGCCGCTTTGAACAGCCCTCATACCATGACCTGCAGTTGGATATGGCCGCTACGAGTAGTTGAATGTGGCCACTGTTAATAGTTAAATATGGCCGCTTCGAGCAGCTGTCGTAATGGAAACATTTGATCGAGGACGGACCAACACGTCAATTCTTCATATTGAGAGTTGTGTGTGTGTGGTGTCGTCACAGGAGGCTGCAAGATAATACAATTCGTGGTGGGTGTATTTAGGTGTTGTTGCTGAGAATGGCAAGTAATCGTAAGATCCGGATATCAATTGTGAGAACACTATAGGAGTTACACAATGATATCGATGATGATAAAGATTAAGCCACCCAAGAGGTGGCACGGGCATGAATAGCCCGTAAGTGGTGGCCCTTATGAGCCATTACCAGTATCGAGAGATGATACTGGAGATCTGTGGAGGTGCGACTGCACCCTGCGTGACGGGAGATGTCTCCCGGACCAAATGGTGACCAAATGGTGACAATGATATCACACTAGCGTGATATATATACCAGTGAAAAAACCACCAGGGCTGTGAGGTGGGCGCGAACCCTGGACCAAGGCATTGCCAGCCGCATACTCTACCACAGTACCACCACCTCAGAGTTGCCTGGTGGTCAGTGGTAGAGTAAGCAGCTGGCAATGTCGAGGTCATAGATTCGAGCCCACCTCACAGCCCTGATGGGTTTTCTCCACTATATGAGTTGTTGTTCATTGTGAGACATTACTCTTTAAATATTTATGTAGCACTCTTTGTAAGAACAATATGACTGTCCTTATTACAGTGACTGTATGTGGGTTGGTAATGATTACAGCGACACACTGAAATGGGGTTGACTGTTGTAAAGACGGAAATCACTTCTGTATTTTAATTTATATCCTTATGCATTATCTTCGAAATTATATGAGCGTCTTAGGTCAGCTCCTCACTAGCAAGAACAATTGGTCATATCTGGATTAATGTTTTCTCTGGCTTCCTGTTGGGCTGGGCTGGACTTGCTGTGAGCTGGACTGGACTTGCTGTTGGGCTGGGCTGGACTTTCTGTTGAGCTGGACTGGACTTGCTGTTGAGCTGGACTGGACTTGCTGTTGGGCTGGACTGGACTTGCTGTTGGGCTGGACTGACAGCTGCATGTTATTAAGGCCCTGAAACTAGCTTAACATTGTCCAGGACTAAATTAAACTCAGCATATATGCACCGATATATTGGGAATACATCTCGGTGTAAATAGCCCTTATTATCTTTATAAATAGGTCCTATTTTTGTCTGATATAGCTTTCTCGGACTTTATGTAACCAAACCTATGGAAACTAACTCCAACCTGAAAAATTAAATCATAACTGCCTAGAAAGGCAGAAATTTTGTTCTCACGTTGGGGATTTCAACAGGGAACAAGTAGTGTCCCGTTCCAACCCGTCCTCTTGATAGAACGACGCATTTTGACGTATGCTCTACTTAAGGCCAAAATGGTCGTACTCGAAAATGGTAGCGGCTGGCGAAATTGACGTCCCGTTTCCTGTTTTGGGTCCTCTGGTAGGTTAGGATAAGGGTACTTTAGTACGACAGTTTCTTGACGTGGGAAACCTTAGGAGGGCGGGTTGCCTGTTCAGCCCTGATGACGTCTTTGAGAGACTACCCCTATCCTATGGTTCAATGCGTATAAGAAAAAAAATATATATATATATATACCTGCAATCTTTGCATAAGTCAATTAAAGAATCAAGGATAGAAGATCGCTCCTTAGGAATCCCTTTAAAGGGGCCCATTATCTTTATTATTCTTGCTAAGAATGTGATAAATCTTATAGGTACTATCATTTCCGG
>WNGS01165751.1:29094269-29108901 GCA_020271785.1 Procambarus virginalis | reverse complement strand
GCTGTTTATAACAATTACAACAGTTGATTGGGACGTTTTCATGCTTGTAAACTGTTTAATAAATGAAACCAAAGCCGTCAAAGTTTGAGGAAAGATGTACACGTTCGTAAGTACTTGCGTAAGTGCTTTCGTGAATCTGGCCTCAGAGGGGTTAATGATACGTTTGCCAAAAATTCTGGCTTGTATCGCCAAGTTCACTTAGCTATCCGCCTCCAAGACTCGTTCGATCCCCACAACCTGCTTCCATCGTGCATCAGCAATATGTGACTGTGATGGGTATGTGCAAGACATTGAGGCATAAGGACTGGAGGAATGTGTGTATACTCCCTATAAGGTCCTAAGGTCAATGTGATCACCTGTTCTTGCAGGATAAAGTTCTAGCTCCATTACCTCACCTTGATATCTGTTAGTTGTCGTGTGCATCGACTCCCTGCCTTAATACTCTTTATTATATATATTTTTGAAATTATATATATATATATTGTTTACCTTCTACTATCTCTTCCCTCGAGCTTTTTCCATTTTCTTGGCACACTGATACTAGAAGCCGTTCAGTTTATCTCAGATAAATCGCGCGCGCGCAAGAGAGAGAGAGAGAGAGAGAGAGTCTGCTAAAGTATATATATACTCACTTCTTGCTCTTGATGGCAGCGATGATGCCAGCAGCTATACCCAGGGCGCCAATGATGGCAGCCACGGAGACTGCCGCCAGGAAGAGTGGCTTCAGCGCCCCGAAGATCGCGTCGAAGTTGACGGAGACGGAGACGTTGCTTAAGTCAGCTAGTGCTGATGTACCGATGGAGGCGCCGGTGGTCGGAAGGCAAGTGGGATTCGATGTATCAAGGGACGAACCGGTGCCAAACACCGTCCCCCCGATGCTGATGCTGGTGCCACCCCCTCGTGGGGTCCTGTCTGGTGATGCCTGCTCCAGCCTCCCCATCTCAGCCTCATCTGCTAGCTCTCTCGTCGCCGCGGTCCCGGCGGTGACAAGCACATCGTCTGTCTTCCTGGAGTCGGTGACGTCACTCCAACCGTCTAATTGGTTCGCTCTTGCTGCTGTTGTTGTTGTTGGTGCGGCTAACAATGCGGCGTGGCTTCTTGCAACTGTTTGGTCCTTCAAGAGTGATATCAGAAGCAAGACTGTTGCCAAACCTGTTAGTAAGACAAGGAGAATTCTCTTAATTAATGACGGACACTGAGATTAACACTACACACACACACACACACACACACACACACACACACACACACACACACACACACACACACACACACACACACACACACACACACACACACACACACACACACACACACACACTAGGAACACTAGGTAACTAGGTAAGTACACACACCCTAAAACATAAAAAATAAGAAAGAGTAGTGACTAACAGAGTCGACTCACAACTGATTGATCCCGAGTTCGATTTCAGGATAAGGCAAGACCTTTCGCAACGTTTCTCTGCACCTGATGCTTCTGCTTACCAAGCAGTACAGAGATACCCGCGAGTTCCTGGGAAGATCAATACTTGGCCTAAAGGAACCTCGATATACTTCACATACTTCCTGCCCACGACAATGGTAAATCCTCCTGAGACTTGCCACAAGACTAGCAAGACTGACCCAAGAAACCATCGAGGGATCACTAACGGAAAGGAAGGAAATAAGAAACCATTCCACCATTGTAGGAAAAGTGAGAAAATTTAAAAAAAAAGTTTTATCCAGAAGGCGGGCCCGAGAGCTGAAACGCCTCCCCCTACAAACACAATTAGGTAAGAAAATTACACGAACGCGCTCGCCTAGACGATCGTAGATGAACGCTAGTCAGTGTTCTCATCAACCAGCCCGTCCTCATCAACCACAGCCCGTCCTCATCAACCACAGCCCGTCCTCATCAACCACAGCCCGTCCTCATCAACCACAGCCCGTCCTCATCAACCACAGCCCGTCCTCATCAACCACAGCCCGTCCTCATCAACCACAGCCCGTCCTCATCAACCACAGCCCGTCCTTATCAACCACAGCCCGTCCTCATCAACCACAGCCCGTCCTTATCAACCACAGCCCGTCCTCATCAACCACAGCCCGTCCTTATCAACCACAGCCCGTCCTCATCAACCACAGCCCGTCCTCATCAACCACAGCCCGTCCTTATCAACCACAGCCCGTCCTCATCAACCAGCCCGTCCTCATCAACACAGCAACCTCTCCTCAGTGCTAGGCTCGTCCAATCCCGCGGTCGACCAAGTTATAATTTCTAACTTAATTCATATTCCAAATTTCTGTAATAAATATTTCTCTAATAAAAGCAAATATTACTACATACTAGAATGTGTTAAATGGTTAGGTGGTTATATAATCTCTTGGGCAATTTTTGGTATTAGTAGTTCGTGGAGGGGAGCCGGTCGGCCGAGCGGACAGTACGCTGGGCTTGTGATCCTGTGATCCTGGGTTCGATCCCAGGCGCCGGCGAGAAACAATGGGCAGAGTTTCTTTCATCCTGTGCCCCTGTTACCTAGCAGTAAAATAGGTACCTGGGTGTTAGTCAGCTGTCACGGGCTGCTTCCTGGGGTGGAGGCCTGGTCGAGGACCGGGCCGCGGGGACACTAAAAAAAAAAAAAGCCCCGAAATCATCTCAAGATAACCTCAAGATATGGATCTTTTAGTGAGTTTCCGGCAGAAGACGCGAACGATACACGTACTTGCTCCATCAGTTGTAAGTCGTGTGTAAAGTTGTTTTCAATTATAAACAGGTGTTCGGCCTTGATGAGAACGGTCTGTTGTTGATGAGAACGGTCTGTTGTTGATGAGGACGGGCTGTGGTTGATGAGGACGGGCTGTGGTTGATGAGGACGGCTGTGGTTGATGAGGACGGGCTGTGGTTGATGAGGACGGGCTGTGGTTGATGAGGACGGGCTGTGGTTGATGAGGACGGGCTGTGGTTGATAAGGACGGGCTGTGGTTGATGAGGACGGCTGTGGTTGATGAGGACGGGCTGTGGTTGATGAGGACGGGCTGTGGTTGATGAGGACGGGCTGGTTGATGAGGACGGGCTGTGGTTGATGAGGACGGGCTGTGGTTGATGAGGACGGGCTGTGGTTGATAAGGACGGGCTGTGGTTGATGAGGACGGGCTGTGGTTGATGAGGACGGGCTGTGGTTGATGAGGACGGGCTGTGGTTGATGAGGACGGGCTGTGGTTGATGAGGACGGGCTGTGGATGATGAGGACGGGCTGTGGTTGATGAGGACGGGCTGTGGATGATGAGGACGGGCTGTGGTTGATGAGAACGGTCTGTTGTTGATGAGGACGGGCTGTGGTTGATGAGGACGGGCTGTGGTTGATGAGGACGGGCTGTGGTTGATAAGGACGGGCTGTGGTTGATGAGGACGGGCTGTGGTTGATGAGGACGGGCTGTGGTTGATGAGGACGGGCTGTGGTTGATGAGGACGGGCTGTGGTTGATGAGGACGGGCTGTGGTTGATGAGGACGGGCTGTGGTTGATGAGGACGGGCTGTGGTTGATGAGGACGGGCTGTGGTTGATGAGGACGGGCTGTGGTTGATGAGGACGGGCTGTGGATGATGAGGACGGGCTGTGGATGATGAGGACGGGCTGTGGATGATGAGGACGGGCTGTGGTTGATGAGGACGGGCTGTGGATGATGAGGACGGGCTGTGGTTGATGAGGACGGGCTGTGGATGATGAGGACGGGCTGTGGTTGATGAGGACGGGCTGTGGTTGATGAGGACGGGCTGTGGATGATGAGGACGGGCTGTGGATGATGAGGACGGGCTGTTGTTGATGAGAACGTCTGTTGTTGATGAGAACGGTCTGTTGTTGATGAGAAATCGTAATCATTCACACACAAATACTTTCAAAGGTTGAGCTCTAGCTGTGTATTATCGTCACTTATCACTGCACAAGAATATTCTTGGACGAGTGATGATCGTTCCTTCTCCAGCGTTCACGCTCTCACTGAACTGCCTGAACCTAACCAAGATAACCACCAATAGAAAACGGGACACCACTCGTCAATTTTGCGAATCGCTCTGATATTTTCAGCGCAGCAGATTTTAGGCCTTAGAGGTTATATAGGTCAAAATGCGATGGAGCGTTCGTGAGGCCATGGCTGCTTCCTCACGAACGCTTTCGGGGCTGTCCTTACCACGGGGGTCCATGATAACGGGATTGGTGTGCTGTTGGCGCCGGTGGTGGGCGTGGCGGTGGGCGTGGGCGGTGGGCGTTGGCGGTGGGCGTGGATCGTAGAGCTCTGGGCGTCCCCAGAAGCAAGCAACCAGACAAATGAAGGAAACTCTCCCAAGAAATCTCCAACAGAAGCCGACAGAGAGAAGACTGTTTGATCTGGCGCGTGATCTCTGCCTTATATAGTCAGTCTCAGGTGCCCTCTCACCCTACCCTCACCTTCTCCTTATTGTCCTCTTTTTCATGCCCCTCTGTTTTCAGGGTCCTTTTCGGGGTCAGAGCCTGGGGCTTCCTCCTCCTCTTCCCCAGTCCGTACTCTCGTTTTTCTCTCTTGTAATGTGTTTGTTTCTGGCCGTGTAGTACCGTCATTGAGTCTTCCGGTCGATTGTCTCTGTGTGAGTATGGTTCCTTCTCTAGTTTCTCTCCCTGAGTGTTGTCTTCCTTGTCCCTCTCATTGTCTGTACGTCTCACTGTCAGTGTATATTGAAATGTCTGTATGTCTGATTGCATGTGATTGTCTGTCTGATTATCTGTATATCTGATTATCTGTATATCTGATTATCTGTATATCTGATTATCTGTATATCTGATTATCTGTATATCTGATTATGTGGATTATGTATACGCGTGACTGTGTGCCTGAACCCTGTGGTACCCAGTAGTACCACTGCTCCAGTCTGGTACATTGTCCCTCATTACCGCCCTAATTTTGATGACAAAATTTTTTTATGTAAAAAGTCTTCGTCTCATTCTTCCCCCCCCCCTCACCTTCCCCACGTGTTTCAGCTTCCTGAACAACCTTCACATGTGCGTGTGTACTGCTAGGTGAACAGAGGCTTCAGGTGCAAGAAACTGTGGCCATTCTTTTAGTGTCTCGCTCCTCGGCCCGGAATCGGATACGGGTCCGTGGACTGTGAATCTCGAACGCTGTCCGCTCGCCGGTGTGTATTTACTATTTGTCTCTGCAAAATCGGACCCAACCACTTCACGCAGGTCGGCGTTCAATCCCCGACCGTCCAATATAGTCGTATATAGTCGTAATGACTTGGCGCTTTCCCCTGATAGTTCCTTCCTTCCTTCTGCAGAATCGATCTATTAGCTCTTGGATCCCGTCTTTCTAGTCAGTATTTTTCCTCTGTTATGTCTACTACATATATTATTATAAAACTCCCAGGAAGCAGCCCGTAGCAGCTGTCTAACTCCCAGGTACCTATTTACTGCTAGGTGAACTGGAGCATCAGGGTGAAAGAAACTCTGCCCATTTGTTTCCGCCTCTGCCGGAATCGAATTCAGGCCCTTAGAACTACGACCCCCGACCGCTGTCCACTCAGCCGCGAGGCCCCTCTGGTGGGCGCTCGCGCGTGTATGTATGTACTCACCTATTTGTACGTATCTATTTGTGCCTGCAGGATCGAGCTCTAGCTCCTGTGTGTGTGTAGAGTTATCTCGTTGAATATACCTCAGCTGGATTCGAGCTTCAGCTCCCAGGCCCCGCCGCTTATGTTCTGGCATATATACACGTAAACCATGAGAGAAGGTAGAGTATACCGCCCTCTACTTCCATCACAAAAACCCATTGAAGTTACTCCCTGTCCTCACAATGAGGTAATAACTTCCCCTGTCCTCACAATGAGGTAATAACTTCCCCTGTCCTCACAATGAGGTAATAACTTCCCCTGTCCTCACAATGAGGTAATAACTTCCCTGTCCTCACAATGAGGTAATAACTTCCCCTGTCCTCACAATGAGGTAATTACTTCCCCTGTCCTCACAATGAGGTAATAACTTCCCCTGTCCTCACAATGAGGTAATTACTTCCCCTGTCCTCACAATGAGGTAATTACTTCCCCTGTCCTCACAATGAGGTAATTACTTCCCCTGTCCTCACAATGAGGTAATTACTTCCCCTGTCCTCACAATGAGGTAATTACTTCCCCTGTCCTCACAATGAGGTAATTACTTCCCCTGTCCTCACAATGAGGTAATTACTTCCCCTGTCCTCACAATGAGGTAATAACTTCCCCTGTCCTCACAATGAGGTAATAACTTCCCCTGTCCTCACAATGAGGTAATTACTTCCCCTGTCCTCACAATGAGGTAATAACTTCCCCTGTCCTCACAATGAGGTAATTACTTCCCCTGTCCTCACAATGAGGTAATAACTTCCCCTGTCCTCACAATGAGGTAATTACTTCCCCTGTCCTCACAATGAGGTAATAACTTCCCCTGTCCTCACAATGAGGTAATTACTTCCCCTGTCCTCACAATGAGGTAATTACTTCCCCTGTCCTCACAATGAGGTAATAACTTCCTCTCTACCTCATATGAGTATGTGTTTGTTAGCATTTTCCCCTGGCCTCTTGGTATTTAAACGTTCTGATCTTCCTTGTCAACATACCTAAGTATATCATGTATACTGTGCCTGTGTCTCCTGCATGTGTTGTACAGCGTGTGTATTTGTGTGTGTATTCGACTAGTTGTGCTTGCGGGGGTTGAGCTCTGGCTCTTTGGTCCCGCCTCTCAACTGTCAATCAACTGGTGTACAGATTCCTGAGCCTACTGGGCTCTGTCATATCTTTTCCATGCATCTGCTGCCTGTATTATCTTTTCCCTGGTCATGTCCCTCTGAAGGAATACCTGTCTGTAATTCATTACATATTTCAGTTTGCTCTTTTTTACTAGGATGTCCTCTTTGATGGACTCATTTCTGAGTACTACCTTGATCAACCGGTCTTTGTCTTTGTTGTACTGGCCAATCCGGAAAAAACTTTTCTATGTCTTTTTCAGCTCTTTCTATACTTATCTCCTTTAGTATCCCTGACACTGCAACTTTGTCCTTAGTCCTCCATTCGTCCCGTGTGGAGCTCTCTTGTTCCTTAACACCTATCACTACTACAGCTCTTTTCCTTTCCATTAGCTGGCTCGTCCATCTAGCTGCCTCCTGTGAGGTTACTGCTTTCATTACAACTTCCTGGACTGTGCACATGGCATCTGTGTTTGTGTATTTGAATGTATGTGTTTGTTTATGTGTGCGTGAATGTGTGTGTGTGCGTATTTGAGTATGTAAATGCAACAAAAGTGTCATGTGTGTTTCTCACACAGGCAGGGATGATCAGGAAATGAATTGCGGTTGTTGACACGGGACTAAAACATATGAGCATCATTACGCTGCCGGGAAGATTATAGAGATTATAGTAATGGAGAGTCGGATCCCTTGTGGGTGGGGATTGGGCGGTGACTGTCATTGTTCCTCTTGCTCTTCCACCCACGGATTATCAGATTGTTGGTGTTTTCTGCATGACGGAGGTTTACCGGAGAGAGTGAGTGAGAGAGAGAGAGAGAGAGAGAGAGAGAGAGAGAGAGAGAGAGAGAGAGAGAGAGAGAGAGAGAGAGAGAGAGAGAGAGAGAGAGACCATCCCTTACCTATCTTGGCTGGATACATCAGAACATCATCCTTCAACATCGGCTGCCCTTCTCTTACTGTCTTGCTCCAGGCCATTATACTGAAGGATCTGCCCCCGCCCACCCTCCAGAAGACGGCATCCACAACACAAGACGCTCAGCCAATAACAGTCTCGCTCTGGATGACCCATATTCAAGGAAATCATTCCGTAAGGGATCATCCTATTCTAGACAGACTCGCCTTTCAAACATATTATTTTAACAAGTATATATTTTGGGAAATCAAGATAATTGCCTATTTAAAGGCTCTGGCACACAGCTCCACCCTCACTTTGTACCCAAGAGGACTGTTGATGTTGGGCTTTAGACCTACCATCCTCAGGAAGGTTATGAAGAGCCATCACAAGTGTTTATAAAGATTAATCAGTATTTTTAAGTTTCCCCCTGAACATTCTCCTAGACTAGAGAAAACGTTCTCTATACCGAGCGATAAGCGAGGTACACAATATACAGTACAACCCTTGCAGTATATCGATCCTAAATCAATACAACGACATAGCGTACAGGAGAATACAATGTTTGATCACATTCACTTTATTTACAATATGGTACATGATGTTAAACATTGTGGTAAATATTTACATACTTTTTGCAAGTTATATTTACATCGTTAACCAAATGACTGGTAAATACTTAGACTATTTACAAAATATAACAAATTTAACAATGATAGCCCCCCTGGGGTACAGCTGACACAGCCCCCCTGGGGTACAGCTGACACAGCTCCCCTGGGGTACAGCTGACACAGCTCCCCTGGGGTACAGCTGACACAGCCCCCTGGGGTACAGCTGACACAGCTCCCCTGGGGTACAGCTGACACAGCTCCCCTGGGTACAGCTGACACAGCCCCCCTGGGGTACAGCTGACACAGCCCCCCTGGGGTACAGCTGACACAGCCCCCTGGGGTACAGTTGACACAGCTCCCCCTGGGGTACAGCTGACATAGCTCCCCCTGGGGTATAGCTGACACAGGTGCTGACATCCTCTAGTCGTATACGACGGTACCTCTCTCCAAGTACCGTCTGACAACGTCAGCAATCTGGTCGTACGATGGTACTCTGATCCCGTTGGTACTGTTGGAGAAAAGGGGGGGGAGGGTTGTTGAAAGATGTTAAACTTTTGAACAACTGTTACACACATATTGAACAATCGTTAAATGCCTGCTGAACAATTATTGGAAAGTTAACTCAGAATGTGTTCCTATTTATCTTTTATAAGAGCTGTAAATCCTCTTTATAATCATTCGTGACATCTATTGGATTCTTAATGAATATGTTGGTAAATAAGAAGGTAAAGGATGATAAAATATTCAGGTTTGTCACCTCGATACATATATTATAGACGTGGCTCGGAACTAAGGGTCACGAGTTGCAAGGAAATGCTAGCGTCTTGTGAAAAGAAAAATCATAGAAACTGAACTTCATGTCACTGCAAGAGAGAGATGTCACAAGAGACATGACAGAACGTCTTGTCACTACAAGAGAGAGATGACACTAGAGACATGACAAACCATCATGTCACTGCAAGAGAGAGATATCACAAGAGACATGACAGAACGTCTTGTCACTGCAAGAGAGAGATGACACTAGAGACATGACAAACCATCTTGTCACTGCAAGAAAGAGATGAGACAAGAGACATGACAAACCATCATGTCACTGCAAGAAAGAGATGAGACAAGAGACATGACAAACCATCATGTCACTGCAAGAAAGAGATGAGACAAGAGACATGACAAACCATCTTGTCACTGCAAGAAAGAGATGACACAAGAGACATGACAAATAAACCTCTCCACCAATACAGTTTATTCGCTAGAATAAACTCGTATAGTCAACGTGTTACGAGAGATCACTAACCACCTTGTTTACAAACAACCTGAAATACACCAAAAATGGTTTGATGAATTTATCACGAATATGAATCGTGAATCTGGAATGGAATGAACGCCACTGGAATCTGGCGTCACCTTTGTGTTGTTGTTAAAGATTCGCTACCTGGAACAACAAGTTCCAAGTAGCACGGGCTATGGTGAGCCCATAAACGGCGTCACGGGGGAACAACACAAACTGCAAAAAAAACACGGAAAATAACACAAAAAAGAAAAAAGTCAAAATGATGGCTGTTTGAAGCACTAATTGTGTTGCAAGAGGAAGGTCGCTCTCAGGTCAATGCTTGCAACGTCAGCAACAATACGGTGCAACGCACTCGACATCCTTAGTGAAACTAATGCAAGTTAACAAATCCACAAAGGGCCGTGGCGAGAATTCGAACCTGCGTCACGCAATTGTGATTTCTATGGGTTCTGCAAGTTATTTTAAATCCATTTACTAATACAATTATATTCACCATTTGAAAGAAAAATGACGGCATCGGGCACTTGAAAGTGTTCCTTGTGGATCTTGTGGAACAAATTCAAAGTATCGGCGAACCGGTTGAAATAACCAGAGTTCTCACCCGTCTTCTGCCAGGTTAAGGTTTGGCGTATGACAAGAGACTATCTTCAGGTGGAGGTGAAGATGAAATCTTACTAGATGATGATAGATGAATATGACTGAGGTAATACAGTAAGTTACAGTGATCAGACGGAGGTATACACGATGGTACAGCCTTCGGTACAGTGAACACCAGGACATAATCTCTGGTACAGTGAACACCAGGATATAGTCTCCGGTACAGTGGACACATGTAGCCACTAAAACAGAAGCAAGAGCCTACCTCCAATTTTTATATATACTAATATTATTTTAATGCCATGATTCTGGCCCTGATAATGACAATGTCTGCATGCTAGGCTGTCATTAAAACTTATCCCGCCAAACACACACCGAAACTACGACGTTGCTACAACGTTCGAACAAGTTTTAACACCTCCTAACAAGTTATAACCACTAATATAGCAAGTTGTAACAATGTTCTAATACATCATAAACACGTTGAGCCAAGATGTAACAACTTTATTACAAGTTGTAACAAGCGGTAAATAGGGACAGTTACGGTTTGTGTTTCCAGGGATATAACTAATTTTTTCTACTTTTTATACAAACTCACACAATTATATATGATTTATGAACACCATCTTTGATTTGATTTGAAAATTGGGTTACTACCTGTTATTATAATTATATGTGTGGTGATTAGGTGTATTTTTACAGGTAAACAATACCTACTGAGGTGAGGGGTCAAACTTTGTATACCACTGTTGTTCTTTTTGCGCTACCGCTCACAGGTTGGGTATGGGGTGGACCATAAACTACTGCTCAGAGGACAGGATTTAGGGTGGACCATAAACTACCGCTCCTTTTATAAGGATGGGTAGTGTGTGCACTATAAAGGAGGAAACTACACACACACAGCAGCTGGAGCGACTTAGAGAAAAGAGGTAACTCCCCCCCCCCCACAGAGCAGCTGGAGTTGCAGTGAAGAGCGAGACCTCACTCCCCGGAAGTCACTGATTGGTGAACGCTGGAGGTAGACAGTGATAATAGACAAAGGCTCCACACCCACACGGTCCCAGACAGGCAGCGCACGCAGTGGCCGCCGCCCCATACCGCTGCTGCTGTTGTTGCTGCTGCGCTGTTGCTGCTGCTGCTGCTGCTGTTGCTGCTGCTGTTGCGTGATGACACGCAGAGGCAGCACTCAGGGATCACATTGGTTCCCCTCTCGCAAGACTTAACCAGAGCCACGACGGTGATAGTCGATGACAGGACTTTCTCTTGCTCGTGTTCTTCAGAGTGAAGGTCTCGACCCCTCCGCCACCAGTTGGTAGAACAATGCTCGAAGGCGGGCACCAGGAGCTTGACCCCCAACTACCACCGTAGTCACTGATAGCCAAGCACACTCACAAATAACACTGATTAAAAGGTGACAATGTCTGATTTGCCATTATTATAAGAATAACTACGCATAACCGTGATTCACAGTGCCTAGTATAGCATGTAACTCTATATCATCATAGTATAATATATCATGTCAATATCCATAGATATATATAGGTCAAATATATATATATACTATATATAATCTATATTTTAGTCAGAGAACCTAATTATAGTTAATGTTATCCTTTTGTAAATTAAACCTATATAGTGGAAAACGTGATCTTACAGTTTAAATATAAACTAGAATATTTATAAGGTATGTAGAATAGTACAAAGTCACATTAACAAAATTCCCGGTGTTTTATTCACTCATCATCGGCTGTTTGGGCTGTACCTCTTCTGGTTATGCTGCTCGAACGCTAGGTATTTGCTAGTCCAGGCTTATAATACCTGGGACACACCCCTTTTTTGTTTAGGAGTTTCGGCTTTGAGTGATGACTTTGGGAGGAGTCTGGTGAAGTTGTTGAACATGGTTTGTTTTGAGGTCCTGGAACAGCAATATTGAGAGAGGAGAGAGAGAGAGAGAGTGAGAGAGAGAGGAGAGAGAGCGAGGGAGAGAGAGGAGGGAGAGGACTATCCTGGTACTTCAAGATGGCCTTTTCCAGAGCACCCTTGTAGGGCGTGACTGTAGGATCGCTTGTCGTGGGTCAGAATACATGACGCTGGAAAACGGCTCGTCCGTAAACTGCGTGCTGCTGCCTGCTGACGTAGCCAGACGAGAGGAAGCCCGTAGAGTCCGCCGTATCTGTGACGGTACAAGAAGTGGTACGGGCAGAAGTGATTTGGAGGGATGTGTGGTAGGTAGGGGAGTGCATCGGGGGAGGAATATAATTATTGTCTTAATTCCAGTGCCTGCGGTGTATATTTACAACAGGCACTAGCACTGTGAAAATATTTACAACAGGCACCTTACCATGTGGAATATTTACAACAGGCACCTTACCACTGTGTGAATATTTACAACAGGCACCTTACCACTGTGATAATATTTACAACAGGCACCTTACCACTGTGGGAATATTTACAACAGGCACCTTACCACTGTGATGAATATTTACAACAGGCACCTTACCACTGTGGGATAATATTTACAACCAGGCACCTTACCACTGTGATAATATTTACAACAGGCACCTTACCATTGTGGAAATATTTACAACAGGCACCTTACCATGTGATAATATTTACAACAGGCACCTTACCACTGTGGAATATTTACAACAGGCATCTTACCACTGTGGGATAATATTTACAACAGGCACCTTTCACCACTGTGGGAATATATTTACAACAGGCACCTTACCCTGTGGATATATTTACAACAGGCACCTTTACCACTGTGATAATATTTAAACAGGCACCTTACCACTGTGGATAATATTTACAACAGGCACCTTACCACTGTGGATAATATTTACAACAGGCACCTTACCACTGTGATAATATTTACAACAGGCACCTTACCACTGTGGGATAATATTTACAACAGGCACCTTACCACTGTGGGAAATATTTACAACAGGCACCTTACCACTGTGGAATATTTTACACAGGCACCTTACCATCTGTGAGTAATATTTACAACAGGCACCTTACCACTGTGATAATATTTACAACAGGCACCTTACCACTGTGAGAATATTTACAACAGGCACCTTCATGGATTTCACATCCTTACCACGTGAGAATATTTACAACAGGCACCTTACCATTGTGAGTAATATTTACAACAGGCACCTTACCACTGTGGGATAATATTTACAACAGGCACCTTACCACTGTGATAATATTTACAACAGGCACCTTACCACTGGGTTTTGCAGGCAGTTAACTGTAGAATTTACAACAGGGGCACCTTTTGTATATCCTCACCTACACTGGTGAGAATATTTACAACACTTACCTGTAACCAGAGAATATTTACAACACGACTACTTAGCGAGATAAGAATATTTTCAACAGGCACCACATTTAACACTGTGAGAATATTTACAACAATACGTTAGCACTATGAAAGCTGTAACAGTTGGAATTACAGCGTCGTGATATTTAACAAAGCCATTCAACGCACTCTGATTTGTTACAACTACCATCAGCCATGCAGAGGTCGAATGACTCCTGAGTTAAAGGGACTAAGTAACTATCTTCAACCTTGCATGAACATGAGTATTTATCAGTCATTCATAGTACAAAAAGTGAAAGAATGTTGAAAAGCTGGGAAAAATAAGTTGTTCTTTGATCCAGGAATAAAGAACAACCACGCAAATTCAAATAAAAGTATTATAACAGTCTAGGATCTCTCTTAACCGCGTGTAGGCATGCGGCACACGTCAGTTTTTTTTTAACGAGGGCGGTATAGGATCCATCAGACTGTGACTCAAACATCAGTCGAAGGTCTCTATAATAGAAAGCTAAAAGTGCCTAGCCAAGTACCGTTGGGTGTCGTTCTCGACTCACAGTCAGGAATTCCAGTTCGAAAACGCGCGGCAGAAGATGATTGGGCACCTCCTATCACCTAATGCACCTGTTTGCTTGAGCAGTAAATAGGTAACCCAGTGAGTTAGCTAGCTTGTTGTGGGTTTTTTCCTAGGGGCGGTCAGTTTGCTCCGACGTTGGGAGAAGGGGATATCTCGATATATAGCCCAATATGGTATATGTATACATGGCTGCCTGTCCTCCAACAATGTATTATTCATTTATAATTATAAGCCCAAAAATTAGCAAGAACAAGGGTATCTGGTTAATATTACCAATAGGGATAAAAATCTGTTTCTATAATAAAAAGTTATAACAAAACTAAAAGAATTTAACTAAAAAAAATTTTGGCACTTATGTATCATGGTTCAAATAATATTGAACCCGAAATAAGTCAGATGTAATTAGTGATTTTCTTTATTTCCCATATATATTACATTTTCTTGCTTAGCATGAAATAGCAAAACCAGTCATGGATACTATTTAATATCCAAATTTTAGGATCCTCTGACTCGAAAGCAATTAAAATTCATATGAAATTCTATCTTGCGTACTGTACATATCTATGCATAGATTTGTTATTATATTGTTAAGTTAATCCCATATGATT
>WNGS01165751.1:29004341-29030700 GCA_020271785.1 Procambarus virginalis | reverse complement strand
CCTCTCTATAGTTCGTGTCAACATTTGTGTGGGGAGATTAACACGAACATTCGTGTGGGTCCGTGTAAGCGGTGGATATTAAAGCCAGGTAATTTATGGATATGTAGAGCGGATGCTGCATTAATTTGTCCCGTTATAGCGGCAGCACTTTGATGACGTCACGGTAAATCTGTGACGTAGCCTTGACGTAGAGTGATGTCACGTCACTCTGGTCAGGTAACGTGGCCATTGAAAAAGGTGACATCACTGAATGACGTCACTGACAGGAGCACTCACACCACAACATATTTTCTGATTCTAAGAAATAATTCAAATTCTGATTTTATCAAAACTCCCACAGAAACCAGTGGCCCAGCCCATGGGCTTTATGGGGGGGCTCTGGGCTTTATGGGGGGCTCTGGGCTTTATGGGGGGCTCTGGGCTTTATGGGGGGCTCTGGGCTTTATGGGGGGCTCTGGGCTTTATGGGGGGCTCTGGGCTTTATGTGGCCCTGGGCTTTATGTCGGCCCTGGGCTTCCTCCGGGCCAGGTAACAAAGCCAGGAGAAACCAGCGCTGGTAGGTCCAACTCGCTCTTGATGACTGATAGCGGAAGAGGCTTCACACATTTTGCCAGGGAATTAAGTAATTTATTGTGGAAACATGGACCAGTGTCTGCATAAATATGAAAAAATAGAGCCAAAACGGCTCTGTTCATTATTTGGGAAGGGACGCCGTTTTCTCTCAGGTCCTGGTAATGTAATATAGGTATAAAACTGGGTATTTTGTATCTAGAAGCTTTATTTACGCATAATACATAAGTTAAATCAACATTTATGTTAAAAATAAAGAGATTAGAGGTTGAATTTCAGTACATCTGCATTGGTGCCAGAAGCAGCATGACGCCAGCATGACACTTTTGTTATTCGAGCGGAATGCATCGTTCTTTATAGGAAGACAGGTTACTCCAGCATGGGGGGTATGAGGACATGGAGTCCTGACAACTGGCAGAATGCTTCATGTCGTAGTTGTAGTGTAGTTTGGGAGATGTGTGGGGGAGACATTACAGCTCCAGGTGCCCTATGGTCTTGGTTCCTTCCCCCCATCCTTGAGACACTGAGCTCTCGTCTCGTCCCGGTCACTGGTATTTAGATGCCGCGTTTTCGATGTTCCGGTGGATGTTGTAGCTCTCCTCTTGGGCGTACCCGGAGGCTGGGGCAGCATACCTGCTGGCAGAGGGACCGTAGCCGTAGCTGGAGGCTGCATATCCTCTGTAAGATGGAAGGTCAATGGGGAGGATGTGAGTACAGTTTTCTTCCTTTACAATCACCCTAACACACACACCACACACCACACACACACACACACCACACACACACACCACACACACACACACACACAACCACACACACACACACACACACCAACACACACAACACACACACAATAAACATACAATACACAGAGTAGAGGAAATAAAAGAACAGTTAGCAAAAAATTAACCTAATTAACCTAATTTAATTGTAATAATGGAAACAAAACTATACAATATGTTGATTTATAGTACTCATGGGCCTATAAAACGGAAGTGGAAGTTCGAGGAACTATTAAATCAGAATACAACTACATACACAGGCCCCCCTCACCTGTGAGCTCTGACAACTGATTAAGAAAAGAAAGGTGGTCCTAGTTAATTTACACTGCCCAGCAGGACAACAGAGACATCAGGGCAGGAATATGATGACAACGAAAGCATGCACAGAGGAATATGCAGTGAGAGGCAGCAACAGCATCACACAGTTTGAGAGCCTAAACAGCTAATCATGGGAGACTTAAAGCACAGAGAGGAGGACTGGGACTCGAGAAAGCCTCGTGATGGAGAAGAACCGTGAGGAGCTAAATTAGTGCAACTTGGGGAGAGGAACTTCTTGATACAACATGTAAAGGAGGACACAAGAGAAAGGGAAGGAGATACGTCGAGCCTACTGGCCCTGGTCTTCACCCAGACCGAGGAAGTCATGGAGAACTTGGAGCGCAAAGTATCACTTGGAGACTGTGTTCATTGTGTCCTGGTATGTGTCCTGTCGTTGTGTCCTGGTATGTGTCCTGTCGTTGTGTCCTGTCGTTGTGTCCTGGTATGTGTCCTGTCGTTGTGTCCTGTCATTGTGTCCTGTCGTTGTGTCCTATCATTGTGTCTTGTCGTTGTGTCCTGTCGTTGTGTCGTGGTATGTGTCCTGTCATTGTGTCCTGGTTTGTGTTTTGTCATTGTGTCCTACTTTATGATCGACCTGAAAGCAGTTATCATAAGACAAGGAGTCAGGGAAAGGAGAGAAGACTGAAGATAAGGAGGATTATATGAAGGTAAGAGTTTCTGGCAGGTATGCATTGTGAGGAAGACCTTAGAGGGAAGTTCAGGAAATGATGGACCAAGTCAACCTGAGATGGGAAGAGGCAGAAGAGAAAATCACACCAAGAGTAAAAGAGACCAGTAGGAGGGAATACAATAACCCATAGTTCAATAAACAGTGCCAAGAAGCAAAAATGAAAAGCAGGAGGCAGTGGAAGAAATACAGAAGTCAGAGGACAGAGGAAAAACCGGAATAAAGGCAACAGGGACTAAGAACGAATGCAGACAAAGAATATGAATCACAGAGATGTTAGAAAGCTTTCTTCCAGCGTAAGAGTAGGGGGAAAATGGAATGAACTAAAGGAACAGGTTGTAGAAGCAAACTACATTAATAATTTAAACAAAAAAAGATAGAGACAAATATAGATAAGGAAATAGGACAGGTGTCATATGACATTAGACATTAACAGAAAACGGGACATTACATCACTTTCGTGAGCCGATTTCATTTAAAATTACGTCCATTTTTGGCTATAGCGCGCATACGAGCGAAAAGCGACGTTATTTTTTAAGAGGACGGGTTGCTATAGCAGCTGCCCAGTCTAGCCAATGATTGGCTGTACCTCACTTATAGTCTAACTGCCTGGTTTGTTAGTGAACCAGTTTCGTCACAATGACCCTCCCACGGTCGACAGGACTCTTAAAGCCGACACCAACCAGTATGGGAGCGACACTTACGTAGGAGCTGTGTACGAATAAGCCTCGACCCCGGACTTGTCGAGCCAAGCGCTACGTAGGCGACGACAGCCACCAGACCCGCCAGCAGGAGGAAGACACCAATAGACTCGAAGCCGATGCTGAGAGCGTTGTCCGGGAGTGTGATGCCATTTAGCGGGTTGTTAATGCTGTTGGCGATGCTACTGGTGATGCTGCTGATGCTGCCAGAGGCGTCGAAGGACCCAGGAGACCTGGTGGTGGGTTCTTCAGCGGCCGCCAACCCCAGCAGCGCCGCCAGCGCCGCCAGCAGGATACTCACCAGCCCTGCAAAGGAAGCTGTCTTGAAACACAGTTGCTTTATGTACGCAATGGAGGCAATTTTGCTGAAGCCAACACATGTGAGTCATAAATACTCATCCATTGCCTGAGTAAGACAGGAATGAGTAACACCAAATTGGCCGGCCAGGGCTTATAGGGCCCGCGCAGGAACATCCCTGAACAAAATAGCACTCACAGTCTCTATACCAGCAGCCATTACCAGCACTCATGGTCACTATACTAGCAGTCATTACCAGCACTCATGGTCACTATACTAGCAGTCATTACCAGCACTCATGGTCACTATACTAGCAGCCATTACCAGCACTCATGGTCACTATACTAGCAGCCATTACCAGCACTCATGGTCACTATACTAGCAGCCATTACCAGCACTCATGGTCACTATACTAGCAGCCATTACCAGCACTCATGGTCACTATACTAGCAGCCATTACCAGCACTCATGGTCACTATACTAGCAGCCATTACCAGCACTCATGGTCACTATACTAGCAGCCATTACCAGCACTCATGGTCACTATACTAGCAGCCGTCACTAGATACACTAGGCTGTTATCTTATATAAACTCAGCTTCACTAGGCTGTTATCTTACACAAACTCAGCTTCACTAGGCTGTTATCTTATATAAACTCAGCTTCACTAGGCTGTTATCTTACATACACTCAGCTTCACTAGGCTGTTATCTTACACAAACTCAGCTTCACTAGGCTGTTATCTTACATACACTCAGCTTCACTAGGCTGTTATCTTACATACACTCAGCTTCACTAGGCTGTTATCTTACA
The DNA here is from genome assembly GCA_020271785.1 of Procambarus virginalis. Taxonomy (NCBI): domain Eukaryota; kingdom Metazoa; phylum Arthropoda; class Malacostraca; order Decapoda; family Cambaridae; genus Procambarus; species Procambarus virginalis. The sequence continues at coordinate 29,026,531 of WNGS01165751.1, read as the reverse complement.
CAAACTCAGCTTCACTAGGCTGTTATCTTACATAAACTCAGCTTCACTAGGCTGTTATCTTACATAAACTCAGCTTCACTAGGCTGTTATCTTACATAAACATTGCTAAACATCAACATAGCAGTATATAAAATATTTGAAACTAGACTATGTTCATATAAACATGCCTAGCGGAATTTCTTTATAAACATCTACAATATATCCACATTAATACCTACCGCAAGCCTCCTGGTGACACACACACACACACACACACACACACACACACACACACACACACACACACACACACACACACACACACACACACACACACACACACACAGATGGTCACGAAAATGAAGATTCCTAAACTGTATTATTCGTCTCGTTGTGTTGGCCAGTCATACAGAATATACACCTTATGTATACCATACCGTTGAAATGCATTGTTGGTGACGCAGATGGTGACGCAGCGGGTGACGCAGTGAGTGACGCAGACGGTGACGCAGTGAGTGACAGAGCGTAGAGGACAGTGAAGGTGTCGAGGTGTCGAGGACAAGCCAGAAAGCAGGTACATAGCCCTATGGCGTGCCCGCTGCCCACCCTGCCTCACTTATATAGGCCTATGCTGCCAGCACCCCCCCCTTCTCCCTATCTCTCCGTTACTTAGGCCTAGGCTACCCCCCTCAAACCACTGCCCCACACCCCTGTCTCCCCCCCCTCCCCCCCTCCTCCCCATCACAGCCTCACACACCTGTAGGAATCTAGGTCACGGGAGATGAGACCGGCCTATGTCCTTCTCTATATGCTTCTCCCTCCCCTCTTCTCTCCCTCCCCCCTCCCTCACCCCCCCCCCCCCCCCCCCCGCAGCTTACCCTCCTCTCCAAGTCCTTCAAGACACCTAAGGTAGAAGCTACAGCAGCGCCCCTAGTGGAGCCGCCGCCGCACCGCAGGAGAAAGTCTACAGGTGGGATATGATCGCGATATACAAGGTATCGGGGGAGAAACTAGACAAAGCGGAGGAGGATTAGGAGGATTGCCTCGTTAAGCTGAGGTAAACAACGGCAACTCTCAATGGTTTTGTTTGATATAAAACAAGTGAAAATGATCAAGGCTTTATTTGTCATTCGGTATAAAAATATAATTTATATAAATAATCTAGAACAACTGTTTGCGGGAACAGTATTTAAACGACTGTGTCGGACAGCAGGTGTGTGTCGGACAGCAGGTGTGTCAAACAGCAGGTGTGTCAGACAACAGGAGTGTGTCGGACAGCAGGTGTGTCGGGCAGCAGGTGTCGAACAGCAGGTGTGTCGGACAGCAGGAGTGTCGGACAGCAGGTGTGTCGGACAGCAGGTGTGTCGGTCTACTGGTATTTGGCAGCGGCAGATTCCAGGAGGCGATGTATAGTGGAGACGACACCATAGTTTCTGCAATAAAACGAGTGTCAAAGACATGATGGTATAGTGTGGTGGTAGTCACACTATACCGCTCCACTCAGTACAACATCTAAATTACTGGGACCGACTAAAGAGCCTAAATCTGTATTCTCTTGAGCGCAGGCGGGAGAGATACATAATAATTTACACGTAGAAAATAGTAGAGGGGCTGGTCCCAAACCTGCACACAGAAATAACATCACACGAGACCAGAAGACATGGCAGGATATGCAGAATACCCCCGTTGAAGAGCAGAGGTGCAACAGGTACTCTGAAAGAGAGAACTCTATCAACATCAGAGCCCCGAGGCTGTTCAGCACGCTTCCACTACACATAAGGGGCATAACTGGCCGACTTCTCAGAGTGTTCAAGAGAGAACTATCAACATCAGAGACCCGAGACTGTTCAACACGCTTCCACTACACATAAGGGGCATAACTGGCCGACTCCTCACAGTGTTCAAGAGAGAACTGGATAAGCACCTACAAGAGATACCTGATCAACCAGACTGTGATTCATACGTCAGGCTGTGAACAGCCGCGTCCAACAGTCTGGTTGACCAGTCCAGGCCGGGTCGACGACCGGGCCGCGGGGACGCTAAACCCCGAAAACACCTCAAGGTGGTATAGTGTAACATGATGGTGTAGCAGTATAGTGCAGCAGTATGGTGAGAGTCATACCGCATGAACCAAAGATAACAGCCACCTGACAACACAATACAACATGACAGTGACGAAAGAAAGTGAAAAGAGACACATGGAGAGAAAGTTGCCGGGAGATCATCTTCACCTCACCAAAAGGCATCAACGTGGGAAAGTCTCCAGCATTATCAGGAGAAACTTTTATTTCAAGTGGTAAGTGAAAGCCTCGCGAGTAATTACGCCAGTAATTACGCGAGACGCCACCAACATTTAAATAATTACCGACAGTAACATTTTTAAGTCTTAAAAAAACTCTTAGAAAGTGCGAGCGCTGCGCTGTTTGTCGACTCGAGACGAGCGGTTCGTAGCGTTAATGATCCAACCGCAGTTATGGAGGTGAGGAATGGTGGGATCTGATTGCCTAATTGGGGGTAGTAACAAGCGAGTTCATTTTCGTTGTTGTTGTTGTTATAGATTCAGCTACTCGGAACAAGTTCCAAGTAGCACGGGCTATGGTGAGCCCGTAACTTACCTGGCACAGGAGCTGGGCAAGAAGCACGGGCTATGGTTAGCCTCGTGGACAGGAGATGTCTCCCGTGGAGTTCATTTTCGCTGGGAAGGCGTATTCATATTCGCTAGCGAGGTGTACGTGGACACATGGGAAGTGAACGAGGTCGCTAGCAGGCCGTGGCGAAGTTGTTAGTGCGGCGTGCGGGTTCGTTAGTGAGGTGAACGACGTCGCTAATTAGAAACACGAAAAGAGAATAAGAACGCGAGCCCCGTTCCTGTGCCAGATAAGTCCACTACGGGCTCACCATAGCCGGTGCTACTAGAACTTCTTGTTCTGAGTAGCTGAATCTATAACAACAACAATAACGGAGAATAAGAAAATGAACGAGGTGTCGGGTACATGAAGACAGCTTACACCCCAGCCCGCGCCCCTGCCTCACTCCACACACATACACAAGGTAACTCTATGTTCCTACGCCTGTAATATACCTATCTATCCTTTCATCGTAGCATAACACACCATGTGTACTTTTAAGTATAGTGTTAGTGTGGGTGTATACTTATAATGCAAGTATACTTGGTTACAACTGCCGTAACTGGTTTACGCAGGTATTTAAGCTTTTGGCGCCGTTTTCACGACGCCTGTGTAGAGAAAAGTTAGGTCAGGCTTAAATAGGATTAGTTAGGTTAGTGTAGATATTTAGGCCAAGTTTGATTATGTTAGGCCTTAGTTAAGTTCAGCTTTGTTAGGGTAAACTTAGTCAGATGTTGACCAGACCACACACTAGAAGGTGAAGGGACGACGATGTTTCGGTCCGTCCTCGACCATTCTCAAGTCGATTGTGAGAATGAGAATGATCGTCACAATCACAAGTCACAATCGACTTGAGAATGGTCCAGGACGGACCGAAACATTGTCGTCCCTTCACCTTCTAGTGTGTGGTCTGGTCAACATACTTTAGCCACGTTATTGTGACTCGTCGCCTGCATTAGTCAGATGTGGTTAACTCCGAATGAGTTCTAAGCAGAAAGATCACAAAACACACGAAGAGTCACAACGTTTATATAATTCTGACCAATATGAGTTTACAGCAGGAGCTCCTGCCTCTCACAGTTGCTACACCACTGTTATATCAACCTCTCCTCTTACAAAGAACGTCGCTAGTCGCTCGTACGCGTCACATAAGGCCAAAAACTGCCGTACTAACAAAAATGGAAGCGGCTGGCCAAAGTGACGCACTGTCCCGTTTTCTATTTTGGTTCCTCTGGTAGGTTAGGAGAGGACACTTTAAATTTGATCGTGTTCTTGACGTTGAAAAGCCTTAGGAGGACGGGCTGGTTATATGGCCTTGGATGCCATGGAAGGCAAACAAACTCACGATATATAATATACACAAACTTCGCAATAGCTTTCGACAAATGTAATCATCTTGAGATGATTTCGGGGCTTAGCGTCCCCGCGGCCCGGTCCTCGACTAGACCTCCTTTTTGTTACACCGCCCCCCCCAGGAAGCAGCCCGTAGCAGCTGTCTAACTCCCAGGTACCTATTTACTGCTAGGTAACAGGGACATCCCACAAGGTTCTGAGAGTGATCCAGGGTACTGTGAGTGATCCAGAGTACTGTGAGTGATCCAGAGTACTATGAGTGATCCAGGGTCACTCTTTGAAGAATACATGAAAGTAGCTGTCACAATTTCAACAAAGATGAGATCGATAACAAGAACATTGCAAACAAGAGACTCCAAGCTAATAAAGGTACTATTTAAAACACCAGTACTATCTACAGTGGAATATTGTTGCATTTAACAACCCCCCATTCAAAGCTGTTGGGGAGAAGTTGCCGACCTGGTGTGTGTACAAGGGAATTTTACTGCTGAATCCATTCAAAACAACACCTGAATTATTGGAAACTTAGAATCCCCCAAATTGTACTTTCTGAAGCGCAGGCGAGAATGTCATAATTTAACATCATATAAATACTAGAGGCACAGGTTGCAAGTCAGCACCTTCAAATAATGTCTTACGAGACCTTAGGGGGCTCTAACAGTATGTGTAAAATTAAAAAGTAGAAGGCTATGACTAGTGCGACCTAGCACCATACTCACGCCGGGGCGCCGTATCTGGAGACGCCTTCCCGGGCGACCAGGACGCCGACGGCGACAGCGGCGGCCAGGACAACGATAAGCCCCGCCAGCAGCATGGTGGCGGCGGTGGCGGCCCCGATGGTCACAGTCTGGGTGCCATTGTTGAACAGGAAGCGTCCAGCCTCCTGCAGGAGCGGGAAGCTCTTGAGGTCATCCATCGGCGCCTCGGAGGCGGCCAGGGTCACTCCGGTCAGGAGGATCACGGCGATGATACCTATGTGTGTGGGGGGGAAAGAGAGTGAGGCGAGATAAGAACATAAGAATAAAGGTAACTGCAGAAGGCCTATTGGCCCATACGAGGCAGCTCCTATTTATAACCACCCAATCCCACTCATATACACGTCCAACCCGCGTTTGAAACAATCGAGGAACCCCAACTCCATTAGGGAGATATTACGACCCAGCTTCCAAAAATAGGAACAGAAAACTTATGACCAAACAGAAGAACATAAGGTTACAGGAAAAGACAGAAAGTCAATTCCCCCAGGCAAGGTAGCTCCTATTTATACCCAACTAAAGTCACTCATATGTATGTTTCACCTACGCTTGAAACACCCTAATGATCCCATGTCTAGCATGATACAAATCTGTTCTAGAGAGAGAAGGAGATGGGGGAACGAAACAAAGACAGAATAACAGAGTGTGAGAGAGAGGCAGAGAACGAAAGATACAGAGAGAGAGAGAGAAGCAACAGTACCATAAAAAAAGATCAAAATTTGTACAAAATGTAGAACAAAATGCTAACAGTTGTGACAATATTTTGATCAACAAGACCGTCACAGTTACCAGTCAGACGTGACTGGTGCCTGTGGCAAGCCTCAGGTCGTACCACTAACGGCAGCGTCATCCACACTTCCTTTCCAATTTCTCTTGACAACAAAGCAACATTAATGACACCCATTTTCGATCATTAAAACACTTACGATATTAATTTCAATCGCTCTGTTGCGTCTCCCGTTCGCGATTGTCTGTCACAATGACAGTTAAATCAGTGGAAGAAAATGTAGGCTGGTGTTGTTTGGGTGTTGAGCCCTTTATGTGTGGGCCCAGTACCGTCTCTCTCTCTGGTAAACCTGTTGCAACTCTCCCAATGTCGTCTAGCACGTATTGCACATTCATGCATATGCAACAGATCCTTAAACAGTTCCTGCTCGACTCATAATCGAGAATTCCGGTTGGGCCGAGCGGACAGCACGCTGGACTTGATCCTGTGGTTCCGGGTTCGATCCCGGGCGTCGGCGAGAAACAATGGGCAGAGTTTCTTTCACCCTATGCCCCTGTTACCTAGCAGTAAAATAGGTACCTGGGTGTTAGTCAGCTGTCACGGGCTGCTTCCTGGGGGTGAAGGCCTGGTTGAGGACCGGGCCGCAGGGACACTAAAAGCCCCGAAATCATCTCAAAATAACCTCAAGATGGGCGCGTTTCCTGTCACCTAATGCGGCTGTTCACCTAGCAGTAAAGAGGTACCCAGGAATTAACCAGCTTGTTGCGAGGCTGCATCCTAGGGGGGGGGAAGACCTTGGTATAAGCCTAACGTATACACATACACTGACTGCGTGTCCCCCGACACAATGAATTATAAATCAATCGTTTACGAGGCCTGTTTGATTAGATAAAATATATCATCCGCCTACAACACAAATGGCCAAACTTGCTAGGCAGTTACATCTGTTACTTATCAACACATTGTCCAATACACACGAGAGGATATGTACCCTTGGCGGCCATGTTGTGGTGGCGGCGACGCTGCAGGTGGTGCTGGAGGTGGTGGTGGTGATGCTGGTGGAGGTGCTGGTGGTGGTGGTGGTGATGCTGGTGGTGGTGGTGGAGGCGGTGGGGATGGTGCAGAAGGAGGACAGTGCAGTGAACTGAGAGAAGTGTCTATGGTCACTGATGAGCACCAGCATGGGAGCCGCGTTTATATAGTCATAATTTGCGTCAGCTGGTGACTGAAGCCCCCCTCCCTCCCTCTCTTGCTCCTGGCTCGAGGGGTAGAGGGTGGATCAGAGGGGAAAGGACACGAGAAGTTAGATAGGCGCTCACTACTAGAGGGAAGGCCAACCACTAAGGCAAGAGGACGACTACTAAAGAAAAACTATCGAGGCCCCTGGTGCCACCCCTTGGTCTCCAGGGGCAGAGAGTTGAGCATAATAACAAAGGAAGATTAACAAGGGCGACATATGCTAACAACGGGTCGGGGGGGGGGGGGAGGGTCTCACTTATGGAGAGCACTTTCTTAGGCAGGTGTTAACGAGAGAGGCAACAAGGGCCACTCTCTGTGCTGATGGTGAGAGTGGCACTCTCTCTCGCAGGCAGTACTGACGATGGCACTCTCTGGCAGGCTCTGTGCTGATGGTGACAGTGGAGACATGTCTACTAAACAATTGACACTGGTAATTTGTATGCTGATACCCACTAGCTGTCCACTAATTACATACTGGTTGCCCAATAGGTGCCCACTAACTACCTATTTGATCGCCCACTGGGTGCCTGCACAATTCTTAAATTTCATCTGTTCTCCCCCAACAGCTGATCTTACCCTTGGGCTTTCCCCTGCCTCGTGGAATCCACACAAGTAATCCAATGGACCAGTGGTTATCCTTTTCCTGGTTGTCCTGCCATCTTAGCTCCCTCACCTGCGAATCATGTGTCAAAGTTCAGAGCTGTCTTATTACTTAATGTGTCTATTGGAGATCTGGCTGACCACCATCTCTTGCTTCTCTGTTTGGCTTAGGGTCACTGAAGTCTCCACCACTTGTTCCTTTTCGTGTCCATTGAAGCATGAGGATATATTTCTTGGGTATGATTTAATGTTTCCCAGTCGGATTGCAATCCTTGATTATGTCTTAAAGTGTCCCCCAAATGCGTTCGTAAGCCTTTATGGGAAGGGTATACATAAACCTATATGGAAAATGTTGTCAGCTTTACGTATTCTTATTAATGTATATCTGTGTTTAAGGCAGCGGTTGAAGCAGCAGCAACATTCTTAATACTGTTGGCCTGGTGCTAACTTGGGGGTTAAACAATGTCTATAGCTCGTTACTGCCTCTGAAGCTACATTATAATCGACATATTCTAAGGGGTTTAAGTAGTATATATCTTCTTCATCTTCGGAGCAGCTTTTTTGGGATAACTTGTAAATAATCTTCTGCATAATGTTCTAAGGTTTTAAGATCCTTCTCGTACTGATAAATTGTTAGCAATATAATGGAGTAAAATTGTTAAGTATGCTATATATTACGTACTTATTATAAATATTGAAATGTAGTTTTCGTGTGGGCTGTTTAGTTACTTTTTTAAAGAAAGTACAGCAGCTTTCTCAAAGAAAGTTTCAGAGCTGGCAAGCAGCCCTAGCGGCTCCAGCAGCCCTAGCCGCTCCAGCAGCCCTAGCGGCTCCAGCAGCCCTAGCGGCTCCAGCAGCCCTAGCGGCTCCAGCAGCCCTAGCGGCTCCAGCAGCCCAAGCGGCTCCAGCAGCCCTAGCCGCTCCAGCAGCCCTAGCGGCTCCAGCAGCCCTAGCGGCTCCAGCAGCCCTAGCGGCTCCAGCAGCCCTAGCGGCTCCAGCAGCCCTAGCCGTTCCAGCAGCCCTAGTGGCTCCAGCAGCCCTAGCGGCTCCAGCAGCCCTAGTGGCTCCAGCAGCCCTTGTGGCTTCAGCAGCCCTAGCAGTTCCAGCACCCCTAGTGGTTCCAGCAGCCCTTGCGGCTCCAGCAGCCCTAGCAGTTCCAGCAGCCCTTGCGGCTCCAGCAGCCCTTGCGGCTCCAGCAGCCCTAGCAGTTCCAGCAGCCCTTGCAGCTCCAGCAGCCCTAGCAGTTCCAGCAGCCCTAGCAGTTCCAGCAGCCCTTGCGGCTCCAGCAGCCCTAGCGGCTCCAGCAGCCCCAGCGGCTCCAGCAGCCCCAGCAGCTCCAGCAGCCCCAGCGGCTCCAGCAGCCCCAGCGGCTCCAGCAGCCCCTTGCGGCTCCAGCAGCCCCTTGCGGCTCCAGCAGCCCTAGTGGTCCCAGCAGCTCTAGTGGTTCCAACAGCCATAGCAGCGACCTGCCGCACCTGTCTTGGAGAGAAGAGGGAAACCGCACGGAGCATCCAGTAGTTTGTGGGAAAGAAAGTTGTTGTTCATAAAGTGTCCCCATATGCACTACTACCGCCGTGGTCAGGCGGTGTTGGGGTAGTGGCGTGCCGGCGGCCATACTGGTTGCTGGGACTCACTTTACTTTGTTTTGGAGTCGCTAAATTTATATATATAAGCGTACTGGTTTAAAGCTTTCTCCTAATAATTACTTTCCCTCACCTAACTTTAAAGTAGAGAGAGAGAGACGGACGTGAATAATACCGTGACTGATACTACTACTACTACCCACCACCACTACTACTAATAATAATATAATTATATTTTGTATAATTTCCTTATACAAAATAGAGAGGATGAGATCAGGGCGGTTACTGAGCAGTAGTAGTAGTAGGCATCCTATAATACTCGCGTAGTTATAAAGCCTGTAATGACACGCAGGATTTCGGGGGGTAACTTAAGATATTGTGTCCAGTTTTTTCATACTTTTGGGGTTACAATACGAATTAAGATATCTGGTAACATGTACATAAATGATTAGAGAATAACAATGAGAGAAACACAGAAATAGGGAGGGAGAGAGAGGCAAAATTAATTTAGCTCAGTAAGTTAGTGTTCTTAAGCTAGTTACACAGTTTAATGTGTATAGCAACACTAATTTCGAGCCCGACCACAAGTACAGTCTGTAAGATGAGCAAATAGCATATCTAGTTTCATGTATGTATAGATCTATATACATTTATACATCTCTATACATAGAGGTGTATAGAAGTTCACCCAGCAGTGAATGTGTACCTGGTTGTTAAACGATTACACATTACCGGGTCGACCAGTAAACTACGACCTGATCGTATCCCGGGTCGTATTTTTCCCCAGAATAAGATGGGTCGTATTCCGGGAAAAATTAGGATTAAGGACCTGCCTGAAACGCTATGCGTGCTAATGGCTTTACAAGAATTTAAGACCTCTTGTATATATACATAAAAAAAATAAACAATATGTATAACAGGTCTTTGACCCTGTCCACGGAGGACAGAAGAAAATGTATATAAGATGATTACCATTGTAAATGTGTGGCCACGTCTGTGGTTGAAAATAATATAACAATTTAGTAGCTACATTTAGCAAATTGGGTATATTTGACTAAAATGTTTGGTAGTAGATTATTTTGAGTGAAATATGAACACATTTCTTGAATGTTTGTTATAGATCTACTCCATCCCACATTGTGACGGAGAGTGTGAGAATAATTTTGCTGACACAGTTTACATTTGGTCAGGTCTACATCAGCAGGTAATGCAAGTTCCCAGAAATGCTTATAAACGAGTCTTAAGTCGAGTTGTAGTAATATCTATAGGAGTCTGCTGATGTTATTGACTGCTCCAAAGATGTGTGGCTATTCCTTCTTCTCCTGTCTTATCCTTAATTCTTATCCTGACTTCTTCCCAGTGCTAAGTAGTCGTAATGGCTTGGCGCTCTCTCTTGGATAGTTTCCTTCCTTCCTTCCTTCCTTCCTTCCTTCCTTCCTTCCTTCCTTCCTTCCTTCCTTCCTTCCTTCCTTCTTCCTTCCTTCCTTCCTTCTTTCTTCTTGCATGATAGTATGGTGATAGATGGAATTGTTAGTGTCGATTTCACTTTTCCTCAGATCTACAAGGTTTTGTTGAAGTTCTTAATGCATTATTGTTCTCAGACTGCTTAATAGGGAAGGCAAGATGATAGTCAACTCCTTCTTTGAAGGCAGTTTTTTTTGGGCCAAATCATCAGCTCTATCATGCATTCGGAGGTCAACATGTGAGAGGTTATCTTTTAAATCACTTTATATTTTATTTTATTGGTAGAATCTCATTCCATCTCCAAATGTTCGTCTTGTGTGTGTGTGTGTGTGTGTCGGATCCCCTCATCGTTTGGATAAAGAAACCAAATTTAGTCTTTCAGTGTAAATATGGTTTCAGAGGACATGATAATTTAACGTTTCATTGTATTTAAGCCAAATGCTAACATTAAAATCTTTATAAGTCAGTATTTGACTTTAGTCTACTAGAGAATGGTAGAAAGTTACTACTCGAGAAGAGCTCGTCCATCCCAGCGCGTAGTGTAAAAACCCACAATATATATGTGTATAATATTAAATTATATTGAGAACAATTTTCTCTTATACCGTGTGAGCCATCGTGGCAGTTGGTCTTCTGTGAATCTTCCCTCGAGCAGTTTACGATCTCGTAAGTGCTACGAGATCGTTCTCGGCTTCAAATTGTTATTGTTACTTTACGATCTCGTTGGATGGCCACGCCTTCCTGCCCTCTGCCCCTACCAGGGCGGGAACTTGGCACCTGGATGTAAAGTAATTAGCAGATCGTGTTCTGGGGGGTAACGTGGGATCTTAAGACCTAACCTCCAAATATTAGGACAAAAAAAATAAGCTTTTTCTTATCTTAAACAATAGTAAAGTTATATAACGTTCTTTTATGTATATTCATATACATAAATATTTACTCATACATACTAAGCCTAATACATAACACATGTATATATTCATACACATACGAAGGTGTATTGAAACAATAGACAAAAATTAACAACAATTTAATTTTTAAATATATAACATTAGTATCCTGTACAACAACACCAGATATAAATACATTTGTCTTAATTGTATAATTGTGAAATATTGTGTATGTTATAGGTTGTAAGAATAATGGTTGTATAAATAACTGTTGTTGAAGTCATGGTTGTAAAAGTCATGGTTGTAAAAGTTGTGGTGGTGCCAGTCATGGTTGTAAAAGTCATGGTTGTAAAAGTTGTGGTGGTGCCAGTCATGGTTGTAAAAGTCATGGTTGTAACAGTCATGGTTGTAGAAGTCATGGTTGTAAAAGTCATGTTTGTAGAAGTCATGGTTGTAAAAGTCATGGTTGTAGAAGTCATGGTTGTAAAAGTCATGGTTGTAAAAGTCATGGTTGTAAAAGTCATGGTTGTAAAAGTTGTGGTGGTACCAGTCATGGTTGTAGACGTAATGGTTGTAAAAGTTATGAATGTAGAAGTCGTAACTACACACATCATGGTTGTAAAAAGGTCAACGTTACAGGTCATGGTTGTAGAGGCCATTGTTAAAATGGTTGTAGAGGTCTCAGTCTCAGATCCCATGGTTGTAGCCGTCGTAGAGAGAGAGAGAGAGAGAGAGAGAGAGAGAGAGACAGAGAGACAGAGAGAGAGAGGATAGACAAAGAAAGACAATGCCAGATAGAGAGAGACAGTGACACAGAGAGAGGCAGACTGAGACATAGAGATACAAAGAGTCAGCAGACAGAGACAGACAGAGAGAGACAGAGAGATAGAGAGGGTCACTGGTACTTCGCGACGCCGTCCTGCAGAGACCTGAAGGCGGTGTAGGTGTTGTGGTCGTAGTCTACAGGAGTGTACTTCCCAGAGATCCTGCTGCCGGAGCCGGAGCCCGTCGTGACATAGTCCGAGACGTCTGAGTATCTGTGTACGCACGTGGAGGGAGTGGATGGATGGAGGGACGGAGGGAGTGGATGGAGGGACGGAGGGAGTGGATGAAGGGGGCGGAGGGAGGGATAGAAGAGTGGATTTAGTCTCGTCTGGGCATTGGATGATCTATGGAAAAATAATTTACAATAGATGCCTAAGTACTGTGGAAATATTTACATCACAGATAATATTTACAATAGACACGTCAGCATTGATGATATTTACAATAGACGCCTGAGCACTCTACTGTTTACAGTAGACGCCTGAGCACTCTACTATTTACAGTAGACGCCTGAGCACTCTACTATTTACAGTAGACGCCTGAGCACTCTACTATTTACAGTAGACGCCTGAGCACTCTACTATTTACAATAGACGCCTGAGCACTCTACTATTTACAATAGACGCCTGAGCACTCTACTATTTACAGTAGACGCCTGAACACTCTACTATTTACAATAGACGCCTGAGCACTCTACTATTTACAATAGACGCCTGAGCACTCTACTATTTACAATAGACGCCTGAGCACTCTACTATTTACAATAGACGCCTGAGCACTCTACTATTTACAGTAGACGCCTGAACACTCTACTATTTACAATAGACGCCTGAGCACTCTACTATTTACAATAGACGCCTGAGCACTCTACTATTTACAATAGACGCCTGAGCACTCTACTATTTACAATAGACGCCTGAGCACTCTACTATTTACAATAGACGTCGCAGTACTATAATAATATTTACACTGGACTGAAATATTGTACTACAAATACTCCAGTGCTATGAAAGCCATGCAAAACATTTACAACATTTACACCAAAGCCACTATTGTCTATTTACAACATTTACACCAAAGCCATTACGGTCTATTTGCAACATTTACACTAAAGCCACTACGGTCTATTTGCAACATTTACACTAAAGCCACTACGGTCTATTTGCAACATTTACACTAAAGCCACTACGGTCTATTTGCAACATTTACACCAAAGCCACTACGGTTTATTTGCAACATTTACACCAAAGCCTCTACGGTCTATTTGCAACATTTATACCAAAGCCACTACGGTCTATTTGCAACATTTACACCAAAGCCTCTACGGTCTATTTGCAACATTTATACCAAAGCCACTAGTCTATTTACAAAACTTACAACGCGAGCTCAACCTTGCGGGGGTTGAGCTCTGGCTCTTTAGCTCCGCCTCTCAACTGTCAATCAACTGGTGTACAGATTCCTGAGCCTACTGGGCTCTGTCATATCTACATTTGAAACTGTGTATGGAGTCAGCCTCCACCATATCACTGCCTAATGCATTCCATCTGTTAACTACTCTGACACTGTAAAAAATCTTTCTAATGTCTCTTGTGGCTCATTTGGGTACTAGGTTTCCACCTGTGTTCCCTTGTTCGTGTTCCACCCGTGTTAAATTGTTTGTCTTTGTCCACCCTGTCAATTCCCCTGAAAATTTTGTAGGTGGTTATCATGTCTCCCCTTACTCTTCTGTCTTCCAGGGACGTGAGGTTTAGCTCCCATAGCCTTTCCTCGTAGCTCATTCCTCTCTGTTCAGGAACTAGTCTGGGGGCATCCCTCTGAATCTTCTGAGTGAATAAATAAATGAATCCTCTGAATGTGTGTGTGTGTGTGTGTGTGTGTGTGTGTGTGTGTGTGTGTGTGTGTGTGTGTGTGTGTGTGTGTGTGTGTGTGTGTGTGTGTGTGTGTTTTCCTGTTGTGGTGTGCTCCAAAGAATACAATACAACACCGGGAGCTGTAGACCACAACACTGTCACAAGCAAAATCTACCAGACCCAGACCCAGCCATGTTGAGTCACACGTCAAAGGCCTCTGCAGCAGCAACACGTCCAGCCTGACTCTTAAGACAAATCATGCTTAAGACAAACCATGCTTAAGACAAACTATGCTTAAGACAAACCATGCTTCACGTGCCATAAGTATAGGAAGAAACAAGGAGAAGAGCTTGGCCGGGGCTGGAGAGAATAAGCATTATCTATAATAAGAGTTTGACTGCATGCAAGAGCCAGAAAAGGGCACAGTGCTGAAGAGAGAGCAGCGGACCCAGGCAGGGGCCAAGCAGCACAATTCCCAGGACCCCTCGCTATCTTATATTTTACAGAAGACTTTTGGACACAGGGCAGACGCCTCTTTCTCTCTCTCTCTCTCTCTCTCCCTCTCTCTCTCTCTCTCTCTCTCTCGTTCACAACATGCAACACGCTGACAGTGGGTTAAGACAATGATGCAAGGAGGCATGCAAGACGAGCGGTGCTTCCACAAACTCTTCACTACTCCTGCTGCTAAACTGGCGACGTCAACACAGCAGCATGCACTTACATGACCATCATAACAGCAGGAGGCAGCAGCAGCTCTCGCACCTAACACATTCACTCACCTTCTGATGGCCGCGAGGAACCCTATACCGGGCCCGCTGACCATGAAGGTGATGAGGGCCCCCACCAGCACGAAGGGCATGAAGGAGGTGAAGATCTCGGCGAAGTTGACGGAGACGGTGAGGTTATTGAAGTTGGGGAAGGACATGAGGGTTGCCCCGGCGGAGGAGGAGGTGCCGGTGAAGAGTCTTTCACTCGGCGTCCCCTCAGATGCCTGCCCCGCACTTCCCTCGCCCGCCTCCGTCTCTCCTGCCTTGGTGAACTGTTTGTCCTGGATGTTGTTATAATCAACGATGTCTTCCATGCGTGGTGGTGCTGCTGGTGGTGCTGGTGGTGGTGGTGCTGGTGCTGGCTTTAATGTGGTCTGGATTCTGGCAACTGCTCGGCCTGTCGACACGGATGCCAGAAACATGACAACTGCTATGTCTGCCAATGAAACAAGGTGAGGTTAGTATACACACACTCTCTCATTTATTGTATTGCACAGCATTGACAAAGCATCAGAGGAGGTAATGAAGGTGCCAGAGGATCTATAGACATAGATCTATAGATCTAGGAGGTGGCCAAGTCTCCCAAAGGATATTAAAGATGGCCGCTCAGACTGCGACCAAACTTCCTACCGTTATCTGCAGTACTTCACCCCTAGAGTACAACGGTCATGGGGACCAAACCACACATCTGATGATGGAGAAGCGACGACGTTTCGGACCGTCCTGGACCATTATCAAGCCGTGAGATGACTTAATGGTCCAGGACGGACCGAAACGTAGTCTCTCCATCTTACAATGTGTGGTTTGGTCACTATATCTTCAGGTATGTTATGGTGACTCATCGTCTTCAGCTGTCATATATATATATATATATATATATATATATATATATATATATATATATATATATATATATATATATATATATATATATATGCGAACAAGCCTGAATGGTCCCCAGGCATACATGCAACTGAAAACTCACACCCCAGAAGTGACTCGAACTCATACTGCCAGGAGCACTTTGCAACTGGTGTACAGGGCACCTTATCCACTCGACCATCACGACCGGACAAAAGCTGATGGTAGCCGAGGCTATTTGCCCATCAGCCCACCGGCACTCTGATGGTAATCTTGGGCATAGTATTTTATCAAATCACATGTGCCCCGAAGAATGAGGTGGTCGACTGTCAACCATTGCATTGGTTGACAGTCGACTGAAAGGTGGTGTCCAGGAGCCGAAGCTCAATCTTGAAGCGCCAATAGCTGAATACACGTGCAGGCAGACGAGTAACCCCCAGCTACAGGAAGTACGAGATTAAACACACTCAAGGCAGCACAAAAAACCATATATTCACCAAACGAGTTGTGTAGTCGGACCGTGTGAGACCCCCCCCCCACAGCCCAACTCACCTACACCACTCAAGGAGTAGATACGGAAATATTACACAGGAGAGATATGATACGACGTACATAATACTCTGGGGTGTCCTCAAGGACAGGACATAAACAATATGAGAGAAGTACGATTGAACATATATATGAACCTTAGTATTGAATGGAGTGACGGACACACACACACATACACGTGTGTGTGTGTGTGTATACTCACCTAGTTGTGCTTGCGGGGGTTGAACTCTGGCTCTTTGGTCCCGCCTCTCAACTGTCAATCAACTGGTGTACAGATTCCTGAGCCTACTGGGCTCTATCATATCTACATTTGAAACTGTGTATGGAGTCAGCCTCCACCACATCACTGCCTAATGCATTCCATCTGTTAACTACTCTGACACTGAAAAGTTCTTTCTAACGTCCCAAATGAGCCACAGGGACGTTAGAAAGAACTTTTTTCAGTGTCAGAGTAGTTAACAGGTGGAATGCATTAGGCAGTGATGTGGTGGAGGTTGACTCCATACACAGCTTCAAGTGTAGATATGATGGAGCCCAATAGGCTCAGGAATCTGTACACCTGTTGATTGACAGTTGAGATACGGGACCAAAGAGCCAAAGCTCAACCCCCGCAAGCACAACTAGGTGAATACACACACACACACACACACACACACACACACACACACACACACACACACACACCACACACACACACACACACACACACACACACACACACACACATGTCGGCCAACGAGACGAAACGTTGAGTGCGAAAGGGGCGTTGGTCTAGGCTCAGTCCTCTGATGGCATCTGGTAGACTCTTAAATCCCTCTCCTGGTAACTTGACAGACATACACACACACACACACGTGTGATAACTTGTCAGCATACACGCACATGAGGTAACTTGACAGTATTCACGCACACCTTGACAGTCATACACGCACATGTGGTAACGTGATTCACAAATCATACACACACTCCACGCGTATTTTCATCACTGTTCATCTCAGGCGAATATTTGTAAACGTTTGATGAACTCTCACAAACAATACCCTGGTTGTCCTTACCACGGGCGTGCATGATTAGTGGTTGGCTTGGGCGTGGGTGAAGGTGGGTGAAGGTGGGCGTGGGAGGCGGGCGTGGATATGAAAATACGTGGCGTCGAGCAGTGTGTGTAAAGACACAAGGCAGGTGCAGCACGACACAACAGCCTCCCCCAACACCAAGCGCAGCACTGACTGATCCATTGCCTGCCCCCTGCTTTATGTAAGGCTCAGCCAGTCGTGCCCCGACTCTCCATTACCTACACCCCCCCCTCCTCCTCCTCCTTCCTTCTTCACCAATTGCCTCGTTTCTCATGCCCTCCCTGTTTTCGAGGTCAGAGCCTGGGTCAGCCATTCGACTTTCTCCACACTTGGCTCTCTTCCTCTCTTTCATCGCTTCCTTCCTTCTTCCGTTTTCTCCTTGTAATTTCTTTTCTTCACAACTATTAGCCTGTCTCTGCCTTCGCATTTTCACTCCTGCTCGTTTTCAATCTTTTATCTCTCTCTCTCTCTCTGAGAGGGGCTGAAATATTCCCCAGAAGAAGTTGAGAGGAAGATAAGAGTGGTAATCTAAATAGTAGGTAGTGTGGGGGGTGTGGGGGGTGTGGGGGCGGGGAAGGGTTGAGGGGAAGTATATATTGTGGTGGGGGGTGATTGAGGGAGTGGAGAGATGATAGAAGAGTTGGGAGACGATAATCTGTGATCAATGTTTGCCTGTGCTTGTTCCCTGTGCGTTCAGGCGTCGCTCCCTGCAGTTCTGTTGCTCATATTTTGACATTCGTTGCTTGAGGCCCCGTCACAGTCTGGGGCTGTGATGTGACATTGGTCCTTACATCTCTCTCAAGGCAACGAATGTCCTCGGAACACCTCAAGGCAACGAACCTCCACAAGGTAACCTCGAGAAACAGAATGTTGATTCTTCAAATTTTGAAGCATTACTGAATGTTGATTCCAATAATCAACATTCAGATGAATTCGACATTGAGCACATAGCTGTCCGACGGTCCTCCATTGACCCCGAGGGAAGACAGCAGACCTGGCGGACAATTAGAAGCTGTATTCAGACATCACTCACCTCACCATATCCTCCGGCGCTGCCTACGATATAATGACCAAACAACACACCAGAATATGACCTTAGAAGAGCTTTAAGAGTTCCTGAATCTTGCAGTGGCCACCCTGAAGCCAGCAACAGAGCCACTCTCCTGGTCAACAAAGGTGTCCAGCAGCTGGACACCCTCATAAAGACTGTGAAGCAGTATCCTCCCCCGCGATAACAGCTTGATGATTAAATGCAACCTCAGAATAATGAAACAATTACAGAAAAAAAATGTACCACTTACGGGCTATTCATGCCCGTGCCACCTCTTGGGTGGCTTAATCTTTATCAATCATCAATCACCAGAAGATGGAGAGACGACGACGTTTCGGCCCGTCCTGGACTATTATCAAGTCGATTGTCAAGTCACCGAAACGTCGGACAGAAACGCCGTCGTCTCTCCATCTTCTGGTGTGTGTAGATGGCTGGTCATCCCATCTTCAGCCACGTTATTGTGACTCAACGTCTGCTGCCTACGATTAAGGAGGTTAGGGGAACCATAGAGTGACGTGACCACACTTATAAATACATATGGTACTGTATGTAAGCTTAGTATACTTGTGTTTTCTGTGTATGGCGTGTCTTCCCGAAGATGTCACATTGAATTTTAATGCTCGACGTCGAAACGTCGAGCATTAAAATGGAAAGATTAAGTGATCTAGTGTTTCTTCATCCTCCAGATGTTAGAAGATATTTGTGTAGAAGGGAAAATATCCAAAAGAAAATTAATAATAGTCACAATGCTGTTGTGTTTAAATGACGTGTATATATATATATATATATATATATATAACTGAAAACTCACACCCCAGAAGTGACTCGAACCCATACTCCCAGGAGCAACGCAACTGGTATGTACAGGGATGCCTTAAACCACTTGACCATCACGACCGGACATAAGGAAGTGATAGCCTGAGCTATATGAACCACTTCCCCGCCGGCACCTGGATGGTTATCTTGGGCATAGCATTTTATCATCCAGGTGCCGGCGGGGAAGTGGTTCATATAGCTCAGGCTATCACTTCCTTATGTCCGGTCGTGATGGTCAAGTGGTTTAAGGCATCCCTGTACATACCAGTTGCGTTGCTCCTGGGAGTATGGGTTCGAGTCACTTCTGGGGTGTGAGTTTTCAGTTGTATCTAGTCCTGGGGACCATTCAGGCTTGTTTGCATATATATATATATATATATATATATATATATATATATATATATATATATATATATATATATATATATATATATATATATATATATATATGTATATATATATATATATATATATATATATATATATATATATATATATATATATATATATATATATTATATATATGTATATATATATATATATATATATATATATATATATATATATATATATATATATATATATATATATATATATATATGTTTTTAATTTATGATTCTCGCACGAATTTTCTTGATATTCCTTATGTTTTTCTTCACTGGGGCAGGAAGATTAAAAATTAATTCTCAAAAGTTAATTTTTACTTTGTCATTCCTCACATTCTCGAAGACAAATTCTACTGTGTTGTTGTTGTTGTTGTTTTAGATTCAGCTACTCGGAACAAAAGTTCAATGTAGCACGGACTATGGTGAGCCCGTTGTGGACTTACCTGGCACAGGAGCGGGGCTGTAACTTGTGTGTTCTAGTGTGTTGTTGTTGTTATAGATTCAGCTACTCGGAACAGGTTCCAAGTAGCACGGACTATGGTGAACCCGTAACTTACCTGGCACAGGAGGTAGGCAAGTAGCACGGGCTATGGTGAGCCCGTAGTGGACTTACCTGGCACAGGAGCGGACGTTCTACTGTTGTTGTTTCAGATTTAGCTACTCAGGACGAAGTGTCCATGTAGCACGGGCTATGGTGAGCCCGTAATACGTTCTACTGTGCCTAGCACCTGGTTATATCTTCTTATGGTGAGGTGGTTAGGTGACATATGGATGAATAACATTACATGTGGGATATTAATAAGTTATTAAATGTATCAACATAGAATGTGACATGTTGACAGCTTATGTTCTTCTGGCTGCTTCCGTTCCTGTTGCAGGGTCATTGGGTCCTGTTTCTGCGTTGGCCCCGGGGTCTTGAAGTGGGTAGTGTGTAATTGTGTATTAGCTGGTTATTGATTACTGGTCTAGATATCTTGATATGCAGCGCTTCACTGATCTTCTATTGTCATTGTATCTAGCAATTATTTCGGTGTTGCTTGTCAAAGCTTCCTGCTTTAGTGAAGAAAAACATAAGGAATATCGAGAAAATTCGTGCCAGAATCATAAATTTAAAACTTTCTGTAGTTTTCAACGAAATATGTTTAATACTGCTACTAAAATATACTAATTACTGCTACTAAAATATATTAATATATATACATATATGAAAATCATTTTGAGGCAATAGAGTGGCTTGGACGCCTGCCTTAACCGCTCGGCCAAGGTGGTACAAAGTTAACCAACCCAGAACCCCACTGAGTTGTCTGGGAGCTTCTGAAGGCCCCTAAACAGGGGGCCAACCTAGGTTTCATAGCCAACCCGACCACACTCGGGCCCACGGTAATGACGCTCACACTTACGCCCCAGTCAGATCACAGGGACGTGATATATCAATGACAATCATTCTGAGGCAATGGAGTGACTCTGATGCCTGCTTTAACTGGAACTTCCCAGAGAACTCTGTGACGTTTGAATGTGTGTGTGTGTGTGTGTGTGTGTGTGTGTGTGTGTGTGTGTGTGTGTGTGTGTGTGTGTGTGTGTGTGTGTGTGTGTGTGTGTGTGTGTGTGTGTTCGTGCATTAAAACTCCATATTACAGGTTGTGACTGGAACATGGGGGCCAAGCATATTCTCCTTTCTCTAGGTATCTGGATCACGTCCTCAGAGGGGGCGCGCACTCTCCGTGCTGAGGGCCTGCACCTTTACATCTGGTTTGCCAATATTGACGGTATTTCCAAGTGAACAAGCTACAGGGTCTGTGAAACACGCCCTGATGTTATAGCAGTAAGTAGCACATAAATAGCAGTGCTACTTACACACAAGCAAGGTATCCCGGAGGCTGCTCAATCATTAAGAAACCATATGGACGGAAATATAAAGAAGTGCAAGTGAGGAAGTCTAAACTTACAGACTTTGTGGCAGAACTTTACGAGGTTAAGTGGCAGTGTCCGCGGCAGTCAGCAGCCCACCGGAGAACACCAGAACACCCAGACAAGAAAATATAGCAAGTAAAAAAGGGCATAATGAGTATGATACCAGGCGCAGCCGCAGCAGCAAGTGGTCGCAGAATGAGGGCAACACTGTAGCCGTCATACAGTGGACCTGATACAAACAGATCAAGGTCGGCGAAAGTTGCAGAAGGGAACTTCTTAGTACAATATACCATGTTAGAATAAATACATGCTGTGGGGGGGGGGGACGAGGGGCGATGATCCAGGCCAGTTGCCTCCCCCGTCCCCCCCTCCCAGTGACACGCTTCTGGTCGACGTTGGTGAGAAACCTGGCTTAGGCTTGTGTTGACTCCCCCCCCCCCACCCTCTCTACGTCCCCTACTGACCTCCCCTAGGATGCAGCCCACATTATAATTATCTAACAACCGGGTATCTATCTTACTGCTAGGTGAACAGAGCCATCAGATGATATGAAACGTGCCCAACTGTTTCTGTCCTGCCGCGGGTACTGAACCAGGATTGTCAGCTGCAGGTTCCATTTGATGGACAGTGACATAGTAAACCCAAAATATCCTCTAGGTTGCCCATAAGTGTACAGATTGAAACTAATATTAAGGATAAGAAAGCTGAGGATGAAAGGCTTGAAGGAGGTCCGGGTGAGGAATGATGTGCTTCCCGACCCATGAGGCCTGCTGGACTCTTGACTTGTTTGTTGTTGTTTAGAAGCAGCTTCTCGAAACAAAGAGTTCGAAGTAGCAAGCTCGTCGGGACTGTGGCGTCCAGAAATATTCAGAAGAAAGCTCAAC
>WNGS01165751.1:28991586-29003425 GCA_020271785.1 Procambarus virginalis | reverse complement strand
AGGCTATTTCTACCCCCAACCCTGCAGTCAGTGGTAGGTAAGGGCACACCCGAGAAGATTTTCATTCACTTTCATTATACATAAATGTACAGAAAGATTGTAATTGAATGATAAAGAACTGTCTGCTGATTACACATGTCTCCTGGTGGTTTGTGGGTAAGCTGTCTTCTAGAGTTTGTGTCATACTATATTATTTTCTCAAATGTTAGTGCCAGCCAGAGCCAGGTGATGGGTGTCACGTCCTGATGGCTGGCACTGTGTGTGTGTGTGTGTATCACCTAGTTGTATTCACCTAGTTGTGCTTGCGGGGGTTGAGCTCTGCTCTTTCGGCCCACCTCTCAACTGTCAATCAACTGTTTTACTAACTACTTTTTTTCTCCACACCACACCACAACCCCCCAGGAAGCAGCCCGTGACAGCTGACTAACTCCCAGGTACTTTTACTACCTGGGAGTTAGTAAAATTTACTAAATTTTTACTGGTACTAAATTTACATCGTATTAATCAAAATTAAAGCACCGTATTATTGACGTTTTCTATGCATCGGCTTGGATAGGTTAAGTGGGGGTTGCTTGAGGTAGTTCGTTCCTCTTTAGGCGAAACAGTTGCATTTTTTACGAGTTAGCAAATCTAGAAAGTTAGTTTAGTTCATTTATTATGCACCCCATACCCATCTTGTGGGCGGTAGTGGAAAGGGTTACAACGAGCAGATATTTACTTCGTGGTGGAGGCGTGAGCGTGCCAGATGTACGACTCTGGAGAATTACCCCAAAATTCCTACAATTACGCATATAAAAACTAAACATTTTCTTACTGTAATAATGTTAATGATTGTAGAATGTGAATAAACATAGTTTGACTCTAAAATAAGAGCATTTTAGGAGAAAATAAGTTTGAAATATGTGGCGGGTAACGCCAAAGGAAGTCGACGATGTGAGCGCATCGTCGACTTCCTTAGGCGTCACCTGCCGCTTATTTTGGTTTTATTTCATTATAAAATTCTTATTTCTGAATAAAACTGTTTATTCACCTTCTACATTTATTAACAATTTAACAATATTAAATTTTTTTAGTTTCTTCTATATTTACGTAATTCTAAGAAATTTTGGGAAGTTTTGTGTAAGTCTATAGAGTGTTCGGAAGTGTTCTTGTGTCCTGAGGTTGTTAATGTGTCAGGAAGTGTTCGGAAGTGTTCAAAGTTTCAGCTCCTTGTTCTAATATCCCTTCCAAGTGTTATATAGTTGTACTGGCTTAGCACTTTCTCCTCATAATTAATAATAACAATAATAATAATTAATTAGGCGCTAAGCGCTAAGCTTAGCGCTAATCCTGAATAAGTATATTGTACTTAGACGGGACACGAGGACAAGGAGCTAAGATTATGTTATTTCTCGTAAATTCAATTCAATACATTATACAATTTATACAACTGTTGGCGAATTTTGGATATTATTATTCAATGGAGGCAATTGGCAGCGTCCCACATATAGTGGTAGAGAGTTGACGAGAGAAAGCCACAATAGTTGGCGTACGGACCGGTCATGACAACCCCGGCTCCAGGCTCCTTGACACCAACAAATTGCCATAATCCATCGTTGCCAGCTCTGTCATTGTGTGGGTCACCCGTGTTCTAGTGGGCTACATCATTACCCCTTCCCTCCTGCGTCTGCGTCCTTCTCTTCCTTCACCTGTGAAGGCGAAGGAATAGAAGTCTTCCTTCACCTGTGAAGGTGATGGAAGGGCTGTCTTCCTTATGCAGCCGAGGAGTCACAATAACGTGGCTGAAGTATGTTGACCAGACCACACACTAAAACGTGAAGGGACGACGACGTTTCGGTCCGTCCTGGACCATTTTCAAGTCGATTGTGAGAATTTTGGTCCAGGACGGACCGAAACGTCGTCGTCCCTTCACCTTCTAGGGTGTGGTCTGATCGCCTGTCTTCCTTTTTCTCTTCCTGCATCACGTGCTGCTGTAGAGGTGTTGTTGAAGTGCGGAATGTAGTTTGAGATGTGATCGCAGAGGCGATCTGCGCGGGTCCTAAGCCTATGACTGGTCCACTAAGTGCTGACGCCATGGTGAGTATTGGGCAGCCTCATCCACGTTAACCACATATCTATTTCATCATTCGTACATGTGCAGAGCTGTATGTTTTGGTGTACTCGACTAGTTGTGCTTGCGGGGGTTGAGCTCTGGCTCTTTGGTCCCGCCTCTCAACTGTCAATCAACTAGTGTACAGATTCCTGAGCCTACTGGGCTTTATCATATATACATTTGAAACTGTGTATGAGTCAGCCTCCACCACATCACTGCCTAATGCATTCCAACTGTTAACTACTCTGACACTGAAAAAGTTCTTTCTGTGGCTCATTTGGGTGCTCAGTTTCCACCTGTGTCCCCTTGTTTGCGTACCACCAGTATTGAATTGTTTATCCTTGTCTACCCGGTCGATTCCCTTGAGGATTTTGTAGGTAGTGATCATGTCTACCCTAACTCTTCTGTCTATAGTTTCGTGAGGTTCAGTTCCAGTAATCTTTCCTTCCTCATTCCTCTCAGCTCGAGGACTAGCCTGGTGGCATACCTCTGAACCTTTTCTAACTTCGTTTTGTGTTTGACTAGATGAAGACTCCAGGCTGGAGCCGCATATTCCAATATTGGTCTGACATATGTGGCATACAAGGTTCTGAATGATTTCTTACACACGTTTCTGAAGGATGGGGAAGAGTAGAGGGAGTGAGGGAGGTCGCAGAATATTGTGGCAAACTCTTCATAAGAATGCGGAGGCGATTAGGGCCTTCCCCCCTCCCTCAACTCCCACCAATGAGGGGGTCTCCCCCCCCCTCATCACCCACCAATCAGGGGGTCCCCCCCCCTCATCACCCACCAATCAGGGCGCCCCGCGGCAAGAAGGACTCGTGACATGTACCCCACCCCCTCCCCACGGCCCCTATGACCCACATCACAGTAACCCATGAATGGGGAGACACAGACGGATACCTGAAGGAGAGAAAGTGGAGAAAGACAACGAGGACGGAGATAGAAGAACGATCACGAGAAGAAAGGGGAAAAAAAGACGAAGGAGAAGGCTGGAAAAAAGAGAAAGAGGAGAAAGGAAGGAAAGCAGAATCAAAGGGGCACGAGAGAAAGGAATTCAGGAGGCTGGGAGGGTGATGTTACCTCCAGGCGGACAACGGTAACATATATCTTCTCCTGAGGTCTGTATAGTAGGGCTGAGCTCCAGCTCTAGGACCCCCCTTTCCCCTACACCTCTAAGCCCAACGGGTCTCTATATATACGCTCTTCAATTCAGTCTTTTTTACGGGCGATTCATGCCCGTGCCACCTCTTGGGTGGCTTAATCTTTATAAATCAATCATCTGTCGTTTACGGGCTCACCATAGCCCGTGCTACTTGGACATTTCGTTCTGAGTAGCTAAATCTAAAACCACAAGAAGATCTGACGGGCCTGCTTGTGGAGTCTTATATCCCAGATATTCACAGTGACTCGAGTTAGTGCCAACAATGTGTCTGTGGGAAGTACTTGTGGGTTTGGTGTTGTGGGGGTCAAGATTACGTCACAGGGGTGCTAGGAACCCATTGGTACCCACTGGTACCCACTGGTACTTATTGGTTCCCACTGGTACCCACTGGTACTCACTGGTAACCACTGGTACACACTGGTACCCACTGGTACTCACTGGTACTCACTGGTAACCACTGGTACACACTGGTACCCACTGGTACTCACTGGTGAGAAATTATGACACTTTGGTTAGTTAATAAGTTTTATAACCTTTGGAGTTATAACAATTCCCGATAGACAGTTATGTACAGTAACTTAAAGTTAATAGTTACGTGTTTACATGTGGAGGAGTCCTCAAGTTTTGAGCTTCATAATAATATGCATTTTGTCCCTTTTGAACCAAAAATTAACGTACCAACCTTACCCACGTAGGTCAGTTTTGACCTCAGTACTTCCTACGTAAAATTCGACTCATATTAAATAATAACTTAAGTAATTCTTCAAGTCACCCCATTCCCTCAAAATTATTTTCTATATATGAGTATATTTTGGTATCAGTCTTTCTTGTAAACATATGTTGTTGAATATGACTGAAAGGGTAAGATTAATGATTCTAACACGAATCTTCTCAATATTTCTTACGTTTTTCTTCACTGTCGGGGGTAATTGAAAAATTAACTCTCCAAAGTTCATTTTCTTATTTTTTATTTATGGTCTGACGCCTAAAAGCGTCTCGCAAGTACTTCTCACACTTTCAAAGACAGGTTTACACATATCATTCATGCTTATATTTACCTTTAATATATTAATATATATATATTATATATATATAGATATATATATATATATATATATATATATATATATATATATATATATATATATATATATATATATTTTAACAATACAACATTTACTTGTTATTTTATTTACAATATATAATAAATTCCAACAAATAATAAATAATAACACCTGTACAAAGTATTAAATAGCTATTCTCACACACAGACACTAAAATAATAAATAAACATACTCTCTGACATATAAATATCAATAAAATATTTATATGTCAGAGGGTATGTAAAATAAAGATTGGCCTAGCAGGAGAAGTAAAGGGCTCTGTGCCAGGAGGATATAGAGGACGTCAGCTGTGTCAGTCAGGGTAATGAGCAGTGTCAGGAGTGATAGTGACCTCAATAGTACGGTCATCAGCATTAGAAGCAGTACTGTTCTTCTTAGTGATAATAATTTTAGCATGAGAAGTAGTGTCAGGGGAAAAAACCCAGTAGTGTCAGCATAGTCTCGAAGGATCACTGGTGTCAGCAATATCGTCGGTAGTGTCAGCAACGTCAGCTTACTATGATTCAGATTTTCAGCTGGGAGTCAGGCTCATGTAAGCAGGAATTAATAGGAATAATGAACCAGACGTCAGCTGTGTCAGGCATGGTTGGGTCAGCCATCAGTAACTTAACAACCAGAATGGTTCGGCTGTTAGTCGCACCTTCCTGCAAGTGTATTTTCTGGCAGCCAATTACAAGTACTTTCTGGCAGCCGATTACAAGTACTTTCTGGCCGCCTCCTCCAAGGCTCTGTAGACGCTGTAGGTGTCATGCTCGGAGTAGTAGCCAGGTTCATCTTGTCTGTAATGATAGCAATCGTAGTAAGGATAACAATATAAATATTAGTAGTAGTAATGAGTGGTTTACTCTAGAGCTAGTAAACCACTTGCAACACTAGTAAAGAACCCATGATAGCGCACTTAAATCCACACACTCAGAGCGTCAAGCGAGGCACTTATCTAGCCGTGACTGAAGGTCCTAATAGAGCCCGTCCTTAGACCAAATCCATTGCCATGAGAACCCCCCCCCCCCTAAACCACCTGGATAGTTCTCTAGATATTTGTGATGGTCTGAAAGCATATTATGGTTCTAGTAATAGTCTTACATATACACTGGCAAGTGAACCTTTGTCCTGAACAGAGATTATTCTTCCGTTATAACCCTATTTGATTATAAATCGTTGGTTTAAAATATAAACATTATATGCTGTAAACACTTTCTTTGGAGAATTTGGTTTTGTGTAAACGGAATTCTCGGGTACATTCATATAGTTTCGAATTCTATATTGTCGTCAATAATTCACTGTATTAACGTAACCTAACCTAGCCTAATCTAACCAAATCTTAACCTAAAGTAATCTTAACCTAACTATGGATAGAGAGTAGATAATGGCACTAATTATGTAGTTCTCAATCCATTCCTGTGAGCGGATTACCTCCCTGAGGACAGGTTGCCTAGTAACACTTAGAACTCACTAAAACAAGTTAAGGACGGCTGAGTGAAGCACTTACGGAATCCCAAAGATGTGAGCGAAGTGTTTGCCGAACTTGGTGAAGGCGGCGACGTGCGTCCCCGTCAGGAGGAAGATGATGAGCTTGATGGCAATGATGGCACCCACCACCAGGATGATGCCAACAACCAGACCTTGCAAGTTGATGACGATCTGCTGGTTAGTGCCAGTGCCTGTCAGGAACTGTCGATCTCCTGTCTCTTCTTCTGCCTCTGCTATTGCTGCTGCCTCTGCTCTCGCTGCTGCTTCTGCTCGTTCTATTGCCTCTTTCGTTGCATCTAATGACTTCTGGGAAGCGTGCCTGCTTATTTTACCCGCTCCTTCGATTTCCTCCAGCTGGTTATCCTGGCGCTGCTGTTCCTCTTGCGGGTTTTGTCCAAGCTGCTGCTGCTGTTCTAATAGTTCCTTCTCTGGGATTGCTATACGTTCTGGCTTTTCATTAAATTCACTTCCTTCCTTACTCCACTTGCTATCTCTCCCCTGATGCTCCGGTATATTGCCTTCGCCTCTCTCTTGTGTGCCTGTCCCGGACAGCAATTTTTGGTCTCCCTGAGCTGGTCGTTCCAGGACGTCTCTGATTTTGGCGGGAAGAGTGTGGGACTGGCTCGACGCCTCCTGCAGCCCTTGGGGCAGGCTCTGCGTCTCCTTCAGGGCGTCCTGGGTCACCCCGCTCACCACACACGCTGCCACAGCCACCAATACCATCACGCCTGGGAATACAGTGACAGTCAGTAATACAACACGAAAGAAGCTGAATTCATCCCCATACAATAGGCTTTTTCATTGATTTGTGTTCATCATATACAGCCCGTCCTCCTAAAATGAAAGAACTCATAGCAACTATTTGATCGGAACTACCAATATGTTGTGAGCAACCACAAGAAAGTTGTTTTTTGTTATTATTAATAAATTTGACCAAACAGGACACTTTGTAACCACAACTTAACAATATGAGACATAACCTACCCTCTCTTAGCAACCCCTAGGCCTACTACACGCTATCTTATGCCTATTATAGTACATATATAGCATGTGCTGTACTACGCCTAGGAAGATTTGTAATTAGGTCTACTAAAATCGTCTGGGGCTAGATTCAGGAAGCAGTTACGCAAGCACTTACAAACCTGTACATCTTTTCTCAATCTTTGGCGGCTTTGTTTACAATTATTAAACAGTTAATGAGCCCCGAAGCACCAGGAGGCTGTTTATAACAATAACAACAGTTGATTGGGAAGTTTTCATGCTTGTAAACTGTTTAATAAAGGTAACCAAAGCCGTCAAAGATTGAGGAAAGATGTACACGTTCGTAAGTACTTGCATAACTGCTTCGTGAATCTGGCCCGAGGTTCTTAGCTTTATTTTGTCCTGACTCTATAAGATATCAAAGTACAACATGAGGTTTACTGGCTGCCGTCACTACATATTGGCGTTTCGGACGACACACAGTCACTATAAGTACTGTTGCATCAGCAGGATGGGTTGACTTGTGACATGAGGTAAGGTAAGTATGAGGAGAGAACGCTACGCCGGTATTACCATCCATTACGTGGAAGGCATATGAGGACAAGGAGCTGGGGTATGAGGACAAGGAGCTGGGGTATGAGGACAAGGAGCTGGGGTATGAGGACAAGGAGCTGGGGTATGAGGACAAGGAGCTGGGGTATGAGGACAAGGAGCTGGGGTATGAGGACAAGGAGCTGGGGTATGAGGACAAGGAGCTGGGGTATGAGGACAAGGAGCTGGGGTATGAGGACAAGGAGCTAGGAAATGATGACAAGGAGCTGGGGTATGAGGACAAGGAGCTGGTATATGAGGACAAAGAGCTAGGACATGAGGACATGGAGCTGGGGTATGAGGACAAGGAGCTGGGGTATGAGGACAAGGAACTGGGGTATGAGGACAAGGAGCTGGGAAATGATGACAAGGAGCTGTGATATGAGGGCAAGGAACTGTGATATGAGAACAAGGAGCTGTGATATGAGGACAAGGAACTGTGATATGAGAACAAGGAGCTGGGATATGAGGACAGAGTGAAACAACAGTGTTCAACGACATAGACTAGTGAAGATTGAACACCGACTCTGCAATGATGACTTAAAACAATCAAAGCCGCCACTCTACTAACAAGTCCAAGTGGATGATGGACTGGTCAGTCCTTGTGGCACATAAGAGACAGTCCAACAGTCTCCCGCTCTAAGTATTTATACTTAACAATGAATTACATTTAATTGATGGTGTTTAAGACATTTGAAGCTAGAAAAGCGATGTTCTTGCAAATGTGAATGACTCAAAAACATCCGGATTGCTTCAGTGTGTCAACGAGACAGGGAGGACTATGAAATTAGTTATGAATTAGTGGAGAACATGATCACTTTCTTTGTTTTGAATACCCAAGCGCCTTGAGGCAGTCGAAGTCCCAATGACGTGAAGTTGAGGACCGCAAGTAACCACTGTCATATTTTCTGAGTTTTAAATATACTTGATGATGAGTCACAATATCGTGGCTGAAGATATGATGATTAAACCACTCATCAGAAGATGAGGAAACGACGACTTTTCGGTCCGTCATGGACCATTATGAAGTCGACTTACTACGTGGTAATTGTTCAGGACGGACCGAAACGTTGTCGTTTTATCATCTTCTGGTCTTTAGTTTAGTCATCCTAAATATACTACTTCTTTCCCTTTCTCTACACTGGTGGTTATCTTCTTGACGTTATCTTGAGATGATTTCGGGGCTTTTTAGTATCCCCGCGGCCCGGTCCTCGACCAGGCCTCCACCCCCACGAAGCAGCCCGTGACAGCTGACTAACACTCAGGTACCTATTTTACTGCTAGGTAACAGGGGCATAGGGTGAAAGAAACTCTGCCCAATGTTTCTCGCCGGCGCCTGAGATCGAACCCAGGACCACAGGATCACAAGTCCAGCGTACTGTCCGCTCGGCCGACCGGCTCCCTGATACAGGGGTCGACGACCTCTGACTCCTGTTAACAGACTGAGAGCCTGTGTTTTCCATAGCTTTTAGCTATGGAAAGTGTTAAGTAGTTTTTTAGGTGTTAACTTAATTTTCCCTTCTAGTTTTCCCTGGAACAACTAGATCCCTAGTTACTACTAGGTCAACAAGGGAGTCAACAGTTAAGGATTGGCACCCAGTCAATCCTCCCAGGCCAGGACTCGAACCCAGAGGTAATTGCTCCCGAGGCATGGATCAAACGTTACCACAAATTATAAACACACAGATTATCATCAAAATTCCCACAAGCCTAAGACAGTCAATTATCTTGAGTGCTTACTTTGACCAGAGAGGTAAACTGGACGGGACTCGACCCCTCACCTTGACTCCTCATTGTTCCGTCTCGTAGGGTCCTTAGCGTCGTGGGCCGTACAAAGGGGAAGTGTCTGGAGCAGTTTGTTGCGTGATGTTGCGTGGCGTCCAAGCTCTAAGTCGCAACGGAGACGCCGTCTCGCGGAAACAAATATATCGCTTGAGCACAATGGCACCAAATGTGGATTGATGATGTTGATGACTTTGCACGATCGCCTGCTGCACCTTGTCGATGTCTGCGGCGACAGCAGCGATGTCTTGATCGCAACGTTCGTTAAAATCTGCGTGTACAGCCTCCGAACTGCAGTGCAGCGTGAGAGAGGAGGCCAGCTGTGAGGGGTAAGAGTGAGGGCTCCCAACTATGATGGCAGACCTCGCCACCCACACCTTATAAACCAAGATGCCGACGCCCATAGTAATGACTAATTACCCCCGTCAATTACCATAGATGATGCTCCACTACACACCAACTATCTGCCCTCGTCCCCCTCAACTCTTAAACACAAGATATGTTATCTTTCGTGAACTCCTTGCGATACTCTCTATAGTTCGTGTCAACATTTGTGTGGGGAGATTAACACGAACATTCGTGTGGGTCCGTGTAAGCGGTGGATATTAAAGCCAGGTAATTTATGGATATGTAGAGCGGATGCTGCATTAATTTGTCCCGTTATAGCGGCAGCACTTTGATGACGTCACGGTAAATCTGTGACGTAGCCTTGACGTAGAGTGATGTCACGTCACTCTGGTCAGGTAACGTGGCCATGAAAAAGGTGACATCACTGAATGACGTCACTGACAGGAGCACTCACACCACAACATATTTTCTGATTCTAAGAAATAATTCAAATTCTGATTTTATCAAAACTCCCACAGAAACCAGTGGCCCAGCCCTGGGCTTTATGGGGGGCTCTGGGCTTTATGGGGGGCTCTGGGCTTTATGTGGCCCTGGGCTTTATGTGGCCCTGGGCTTTATGGAGCCCTGGGCTTTATGTGGCCCTGGCTTCCTCCGGGCCAGGTAACAAAGCCAGGAGAAACCAGCGCTGGTAGGTCCAACTCGCTCTTATGACTGATAGCGGAAGAGGCTTCACACATTTTGCCAGGGAATTAAGTAATTTATTGTGGAAACATGGACCAGTGTCTGCATAAATATGAAAAAAATAGAGCCAAAACGGCTCTGTTCATTATTTGGGAAGGGACGCCGTTTTCTCTCAGGTCCTGGTAATGTAATATAGGTATAAAACTGGGTATTTTGTATCTAAGAAGCTTTATTTACGCATAATACATAAGTTAAATCAACATTTATGTTAAAAATAAGAGATTAGAGGTTGAATTTCAGTACATCTGCATGGTGCCAGAAGCAGCATGACGCCAGCATGTCACTTTTGCTATTCGAGCGGAATGCATCGTTCTTTGTAGGAAGACAGGTTACTCCAGCATGGGGGTATGAGGACAAGGAGTCCTGACAACTGGCAGAATGCTTCATGTCGTAGTTGTAGTGTAGTTTGGGAGATGTGTGGGGGAGACATTACAGCTCCAGGTGCCCTATGGTCTTGGTTCCTTCCCCCCATCCTTGAGACACTGAGCTCTCGTCTCGTCCCGGTCACTGGTATTTAGATGCCGCGTTTTCGATGTTCCGGTGGATGTTGTAGCTCTCCTCTTGGGCGTACCCGGAGGCTGGGGCAGCATACCTGCTGGCAGAGGGACCGTAGCCGTAGCTGGAGGCTGCATATCCTCTGTAAGATGAAGGTCAATGGGGGAGGATGTGAGTACAGTTTTCTTCCTTTACAATCACCCTAACACACACACACACACACCACACACACACACACACACACACACACCACACACACACACACACACACACCACACACACACACACACACACACACAAACACACACACACACACACACATAACATACAATACACAGAGTAGAGGAAATAAAAGAAACAGTTAGCAAAAAATACCTAATTAACCTAATTTAATGTTAATGGAAACAAAACTATACAATATGTTGATTTATAGTACTCATGGGCACTATAAAACGGAAGTGGAAGTTCGAGGAACTATTAAATCAGAATACAACTACATACACAGGCCCCCCTCACTGTGACTCTGACACCTGATAAGAAAAGAAAGGTGGTCCTAGTAATTTACAACTCCAGCAGACAACAGACGACACAGGCAGGATATGATGACAACGAAAGCATGCACAGAGGATAGCAGAGAGCAGCAACAGCATCACACGTTTGAGAGCTAAACAGCTAATCATGGAGACTTAAAGCACAGAGAGATGACTGGGACTCGAGAAAGCCTCGTGATGGAGAAGAACCGTGAGGAGCTAAATTAGTGCAACTTGGGGAGAGGAACTTCTTGATACAACATGTAAAGGAGGACACAAGAGAAAGGGAAGGAGATACGTCGAGTCTACTGGCCCTGGTCTTCACCCAGACCGAGGAAGTCATGGAGAACTGGAGCGCGCAGTACCACTTGTAGCCTGTGTTCATTGTGTCCTGTATGTGTCCTGTCGTTGTGTCCTGGTTGTGTCCTGTCGTTGTGTCCTGGTATGTGTCCTGTCGTTGTGTCCTGGTATGTGTCCTGTCGATGTGTCCTGTCGTTGTGTCCTGGTATGTGTCCTGTCG
>WNGS01165751.1:28988589-28991561 GCA_020271785.1 Procambarus virginalis | reverse complement strand
ATGGGCGCATCCTTAACTGTAGCATCTGTTTAAGGCAACAGTAAGATGTGTACTCGGATGAAAAAAACGATTCATCGCGGCGGGGATGTACCGGGACCTGCCCGAAACGCTACGGTACTAGTGGCGGTACAAGAATGTACAATCTTGTATATATCTCAAAAAAAAAAAAAACCTCTCGAGCCAAAACTCCTACCGACGTAGCCGCTACGACGGCGCTAAGAAGAAAAAACTTTCGTAAGCGCTCGTGAAAATCTGGCTCCTGCGGCTCCAGACTGATAAACCACGGGAAATCAGTCCTCTTTTCGCCCGTATGCGTTAAGTTATTTTCACGCTCAAAAGGGGAAAAATATATTAACTGCAAAAGCACTGGTTAATTATCCCCACTCAACCAAAAATTTGACCTAGACATAAAAATCAAACCACACGGACAATCAAATACAGAAAACGAAGCCCTGACCATCTGATTAGGGCTTATAATAGCACTGATTATCTGTAGAGTCAGATAATCAGCAGGATATCTGTACTACTGCACAAGATCCAGCCCTTGCTGCCCAAGGGCATAAAGCCTAATTAAACACTTTGGCGATTACCCATAAAGCTGAGAGCACATCTGCGTTACCACATAAAGCCTAAAGCACATCTGGCGTTACTACATAAAGCCTAAAGCACATCTGGCGTTACTACATAAAGCCTAAAGCACATCTGGCGTTACTACATAAAGCCTAAAGCACATCTGGCGTTACTACATAAAGCCTAAAGCACATCTGGCGTTACTACATAAAGCCTAAAGCACATCTGGCGTTACTACATAAAGCCTAAAGCACATCTGGCGTTACTACATAAAGCCTAAAGCACATCTGGCGTTACTACATAAAGCCTAAAGCACATATGGCGTTACCACATAAAGTCGAAAGCACGTTACCAAAGTATGGCGTTACAGTACTACATAAAGCTAGACAATTAGATAGAAAGCAGAGACGGCACCACTCCTGTGCCAGATAAGTCCACTACAGGCTCACCAAGCCCGTGCTACTTGGAACTTGTTACGAGTAGTGAATCTATAACAACAACAACAGATAGAAAGGCGGGGCATCCAAGAGCTACAGCTCGATACAGCAGCAAGGGAAGGGAAACTATCAGGAGAAAGCGCCAAGCCATTCCGAATATAAGCACTTGGAAGGGGAAGTAAAGGATTTGGGGGGGGACGAGGGAGGAATGGTGCCCAACCACTTGGACGGTCGGGGATTGAACGCCGACGGCAGGTGCTTCTCACTAAAGTGGAGAGATATGCAGAAAACTGCAATTGCAGTATATTAAGTCAACAATTCTACATGACAGAAAACAGACGGAGGAAGGGCTGTGTGGTGGGTGGGATGAGCACTTACCTCCATGTGTAGGGCAGGAGAAGCACCTACCCTCATGTAGTATGGCAGGAGAAGCACACCGTTATGGCAGAGCACACCGTCATGTGTAGGGCAGGAGAAGCCTACCTCTGCGTAAGCCTCCCTGTAGGACACTGTTGGTAGGGCAGGAGAAGCACCTACCCTCATGTGTTGAGGGAGCACTCCCGGTGGCTTGGTGAGACGAAAAACACGCCAGTCTTCTTGCCCTAGTTTTCTCCTTTTTCTTTCTTGATAAAACTTGCCTAGTCTTCTGCAACACATATCCAACCCCCAGGACATGCTGTTGGCTGGAAAGTGGGAGCTGCATAACTGTACACACAACTGACCGTCTCCGTTCCTACTCTCTCATTCCTTGCCGCACCTGTGCAGTGTTGGGCTCAGCCTTTACACTTTTGTTTTCTCTTAACCAATTAGTGTGTTTCCTGCACCATTCTCTCTCAATATTATTCCATACCTAGCTATAGAGACATACGGCAAACTAGTACCCCAAAATGCTTAGCGTATTAGGGACTTGATTCAGTAAACATTTTCAGTACCTATTAATTAAGCACTGCACCATGTTTTGTACATTTATGTTTAATTATTAATATTATTATACCCTATTTAATAAAAAAATCGAGTGCGGCAGGATTCAACTCCCATTTATGCAAGTACTTGTACTTACGAATTCTCAATCATTGACGGCTTTGTTTACAATTGGTTAAAGAGGTTTACGTGCATCGGAACTTCCCAATCAAATGTTATTATCTGTATAGACAGCCCCCTGGTGTTCCTGGAGCTCATAAACTGTCTATTTATGTAAACTAAGCCGCCGAAGACTGTGAAAGAATATGCTTGCGTAACTGATGAAGGGATTCCGTTGCGAGACGTGAAGATCCAAGGGGTCCAAGGGTCGGGAATAATTTTTGGCTCTTATTTTTCTCTGAGATTTTCCGTCAGCTCCAGGCCAAGTTGCTTGGCTGAAGGGGTCAGACCCTTGTCTACCTTTAAGGTTGTTTAACAAGGAGAGAACTTGCAGGACCTCGTGTGTAAGTTAACCTTCATCGTTGTCCCCTCGTTCTACCACATTTTAATTTAAAAATATGCGTTATCCAGTTTATATATTCCCCCTTTCAAGATCTTGTCCTGAGACTCAATTTTTGAACTAAGAGAGGCTTATTTTTGTAACAAATAAGGTATATAGACAGGAACACATCTGGTATATAGACAAAGGGGCAGAAAATTGCAAATACAGTATTGTAGTATGAATATACAAAGGGACACAACAATCCTGATACTGTATAGGACAAAAGAGACACAAATTCGGTACATAAACTAAGGGACACAAATTTGGTACATAATCAAAGGGACAAACAATACAGTGTTATAGACAGGGGACACAAATCTGGGTATATAGACAAGGGGGGACACACAATTCAGACTTAGACAAAGACACACAAATGTGGTGTATAGACAAAGGAACAGAAAGTTATTAAAAAGAGAAATGCTTTGGATCAGTTTGGTCACCTGAGAATGTTTTAATGCCAAGACAGTATGAAGAATATATAGGAGAAAGGTCAAGATAAGTAT
>WNGS01165751.1:28963589-28978589 GCA_020271785.1 Procambarus virginalis | reverse complement strand
AGACAGGAAGGTATAGGTGGAGACAGGGAGGTGAAGGTTGGAGGCAGGGAAGTGAAAGGTGAAGACAGGGAGGTGTAGGTGGAGACAGGGAGGAGTAGGTGGAGACAGGGAGGTGTAGGTGGAGACAGGGAGGTGTAGGTGGAGGCAGGGAGGTGTAGGTGGAGGCAGGGAGGTGTAGGTGGAGGCAGGGGTGTAGGTGGAGACAGGGAGGTGTAGGTGGAGACAGGAAGGTATAGGTGGAGACAGGGAGGTGAAGGTGGAGGCAGGGAGGTGTAGGTGGAGGCAGGGAGGTGTAGGTGGAGACAGGGAGGGTAGGTGGGGCGGGAGTGTAGGTGGAGACAGGAGGGTGTAGGTGGAGGCAGGGAGGTGTAGGTGGAGGCAGGGAGGTGTAGGTGGAGGCAGGGATCGGTAATTACCAGAATGTGCCAAGTCAGTATGACTATACAGTATAGTATAGGAGGAAGGGAGGTGAGGAAGTAAGCCATAAATTGTATTTTATTAGAGAACAATTTTAGCCAGCAAAATAGCATTGTTTTATTTTCCTTGATTTTTGTTTCATTGTGTTGTAGTGTTTGATGGGTGCAAATTCTATACTCAGGTTTGTCTTGCTTTTACCTTTGATGTTGATGTGTTTTGTATCACTGAAGTTCATAAGGTGTTGCAGCTGGTTCTTAAGTGTGATGCAATCACTACAAGTGGTATACACACACACACCACACCTATACAGTACTTATATTGTAAATATAACACTTAGTTTAAGTGGGTGCTTACCCAAGTGTTGCATAGATAAAAAAAAATGCTAGATCACTATTTTAACAGAATCATAAAAAAATTCAGTTATACTATCCACTGGCTAAAATATGCTTTAATAAAA
Organism: Procambarus virginalis; assembly: GCA_020271785.1. NCBI lineage: Eukaryota > Metazoa > Arthropoda > Malacostraca > Decapoda > Cambaridae > Procambarus > Procambarus virginalis. The sequence continues at coordinate 28,977,715 of WNGS01165751.1, read as the reverse complement.
TTCATTTTATAACTTCTTGTTTTCCTAACCCCTCACTGCACCTTCACCTCCCTGACCTCACCTCAACCCTCCTTTTCCCTTTACAAGCACTAAATTCTATGTACCTGTTATATAATAAAGTCAGCTAGCTTTTCCCCAATATCAAATATATATAGGAGAAAGATAAAATTGAAATATCTGTTAAATGCTGACCACTGTCAGTAAATCAAAAAGCTTCAAACAGACTGCGAACCACCCCATACGTTTTTGCTCATCCTTGCCCCTATACACATTCCTGGACACTCCACTGATTCTCTCCCCATACTTATCTTGACCTTTCTCCTATATATTCTTCATACTGTCTTGGCATAAACATTCTCAGGTGACCAAACTGATCCAAAGCATTTCCTTTTTAATAACTTTTTGTTCCTTTGTCTATACACCACATTTGTGTGTCTTTGTCTAAGTACTGAATTTGTGTGTCCCCCCTTGTCTATATACCAGATTTGTGTCCCCTTGTCTATACACTGTATTGTTTGTCCCTTTGATTATGTACCAAATTTGTGTCCCTTAGTTTAGTACCGAATTTGTGTCTCTTTTGTCCATATACAGTATCAGGTTGTGTGTGTCCCTTTGTATATACATACATTACAATACTGTATATTGAATTTGTCTGCCCCTTTGTCTATATACCAGATGTGTTCCTGTCTATATACCTTATTTGTACAAAAATAAGCCTCTCTTAGTTCAAAAATGAGTCTCATGGACAAGATCTTGAAAGGGGGAATATATAAACTGGATAAAGCATATTTAAATTAAAATGTGGTAGAACGAGGGGACAACGATGAAGGTAGACTTACACACGAGTCACTGCAAGTTCTCGTCCTTGTAAACAACCTTAAAGGTAGACAAGGAGTCTGACCCCTTCAGCCAAGCCAACTTGGCCTGGAGCTGAGGAAAATCTCAGAGAAAAATAAGAGCCAAATATTCCCAGACCCTTGGACCTTGGATCTTCACGTCTCGCAACGGAATCCCTTCATCAGTTACGCAAGCATATTCTTTCACAGTCTTCGGCGGCTTAGTTTACATAAAATAGACAGTTATGAGCTCCGGAACACCAGGGGGCTGTCTATAAGAATAATAACATTTGATTGGCAAGTTCCGATGCTCGTAAACTCTTTAACAAATGTAAACAAAGCCGTCAAATATTGAGAATTCGTAAGTACAGTACTTGCATAAATGGGAGTTGAATCCTGGCCCTCGATTTTTTTATAATAGGGATAATAATATTAATAATTAAAAATAAATGTACAAAACATGGTGCAGTGCTTAATTAATAGGTACTGAAAATGTTTACTGAATCAAGTCCCTAATACGCTAAGCATTTTGGGGTGGACTAGTTGCCGTATGTCTTGTATAGCTATGTATGGAATATATATTGGAGAGAGAATGGTGCAGGAAACACATAATTGGTTAAGAGAAAACAAAAGTGTAAAGGCTGAGCCCAAACTGCACAGGTGCGGCAAGGAATGAGAGAGAGGGAACGGAGACGTCAGTTGTGTGTACAGTTAATGCAGCTCCCACATTTCCAGCCCAACAGCATGTCTGGGTTGGCTATGTGTTGCAGGAGAAGACTAGGCAAGTTTTCAAGAAAGAAAAAGGAGGGGAAAACTAGGCAAGAAGACTGGCCGTGTTTTCGTCCACCAAGCTGCCCCAAACACGAGGTAGGTGCTTCTCCTGCCCTACACATGAGGGTAGGTGCTTCTCCTGCCCTACACATGAGGTAGGTGCTTCTCCTGCCCTACACATGAGGGTAGGTGCTTCTCCTGCCCTACACATGAGGGTAGGTGCTTCTCCTGCCCTACACATGACGGTAGGTGCTTCTCCTGCCCTACACATGACGGTAGGTGCTTCTCCTGCCCTACACATGAGGGTAGGTGCTCCTGCCCTACACATGAGGGTAAGTGCTCAGCCCACCCACCACACAGCCCTTCCTCCGTCTGTTTTCTGTCATGTAGAATTGTTGACTTAATATACTGACAATCTGCCAGTTTTCTGACATATCTCTCCACTTTAGTGGAGAAGCACCTGCACGTCGGCGTTCAATCCCCGACCGTCCAAGTGGTTGGGCACCATTCCTCCCCGTCCCACCCAAATCCTTATCCTGACCCCTTCCAAGTGCTATATAGTCGGAATGGCTTGGCGCTTTCTCCTGATAGTTCCCTTCCCTTTCTGCTGGATCGAGCTGTTAGCTCTTGGATCCCGCCTTTCTATCTGTTGTTGTTGTTATAGATTCAGCTACTCGGAACAAGTTCCAAGTAGCACGGGCTATGGTGAGCCTGTAGTGGACTTACCTGGCACAGGAGTGGTGCCGTCTCTGCTTTCTATCTAATTGTCTAGCTTTATGTAGTACTGTAACGCCAGACTTTGGTAACGTGCTTTCGACTTTATGTGGTAACGCCATATGTGCTTTAGGCTTTATGTGGTAACGTCATATGTGCTTTAGGCTTTATGTAGTAACGCCAGATGTGCTTTAGGCTTTATGTGGTAACGCCATATGTGCTTTAGACTTTATGTAGTAACGCCAGATGTGCTTTAGGCTTTATGTGGTAACGCCATATGTGCTTTAGACTTTATGTAGTAACGCCAGATGTGCTTTAGGCTTTATGTGGTAACGCCAGATGTGCTTTAGGCTTTATGTGGTAACGCCAGATGTGCTTCAGGCTTTATGTGGTAACGCCAGATGTGCTTCAGGCTTTATGTGGTAACGCCAAAAGTGTTTAAATTAGGCTTTATGCCCTTGGCAGCAAGGGCTGGATCTTGTGCAGTAGTAACAGATAATCACTGCTGATTATCTGACGCTACAGCAGATAATCAGGGCTATTATAAGCCCTAATCAGATGGTCAGGGCTTCGTTTTCTGTATTTGATTGTCCGTGTGGTTTGATTTTTATGTCTAGGTCAAATTTTTGGTTGAGTGGGGATAATTAACCAGTGCTTTTGCCAGTTAATATATTTTCCCCATTTTGAGCGTGAAAATAACTTCCTTAACGCATACGGGCGAAAAGAGGACTGATTTCCCGTGGTTTATCAGTCTGAGCGCAGGGGCCAGATTCACGAAGCAGCTTACGAATGTTTTTCTTCTTAGCGCCGTCGTAGCGGCTACGTCGGTAGGAGTTTGGCTCGAGAGGTTTTTTTTTTTTGAGATATATACAAGAGTTGTTACATTCTTGTACAGCCACTAGTACGCGTAGCGTTTCGGGCAGGTCCCTGGAATACGATCCCCGCCGCGATGAATCGTTTTTTCATCCAAGTACACATTTTACTGTTGCGTTAAACAGAGGCTACAGTTAAGGAATTGCGCCCAGTAAATCCTCCCCGGCCAGGATACGAACCCATGACATAGCGCTCGCGGAACGCCAGGCGAGTGTCTTACCACTACACCAGGGAGACTGATGTAGTCTTAGTCTTAGTTCCGGTGGTTGAAGTTTTAATGCATTGTGTCGGGGACATGAAGCCAGTATATACATATAGTTTATGATTATATACTATCATATGTGTGCGACAGCTTACATATGATAGTATATTACGTACCGTATCAACCTACCCTCCAGGCTTTGCACCCTGGAGAGGCCACTCCAGACCGACAACCAGAGCGCAACTCCATAGTCTCCTGAGATTGATGGATGCCTACTACTATTATATTATTATATCAAGGTCTCCCCCCTCCTCGGCCCTCCCTAGGGTCGAATTACTGACCCCCCACCCCAAGATGCAACCCCCACAACAAGCTGACTAACTCCTCGGTACCTATTTACTGCTAGGTGGACAGGGGCATTAGGTGATAGGAAACGCGCCCAGCCGTTTGCGGGGAGGGAGGGGGGGGGGGGAGTGAAAGGCACTGGAGGAGGATGGAGATTACGCTCTCGTTCACACTTATCAAATGTAATTTGTTGATGGTCTTTCTTGAAGGTTGAGTAGGTGGGGGTAGATGGTAGGGTGGGGTGGTGGTTGTGGGTGGGGGTAGTTGATAGGGTGGGGTGGTGGTTGTGGGTGGGTGGGTGGGGGGTAGTTGGTAGGGCGGGGTGGTGGTTGTAGGTGGGGGGTAGTTGATAGGGTGGGGTGGTGGTTGTGGGTGGGTGGGTGGGGGGTAGTTGGTAGGGTGGGGTGGTGGTTGTGGGTGGGTGGGTGGGGGTAGTTGATAGGGTGGGGTGGTGGTTGTGGGTGGGTGGGTGGGGGTAGTTGGTAGGGCGGGGTGGTGGTTGTAGGTGGGGGTAGTTGATAGGGTGGGGTGGTGGTGTGGNCTAACTGAACCTATCTAAACCTAACCTAAACTAACACAACTACGTCAATAATTGTTCCTAATATAATAATAACAATTAAATAAACTAATTTGAAAACAATTTATTGAAAATAAAAAAAATCACTACCTATTAGGCAAATCGGGCCTTGCATAGTAGGCCAAAAAGTGCATTCTGGCTACTAGGTACAATATATATATATATATATATATATATATATATATATATTATTCTCTACAGTATATATTATATAATGTACGTGTGTATGCATCGTATACCTAATGTATTGTTTTAGGTATTGTTACATTAATATTTTTTTCTCTAGCTTATGATGTCAGCTTCATCATTGCAGTTGTTTGTCAAAATAGCATTATAGGCTATCACAGTTCTTGGAACTGAAGGAGAGAAAAATGAGTGTTCTATGTAGTGTAACTATGGAGGTATATTTTAAGAGGGATCCAGTAGGCTGTTGCCTTGTGGGGGTGAAGACAAGAGATTCAATAGGACTGGTAAAATGTGTGGCTCCAAATGATGATGTCCGATAGTCTCCTCATTAAATTCAGGATAAACAAGGCTGTTAGAAAGGGATATTAAGTGTTGAAGATTGGGATCCATTGTGAATTTACTTTGTCTTCAATAAGTTTATGTTTTTTAGGGCATTTCATAGACGGGTGTGTGTTATACCTTGATGCAATTGGTTGTTTGTATTTTAACAATTCTTAGTCATAATTAGTGACTAAAATTACAGGAAATGGCTAGTGCTGAAATGAAGGCATTACGGGAGAAGTTTACTAAAGAAGCCATCGATGACCATCAACTTGCTGTTGCTCAAGGTACCAAGACAGATCTGCTCAAGTGTGGCAAGTGTGGGCAACGGAACTGCACATACAAACAGGTACTTTTTCAGCTTTACTTACTGTTCTTTGCTTTTGGGTTAGTTTAATGTAAGTGGTGCTTACTGGTTTTTGCATTTCTAAAATTTACTTTAAAATCTATTTTTCAGAATATTTATAGACTCATTGCATGTCATAGTTGTTAAGTCTTATACTTTAATACAGTTTTATACTGTATATTATCACTAAATACTGTTTACAGTATTTTTATATGTGCAAGACTTGATTACTGTATTATCTAATGCATCATTAAATAAATTTCTCAATTTTTTTAAGAACATTAGCTTTCCTTATTACTCGTAATTGTGATATGCCTTGCCTTGATTTATAGCCTTCCATCTAGAAGCCAAGTAGAATGCTGAAGATGAGCCAGTCTTCACATTATAAGCATTGTTGTGTATTTCAGTCAGTATGCCAGCTCAGTTTTGATAATTTTGTATGGTGCTTGAATTTAAACTTCTATTTACTAATAAGCACTTGTGTTTCTGAACAGATGCAGACCAGAAGTTCTGATGAACCTATGACCACATTTGTGTTATGCAATCATTGTGGTAATCGCTGGAAGTTTTGCTGAGCTTCAAGTCACAGGAACCCAATATATATACCCCAAAGGATTTCTTTGTTTTTGTAAAGAAATTGTTAATCATTGGTTGCTCCCAAAAGTTAATATATTAGACAATTTGATATAATATGACCAACCTTTGAATAGCTCTGCTGCATGTAATCTTGTACATGTGGCATGCGGTTTACCTTTAGAGCCTACCGAGCCATTGGAAAATGGCTCGGTAAGGCTCTATTCCACATGCTTATAACTTGATGTTATGGAATACATCCAGTTGAGCATTTCAAGGTAAAAATTACATACATTGAAGACAAATGTAGAAATAAAAAGTATATAATTTTGTAAATCTTTAAAGTTTACAAACTGTAGACATCACCATCATTATTCATTTTGAATATTTCATGTCAAATACATCATAATTATTATTATATGTACTAATGTCTTATAAATCACTTCCCTGTTTCCAACTTAGTATTTACTAATAAAACTTTTCTGCCGTGATATTGATGAATTATGCAAGATTAGAATCGAGAAAGTCTACATTATACATTGATAACCTTCTCGACATAGGGAGGGTGCGTGTTATACTGTGTGTGTGGAGAGCAAGTGTATTAACACTACTTGAGGATATATCAAGTTTTATTCATCGATTTATATGCCATTGGTAAAGCATATAATTAATTTTGTATGGGGTTATGTGATCAAGTTAGGTGATGAGCTGACCACTCGCCATTCTGGATCATGGGTGAAAAGCTATAAACATCCAGGCGTATTTATCCCATTGAAGGGATTTTGTTACAAGAAAATTGTAGAAATCTTACTAGTTTTATTAAAAAAAAAAGAAAGTTTTATAAAAAGTTCATTTTACATTTTGTCCAAAAAATTGTTGACCCAATCCTCCTATAGTCTTCAAGGCTTGACTATGACAGTTACTTTCTTTAGATAATCACTTGAGCAATAGTTAATTTTCTTCATACAAAATATTTTGCTATCAGCCTCAAAGTTTGAGTTGCATCTAATACTTGCCTGAATGTGAGGTCCATGTATTTTTTTAATTTTTTTTTAGATGTATATTATTCTGATAGGAAGCTAATTATGAAATGAGACCGACATTTGGATTACATTTTGCAGGTGTATAATTTGATGTTGGTAAAACATATTTAAATGTTAATGATACCAATTTACGTACGAATTACTGGAAAGTTTGGCATTGTACTTTACCATTCCAGAATTGAGAGAAAGCTTATATGAAAAGAAATTTTCACCAAGAAGTAACATATTTATTTAAAACATTTCCCTATGCTATATAAATGATAACTGTTTTTGGAGTGTGTAACACATTAGACATGCTTTTCATGTTAACAATACTTTTCATTTCAGAATGTAGCATATCTATGCCTATTGTCCTATATTTTTTAAGCTAGAAAAAATGATTTTTTTTTTTAAGTCATATTTAAATCTGTACTCATTCATATTATTAAACTTTTTTATGGATATGTAGGACCAAAATTTTTTCTTTTTTTAATATTGGATTATTTCCAATCTTAATGCTTGAACTACTAGATAATACAGTTTTCATATCCTGAGTACTGTGTTCTTATCAATACAATTGTACCTGTAGATAAATTGTTTTATTTTTCTCTCCAAAAATACATGACTTAAATTCAAGAGAAAACACTACAGTACATGTGGCTATCCACTCACAAATTGAGAACAAATTGTCAGCGTAGGTAGAAATGAGAAAATATCAGATCAAGTGAAATATTTGTATGGCAGCTGCAACACTGTTAGTAATTAGTCTTCCACAGCCTGTTGACCAGCATCCCATTGTTTGCTTAATCCTTCCCGGTTTGGTGCCTTCTATTGATAATTACTTACTTGGTCCTTCACACCTGGTCACTCCACTTTCGTACATTCGTACCTTCTCGTAATACACTTACCTTAGTCCATGCATTCTCTGTGGTCACTTATCAAACATTCATCTCTCAATTTTCTTTTTCCCCCTCTCCTCTCTCAATAACTTTTCCATCCCACTATTACCTTCTTTCTGCTAAGTTTGCTAGTGTCCTTGAGTATTTGTCTTTTTTTAGATACTAAAGCTGCTTAGTTCTATAGCTTATAGGAATTTTTTTTTTTTCACCTTTTTTGTTTCTCACCGACTGTGTGTCCTTTACAGCCAGCCATGCAACAAGTTTGGACAGTCAAATCTTGTTTAAGATTCTCATTATTTTAAGTATTATATTTTAAGCTTAGAGTTTTTATACTCTCTACATGGACTTTGCTAAATCAGGTGTGAAAATGTTAAGACGTGACTGGTATGACTGGCACGGAATGGTATGACGTGTGTATTTACGGAATGTGCTTTTTTTTTTTTTTTTTTTTGGAGGGGGCGCGTGTGCATGTGTGTGCAACAAATTCCCACAATGAGGGCATTATTAGAATCAAGTTGCACTATGACAGAAAGCTTATGATTTAAAATAGGATAGATAAATTACATATTTTACCAAGCTGAGAATGGGAGTGATTTATCAGTGTATGTGCAGGATAATTGTTCTAAAATTTAATAACTCTATGCTGAATGCATATTAATTGTTTTTTGTTCCAATTTTACATTTAACTTAACCCACTAATTTTACCAAGATTGTTCCAATTGCTCACTTAAGTTATTTAATAAACAATTCAATAAATTTTTAGTTCTTATAGAGATTAAGATTAACCAATTACATATAAAATAAAATTAATTACTATTAATAACTTCAATGTATAGATGTACATAAATATCAGTGGCACCTTAAACACCAACCTTTTGTTATATACTCCAGAAAATTAATTTCTGAGTATTTAGACATCAATTTAACAATTCTAAGCAAATCAAGTTTTGCAAACTAAGAGTGAGAATGAATTCTTTATGTATAATACTGCATTGCCAACAGTTTATGGTTCTGCTCATACAGTGTTCATCACTTCATTATATTGAATAAACATTGTCTAAATAGTTTTTTCTTTCATTATACAGCAATATATATATATATAACTGATTTGCACGTATTTGTATATCCAAACAAAGGATATATGACCATAAATGGGTGCATAATGTAGAAATGTTTATAAACTAGTCAATTCAGTGGCATCTCGCATTTCTTATATTGGTTTTACCATACTTTCTTCTCATGATGCCTCTTGCACCTTACGTCATTTATCCAATTTATTGCGTGAATATGCTAGAGATCATTTATTTCCGAACATATTAATACCAAAATCATGCTATAATCCTTTGAATAGTTTTGCAGACAGGAAATGAGAATACAAAATTTAAGTTATGCACCACTTATAGTTGATGGCAGTGCAAAATACCTTGTGCTCACTTTCAAAATTGATTGAATATTTTAACACTAATATTCCAACCTGTCGGCGTGTACCTGACCAAAAATGATTGGTAATCTTAAGATCTCACTCATTGATGCCTAAGATGTCTGTATTTTAGTTTTTCATTTGTTTTCTTGGGGGCTATAAATTTTGTGTAAAAATTTATAACAGATGAATACAAAACAAATTGCAGTATGATAATAGATTATGGGTGACTACTAAATACATGAATGTTTATGAACAATTCAACATTACTTTTTTTTTTAAATAAATGATACATGATTAGTCTACATTGTTGCAAAAAAAATATATATTTTATATATATAAAATATATATACTTTCTGGAAAAGTATGAAAGTAACGCACACAAATATTGTGAAAATACTGTACCAGCAGAGCAATCAATGTCTTGGACGATAAGTGGTTGGCGGAGGTGATCTCTGGATGTTTCTTTGATTAGTATCCTGGTAAGCTGTGCCAACACTGCTCAAAAAAAAATAGATTTTGGAAATTTGCGATGGATGATGCAGTTAGCTCATCTGGAACAGATGACAGGTTTACCATCGTCAGATCATTTAATTATAAAAGAATTAAATTTGTTCATGTTAATTTAATATTTTTTTGCACATATTTTATTTAAAAATACCTATGACCATAAATAAAAACAAATTTATTTAAATATTTGTAAACACAGCAGTGCCTCAAACATAACATTGTGCCTATACTTGAAAGGACATAAATTTCTAAACATTTTGAATCCAAAATCAATGTTCTGACCCTATAAATAGACTTGCATAAAAGAAATGAATGCCAGTATAAACATTTCATGTATCAAGTGAGAATGAACTCCATCTCTGTCTGGAAAGCAAAAAAAAAAAAAAGTTCAAAAGAATGAGGTAGAAAACGTTTACCAATGCTTGTGCTGTGTAAAGGCTGACCCCGAACTACAGATGTCGCTGCCAGAGGCTGCAAGTGCTGTGCAAGGAGGAGTGAGAGAGGATAAATGGAGCTATCTTGTGAATGCAGCCATTAATAACCAGCACTAGCATGTGTGGAGCATGTCTGCTTATATGCTAAGTTTGCTGAGAAAAACAGGTAGGATAATTGATAGCATTTGGTTAACCCTCTTTCCTTCCCTATCCCAGCACATTACACACACTAATAGGTAGCAAGTCGACAAAAATTATTCCCAATAGCAGTCGACATTTTGAAACAGAATGCATTCGTTTATTTTTACAAAGTACTGTACAAAAGTACTTTACAGTACTTTGTACAAATAAGTGAATGCATTCTGTTTCATAATGTTGACTGCTTTTGTTACTACAAAACATAAAAGGGAAGGTGATGTCCTGTGTAAACATTTTTTTTCTTCTTTTTAAGTACTGTACTGTATTATAGATTACATGACTCTCAAAATGACTTCTGAATTAATTTGCTATTAAATTTTGTAATTCAACACTGAAATATCATTGTTGTGTTGTTAATTCAGTATTTCTTTTTGGGTATTTTTTCTTCATAAAAAATATTTAAATGATTTACTTGGCTATGAAATGCACTTTAGATATTCATTATAAATTTGCTTTGAAACAAATATCACTTGCCTAGAGAATACAACAAATAAAAGAGTAAAGTATATTCTCAGCCTTGTAATCATTAGTTAAAAGCTACCTATATTATGTTGTGAGCGCTGTGATGTAATGGTCAACATGCCCATCTCTTGGGAAAATGACCTGGATGGTAACATTAGCAGACGATGATCTGGGGAATAAAAATGTACCAAACAACGTAACCAGTTCTAGCCCCGTGCTTAAATCCCAGCGTGATATGTTCATCTTTGCACCGACAGGGGTGAACAGCCTCACCCTCTTGTAATGGCAGGGGTGAACAACTTCTTGAGCTGATAGTTAAGGCCTGTTGAATGGTGTGACTAGAGTACACACACCTATTGTGAAGGGCCCCTGATCTAGTATGAGAGCCAACTTATCCAGTGGTGCTCAATGACCTAAGTACAGTATAGGGCTTGGCAAGGGCCTAAATTTGGGTTATAAATTTAAACCGTTCAGAACATGCAGGTCTCCTCAACCTAGGAAAAGGCTGTTTGAATGTGTAGTACACAGTTTTGTCCTTTCTTCATTAAATGCTAGATAATGTTTATTTCACTTATTTTTTATTTTTTTAATATTTAATGTTTTTAATTAAACAAAATAGATGCACAAAACTACGTAAAACAGTTTGGTGTTCTGCTGCTAATGTATTTTTTTATACTTTACAATTCAATGCTTGGCAGGCATTAGGATACTCACAAATTTTAATGTTTTTATAGTCAAGAATTACAAAATGATATGATGCTGTACAGTATTGAACTTACACTGTTGGCACATAAAATGTAAATACTGTATTTGAAGTTTGACAGTTACTGCAATCACACTGTTAGAGGTTAATGTTGTCAAAGTAAACCGACTGCTCCTTACTTAGTAGCTTAGCAATTATTCTTGAATTTGCCCTAAATCTGGATTCTTTTAACTAGTATTTCATTGGTTTTAATAATATTCCCTATAGCTTTTCTAATGAGATGTTTTCGTGACCAATAACTGTCTCAATTCTCTTTCGTTCAAAGGTCCTGTTGTATAGTTCTCTAACAACTATTCCTTCACCTCTCATTTCTTTAGGTTATGATGATTCAATACCTTGATAACTGGGCCCCAACCTCCTTCGAATAGGGCCTGGATGCCTAGCTGGCTTAAAAGTTTATCCTGATGCGCCACCATCATAGCTTTTCCAGATTCTTTCCATCATTTAGGACGTGAGGACTAACTGCCATAATAATAACTTAATTTGCCACTATTACATGTTTACTTGAATGCTTCTTTTGTAAGTAGGTTATTATGGTTTTACCATAACAGCTTGCCTTGATCCACAACAATTACCTCTCCCTGGATCCTATCATTATGCTTATGCCAGGCTTGTTAACTGTCCAGATAATTAGCTCTGACTTTATGCATCTACAAGCTGATGTTACAAACAGGTTAACTGTGCATTTGTTTTTCCCTGACAGGCTGTTGAGAATGCGCAAGGAATAGACAGGGGAGAAAATGAAGATCAGGTGCAACACTGCCTGTGCCAGGAGCAGCACAGCGTTCTCTGTGACCCCATCACTTACCAACGGCATCACCAGGTGAACCTTTAATAAAGTGCAATTTGTCAAGTGTGCACTTTAGACAGCTGGTTGATTGTTGTAAATTTATTGCATATTCTGTACTCTTTTTTAACATACTAAATCTAAATAATTAACTGGTATCTTATATGACAGGAACTGGCTAGTGCTGAGATGAAGACTCTACGTGAGAATTTCACACAGGAAGCCATTGAAATTCATCAGCTAGCTGTTGCTCAAGATACTAAAACAGATTTGCTCAAATGTGGAGAATGTGGACAGCGAGACTGCACTTACAGCCAGGTAGTTGTCATTTTTTACATCTATTCCTCTGGTTTACTGTACTGTAAATCTATTTATTGTAAGTGATGTTCACATTTTTCAAGTTTTAAAAGACTTCTTTATAGAAAATTACTAGAATTTTATTGTCATGAAATCATTGATAACAGGAGAGACTTTTTGTTCTTGAGGACGTAAGCAATTTATATTTATCTAAAGGTACGTTTAAAGGACACAGCTTATCCAACTTTTAAATAACACCTTAGCTTTCCTTATTACTCTTTTTTCTTGTCTACTGTCCCTTGATTTGTACACATCCATTTAGAAATCTAAAAGAATGCTGAAGAATAAAGGAAAAAAGTCAGGATACCAGCTAAATTTTCATAATTTTGTGTTATATAGGATTCACAGACTTCTGTCAACTAATAAGCACTTGGATCTCTAAACAGATGCAGTCCAAAAGTTCTGATGAACCTATTACGACGTCTGTCTTGTGCAATCATTGTGGTAAACGTTGGAAGTTCTGCTGAGCTATGAGTCAAAAGACACCAAATATGCCCCAAAGGATTTCTTTGTTTTTGTAAAGAACTTGGCAATTATTTGCTGCTCCAAAAATTTAATTAAATATAAGATTTGGCATTAACATCTTCAACCCTGTGCAGATAAAGCATGAATCATGACCATCTTCAACCCTTAAAAAAGGTACTTAATGCATGTGATTATATATGTACCATTACTTGTTATGTGTGACTTACTGAACTGCTTAAAAAGTGGCTCAGTAAAGCTCACATTTGTAATGTTTCTGACTTATAATGTTTCAAAATTCATGTTGTTGAGTATTCCAAGGTTGCAAAGAAGTGAATTCTTTGATAACAAAGATATGTAGGCATCATTTAACTACAGTAATTTTGAATTATTTCATGTTAAGTATTGAACAATAGAATAGTTATCATTTACACTGTGTAATATAACTTATGAATACCTTCTCTGTATCCCAGCATCGTAATTCACAAATGAAACTTCATCACCTTATGTACTGTGTTATATTAGATAAGACTTTGAACTTTTAAGATTCTGCATTATATTCCAGTGTTGGCTGACAACTAATTTTAGTACTGTACAGGGCAATGCATGACTATGCAATGAGCTGGTTTTTTCAACATTTCACTTGGAAAAATATATAGCTTTACATTCCGACATTTATTGTTATTAGGACATGTGATTACAAATACAGTGTATTTGTATAGGGTTATGTGACTGTAAAGTTCTTTTATGTTCCAATAACATTCATTCCTTTGATGAGATTTTGTGTAAATACAATACAGTGTTTGATTACGTTGTGTTGTATCCTGGATTTGAATTTACCAGGTAGTACTGTATTCTGAAGTGACGACCAATTCCACATGGATTACCGTTTTGAAAATACATAATTTTATGTCAATGTGTAGCAGCTCACCAAAATCTAACTAGTTATTTATTTATTGTAATAACTTGCATGAGTTCCATACTTAGAGTTTAGTCTTGTACATTACAATTCCAGAATAGTTAAAAAAAAACTTGTATAAAACATACCACTAGGCAACTCATTGCCCT
>WNGS01165751.1:28958589-28961089 GCA_020271785.1 Procambarus virginalis | reverse complement strand
AGGTGTAGGTGGAGACAGGAAGGTATAGGTGGAGACAGGGAGGTGAAGGTGGAGGCAGGGAAGTGAAAGGTGAAGACAGGGAGGTGTAGGTGGAGACAGGGAGGTGTAGGTGGAGACAGGAAGGTATAGGTGGAGACAGGGAGGTGAAGGTGGAGGCAGGGAAGTGAAAGGTGAAGACAGGGAGGTGTAGGTGGAGACAGGGAGGTGTAGGTGGAGACAGGGAGGTGTAGGTGGAGACAGGGAGGTGTAGGTGGAGGCAGGGAGGTGTAGGTGGAGGCAGGGAGGTGTAGGTGGAGGCAGGGAGGTGTAGGTGGAGGCAGGGAGGTGTAGGTGGAGACAGGGAGGTGTAGGTGGAGACAGGAAGGTATAGGTGGAGACAGGGAGGTGAAGGTGGAGGCAGGGAGGTGTAGGTGGAGGCAGGGAGGTGTAGGTGGAGACAGGGAGGTGTAGGTGGAGGCAGGGAGGTGTAGGTGGAGACAGGGAGGTGTAGGTGGAGGCAGGGAGGTGTAGGTGGAGGCAGGGAGGTGTAGGTGGAGGCAGGGATCGGTAATTACCAGAATGTGCCAAGTCAGTATGACTATACAGTATAGTATAGGAGGAAGGGAGGTGAGGAAGTAAGCCATAAATTGTATTTATTAGAGAACAATTTTAGCCAGCAAAATAGCATTGTTTTATTTTCCTTGATTTTTGTTTCATTGTGTTGTAGTGTTTGATGGGTGCAAATTCTTTTGTTTTCTCTTAACCAATTATGTGTTTCCTGCACCATTCTCTCTCAATATATATTCCATACATAGCTATACAAGACATACGGCAACTAGTCCACCCCAAAATGCTTAGCGTATTAGGGACTTGATTCAGTAAACATTTTCAGTACCTATTAATTAAGCACTGCACCATGTTTTGTACATTTATGTTTAATTATTAATATTATTATCCCTATTATAAAAAAATCGAGGGCCAGGATTCAACTCCCATTTATGCAAGTACTGTACTTACGAATTCTCAATATTTGACGGCTTTGTTTACATTTGTTAAAGAGTTTACGAGCATCGGAACTTGCCAATCAAATGTTATTATTCTTATAGACAGCCCCCTGGTGTTCCGGAGCTCATAAACTGTCTATTTTATGTAAACTAAGCCGCCGAAGACTGTGAAAGAATATGCTTGCGTAACTGATGAAGGGATTCCGTTGCGAGACGTGAAGATCCAAGGGTCCAAGGGTCTGGGAATATTTTGGCGATCTTATTTTTCTCTGACATTTTCCTCAGCTGCCAGGCAAAGTTGTCGCTTGGCTGAAGGTGGTCAGACTCCTTGTCTACCTTTAAGGTTGTTTACAAGGACGAGAACTTGCAGTGACTCGTGTGTAAGTCTAACCTTCATCGTTGTCCCCTCGTTCTACCACATTTTAATTTAAATTATCCTTTCATCCAGTTTATATATTCCCCCTTCCAAAGATCTTGTCCATGAGCTCCATTTTGAACTAAAGATGGCTTATTTTTGTACAAATAAGGTATTAGACAGGCAACACATCCGGTCATAGACAAAAGGGGCAGTACAAAATTCAATATAAGTATTGTAATGTATGTATATACAAAGGGACACACACAACCTGATACTGTATATGGACAAAAGAGACACAAATTCGGTACATAAACTAAGGGACACAAATTTGGTACATAATCAAAGGGACAAACAATACAGTGTATAGACAAGGGGACACAAATCTGGTATATAGACAAGGGGGGACACACAAATTCAGTACTTAGACAAAGACACACAAATGTGGTGTATAGACAAAGGAACAGAAAAGTTATTAAAAGGAAATGCTTTGGATCAGTTTGGTCACCTGAGAATGTTTAATGCCAAGACAGTATGAAGAATATATAGGAGAAAGGTCAAGATAAGTATGGGGAGAGAATCAGTGGAGTGTCCAGGAATGTGTATAGGGGCAAAGGATGAGCAAAAGTATGGGTTGGTTCGCAAGTCTGTTGTAAGCTTTTTGATTTACTGACAGTGGTCAGCATTTAACAGATATTTCAATTTTATCTTTCTCCATATATATATTTGATATTGGGGAAAAGCTAGCTGACTTTATTAATATAACAGGTACATAGAATTAGTGCTTGTAAAGGGAAAAGGAGGGTTGAGGTGAGGTCAGGAAGGTGAAGGTGCAGTGAGGGGTTAGGAAAACCAGAAGTTATAAAATGAATTTTATTAAAGCATATTTTTAGCCAGTGGGATAGTATAACTGAATTTTTTTATGATTCTGTTAAATAGTGATCTAAGCATTTTTTTTTTTATCTATGCAACACTTGGGTAAGACACCCACTTAAACTAAGTGTTATATTTACAAATATAAGTACTGTATAGGTGTGGTGTGTGTGTGTATACCACTTGTAGTGATTGCATCACACTTAAGAACCAGCTGCAACACCTTATGAACTTCAGTGATACAAAACACATCAACATCAAAGGTAAAAGCAAGACAAACCTGAGTATA
>WNGS01165751.1:28944153-28951794 GCA_020271785.1 Procambarus virginalis | reverse complement strand
ATGCAACTAGGGCAGGAAGGGGTATGACCTAACTACTGGGTGAATCATTTGCAGAGTTGTTTACTATATTGTTTACTTTCTGTGAACCATGCAGTTCAGTTTTGCTGCACTTCCTTTCCAGGGGTACGTTTCTTCGTTTCTCCAGTGACGGTGATCATGAATCCCCTGCTCCCTGTGTTTGTGTGAGGGGGTGGGGGGGCAGGTTTTGGTCTCTGGCAGGCTATCAAGAACTCCTAGGGCTGATGTGACTGTGTGAAGGTGTCTCAGTGAGAGCACACCTTCACACAACAGGGATCAAACCAAGAGAATCCCACACCAATGCCTCAGGAACCACAAATAAGCCAAGGATATAAGGAGCCCAGGTCAAGAGGCAGTAATAGTTAATGCCACCTGAATTGACAAACCCCTAACCAAGTAGGGAAATAATAGACTAAGGTCCAGATTTAGCACAGTCCATAGGAAACAATGAAGCTCAGGATTTTTTTCCAAATATGACAAATGATTGACATAGGTCTCTAGTGTCAAATGACATCCCTCTAGATTGGGTAGGGCTATTAAAAAAAAAATGGGGAACCTTAAATCATTTCTAGGCAATTGGAACATATGGGCCAATCACTTTGATATGACTGGAGCAGTTTAAGGATTAAGTACAAAGTGGGCTTGACTCTGTTCAACAAGTCTCGCTTGAGGACAAAGTCCCAAGCACAACCCAGACACTGGGATAACTCTGGAGAAGCCACAAAAGAAGGCATTCAAGCCCCTAAGAGAAGATAACCAGTGAGGAAAAAAGCCAATAAACCATTGTTTGAGCACATTTCCTTTCACCTAATGACTTTGTTCACCTAGCAGTGAACAGATACCTGGGAGACAACTGTTGTGGTTTTCATCAGGCAGCTGGCTACCACTAGGTGGCAGCACCATGGGAGTTGCCAAGCTCCCATGTCAATAATATTCAGACCTTTGCCTGATATCAGACAAGTCTGACCTGCTCCTTGAGTTGCCAGCTCTTTGGGGCCTTAGATAAGTGTTGGCCATCCTTTGAACTCTGTCCTTTGGAGGGGCCCACTTTCTTGTGTATCTTTTCAGCATTGTGCATTTGCTTTTACATGCATGTTGTTGCCTGTTGTGTAGATTTCAGAAAGTTCATCTCAAGCTGCATGTGCTTAGGGCTGCCTTTCCTTAGACACTTGAGGGTGTTGCCCCTGCCCTGACAGGGTTACTTTCCTGGTGGGTTCAGGTGTTTGTCCCATAGAGGCCAGCTCGCTGTGGTGGGTGTCTTGCCCTGAGTAGTGCATTAGGTATTTGGCTTTTCTGCTAGGTTTTGAGGTTGGGGGGCATTCTGGGGTTATTGTTTAAGGGTGCACTGGGATTTGCATGCTTGTACATTTGACAAGCAACTGATGCCCTTCGCAGCCACATTTATCCTCTGTTCTGCAATCGGTATCAGTTCATCCGGTGAATATCCCTTGTGGTCCTGCTTGGTCTTTCAACTCATTGGCCCTGGCAGGCCCTGTGGGTCTTTGGTGTGGTTTGTCTTTGAATCGCCCAGCGAGCCCCCACTCATTATTTTGTGCTAATGGATGTCCATGGCTTTTTGCTTCACGCCGATGGTCATTTGTGCCATCTCGACTATGCTGCCTGTTGAGGGGATGTTTTCCTCTGCCCCAAGGCCTTCGAAGTTTGGGTTTGCTGTCTATTGTAGCTAGAGCCTCCATCTTTTGGCTTTATTTTTGTAGTGACAAGGCTTAACAGGCAACAGCTGCTTTAGGCTTGTTTGTCAGTTTGTATTTTTCAGCTTGGTGTTAGTGTGGTTGCCTTGAAGTTGGCTCTTTGTGACCAATATGGATTTGGAGGTAGAGCAGGTTCTAACTTGACTGGATTTATTATTGCTCCCCCCCCCCCCCCTCAATCCATTGTCCGTTTGGGTCGATGGACCTCTTGTATTCCCTTTCCCTTGCTCAGTGCTCTGGTGATGTCTGAGAGTTTCAGAGTCCAGGCTTCAATGAGTTGTGAATGTAGCTTGGCCTTCTCCAGGGATTGTCCCTTCCATGTCTGCAGTGTGGACAGTTGTCATTGCTTCCCACTGGGGTCTCATTTCCTTCTGTTTCTTAGGGGTGTATTTGGCTCTGATCCTTATAGTGTGCAGAGATGCCTTCCTGTCTGATCAGGCATGAAACATGGCTCTGCCCCCATGGTCTAATTTTTTTATGGGAGAGGGGGGCTGGGGAGAAGCCCAAGGAAGCCCCCCCCCCCATAAAAAAAACCCTGGGTACACTTTAAAACTATCCTTGTATCTACTTCCCTCTTTGGGGATTTTGTTTAGTTTGAGCAGGGGATGTTCTCTATCCTCCATCAATATTTGAGCTTGGTTCCCCAGCTGTTCTTCCCCATGTGCCTTTTTTTTGGCACAGGAGGATCCTCAGATGTGTAGTTTAGGTGGTTGTCATCCCATTTACCACAATGTTCAGTTTTTTATTGTTTTTTTTTCTCACCTGGGCAGATCAGACTTTAACTTGTTTGACCTTGCCTCTTTTTACTGGGTCTGTTTCAGCCCTAAGGATGCAGTTAAGATACCCTTGCTTCTTCCTGGCTTGCAGACACTCATTTGTTTTCTTTAGGCTTTGTTGGCGTGAGGTATGCTCCGTTCTTGTCAGGTTTTCTTGGGCTGTGCCTTACTTGTACCCTTGGAGCTTTGGTGTTTTTCCAGTCCTGCCCTGTTTTGTGGGCATGTGGCAGTAACTTTTACAGTTGCTTTGTTTCCTGGGTCTTGAGTGCAAAGGTTTATGGGTCCCATGTTCACTTGGTCTTAATTTTCATCTTCTGGGCTATGGTTTAGCTTTTCTTTTCCCTGTTTAAGAGTGGCTTTGATGCCAGTTGTTGCAGCCGAGGTCAGCCAAATCTTTATTGTGTTTGGGGTTCCTCGTTTAATGTGCTTATTGGGAGTGTTTCCCATGGCATGTATTTGTGGCAGTGTCATATCCATATTCCTAATTTGCTATTGGCTTTGTAGTTACTTTGGACTACAAAGGTCTGACCTGTTTAGCAGAGGTATTCAATTTTATTACCACTGGAAATGGTCTCGGTACAGATATGTGGTGATGGGAGGGGGGGGCTCTTATGCTTTGGGTTTCTTGTCTTCTTGTTATTGTAACCCAACCACTTGGACTGGTTGATACAGTATGTTGGTTGGCATTCAATCCTAGTAGTCGGCTCTGACTTGGTTTCTTATCCTCATAATTACGTTTTTCTTGTAAATTTCACATGAAGTATGAAGATTTTGCATTTGACTAGGAATTAGATTTTTCTCTATTTACTTTTCAACATTAACTGTTTTAATTTTTATTTAGACAAAAAAGATGACGATGAAAAAGATGGAAAAGAGGAGAAGAAGAAAGAGAAAGAAGATAAAAAGGAATCTAAAAACAACAGTAACAGTAGCAATAGTAGCAACAACAGTAGCAGCAGCAGCAGCAGTGGAAGTTCCAAGCCTGCCAGCTTCCCAACAGCAGCCCCACCTACCACAGATTCTCTGCGCCTTAAGTGCCGAGAAATGATTGCTAATGCCCTCAAATTAGCAGGTGAGCTGTTCTGCATAGACTTGTTTATATTAATACACCATGAAAAGGCCTTTTAACTTTGGTGGTCTGCTCGTTGGACCAGTTAGATATTTTTTCTTGATTTTATATGGGATGACCGACTTTCTTGTTCAGTATCATATACAAGTTGAAGCTCACATTGCATTCTAATCATTATCTCTCTCATTTCATTATATTCCAATATCTCTTATTCTCTTCATGAATTGAGGGGGAGAGCGTGTGTCTTTGGTATATGGGACCCAGATGCGAGTTTTGGTAATTTGGTTTGCAGCACTGGAGCACTGGAATCGGTGCTGCAATGGAGGCTCATTTAATTTCTATTTCATCTCTTAATTAAGCAATGGTTTTGTATGTCATGTTCTGGGTCATCCAACAGTGGGATAAGACCTTCAGATCCATGTAGCAGTGTCTTACTGAAGCTAACCATTCTTTGTATACAGTGCGTCTGCAATGAATTACGCAAAGCTTTTCCAACGTTTCAATACACATTTTTCGTTAGTTAACCTTTGTTGTGTAAAATCACAGGTCATCGGAGATTACCAACAAAATAAGAAAAACTAGCACCTGTAGTGTTTGATAAAATTAAACCAAGAAATTTAAGAAATTTATCGGATATTAATACTGTACTATAATAATTTGTCTCAAAATCAGTTGCACCAACATATTATCATTTTAACTCAAGATGGTTCTTAAGAAAGAAATCACAAAACATGGTTAGCTGATGGCAGTTCTCTGCAATGAGGTTGTATAGGAATGGTGTGTAAGTGTTAAAAGGAATGTGGGTATAATTTGGATTCTAATAGGCTGGAGATGCTTATTCTGGTAAAGTTCCTTTAAAAATAGGTGATGACACTACCTTGTAGAGAAACCTGCTTGAGGTGATTATCATTCAGTTCTAAATGTTTCCTTTAATATCTTTACATACTTTTTTCTATTTTGGATCATGATGATTCCATTGTTTTCCCTGCCTTCAGAGGCAACATTTTCAGATCCCCTTTTGTATGCCAACACAATTAAAAGATTGTATTCCCTCCTGTTTTCCCTTTATGTGTATGCCTTCATTATTTATCATTACTCTAATTTTCCACTAGGGCTTAGAGATATCAAGTGTCAAGAAAAAATATATGGTCTAGATGGTCAGCTTTGTCTCGTGCTATTATGCTTGCATTTATAATGGCAAGCATAATTTTGTAAGCATGTTTTGTAATTTCAGTTTGTATTGTAATTTAATTTGATGCTGTGGATGGATGATGCTTTTAAGATGAATACAGTGTGGCCTCGACTTGCGATGATAATCCGTTCCCAGAGACGAATCGCAAGTTGAAACAAATTTTCCCATAAGAAATAATGGGAATTGAATTAATCCGCTCCACACACCCCAAAAATTAACTTCAAAGTAAATTTTATACCTAATTCACCCAAATCTTTAGTACTAAAGTATGTACAAGTTATTGCTTACCTTTATTGATGACTTGTTGGCATATGGAAGACTGTGAGGAGGAGAGGTGTTAGTGTTTGGAAGGGGAGTCCCCTTCCATTATAACATCAGGCAGTGATTGTTTTTTTTTTTATATATAGAAAGTGTAGCAGCCTGCCTGACATCCACTGAACGAATCTATTAGACATTTTTTTTGTTCTAAATATCAGGCAGTTATGACTTCTCTGGGGTACACTCCTACGTTTTGCCTGCGTACCACTAGGATCTGGTTGTGGTTCACTGCTTGTTTGTCTTGCCAAAACTTTGTCCTTAGAGATTTGTTTTGCCCTTTGTTTTAACATTTGTCTGTAGTGATGCATCGCAGTGTCATTGAAAAGATTAAGGCAATGGCCTACTGCAGCTTGATTCGGGTGAGTCGTTTTGGTAAAAGTTTGCAGTTCTTCCCATGTTGCACACATTTTCTTAATAAATGAAGAAGGGACATCCTCTACATCAACAACCCTCGTACCATTTTCATGTTTACGAATGATCTCTTGTTTTTTCTCTGTGGTCATCCTCACATGTGTTTCCTTAGGTTGAACCTTACTAATGACTTTCTTGGGACCCATGGCACAATATATAATAATTAGTTTTATGTTCAAAAAACAAAAAATCACCAAAATAATGGAATTTCTTACAAGCGTGATCGTCACTAAGCGGGCGACTCTAGTAAACTGATGCATGTCGGCCCGTGTTACCAGGAACCATGCGCTCGATCGACCTGAATGCGTATCAACGAATATCGTTAGTTGACGACACTATCGTAAGTCGAGTTACATTTTCCAACCTAATTTACATCGTAACTCGAAAATATCGTAAGTCTGGGCAGTCGTAAGTCAAGGTGTCAATATACATCATTTAGCCCAAAGGGCAAGCAAGTGACACAGCTCCTCACTAAAGAATAGAAGACTGATCAATGATGGTTCCCCCTTTTTTTATGATAAATACATTATTATATCTGTTTCCTCTAATGTTTTATTCATCTTTGAAAATTGTTAAAATCATGATCAGACCCATATTTGAGAAGTTTCATACTTGCCCAAATTTTTCTCGTGCTTTATGGGCAAGTTTCAGAAGAAAATTTTAATCTTAACTGATCAGATGATGGAAAACTTCCAGGAGAACCTGCATGTAAAGATTTAACCACATCTAGCTAATTTCCAATCAAGTGTCCCTGATGCGCACAGTATTGTATTTAGGTCTACCTCCCGTACAGGTGACATTTTCCTCCATATGGGCATATCTACTGGGCCCAAACTACTGTATTTTGAACTCCAGATGTCCGAAGTTTAGAATAGAACTTCAGGATGTTAGAGCTATTTAATCAAGGCATTTAGCAGGCTACAAATATTGCAGTGTGTTTTTCACCATTTGAAAGTATCCACACATCACAGCAAAAGGGAAAATAATATCCATCCAGACAGTTATTAAAATATTTCTAGCTTTGACACATTTAAATCATAATATGCATAAGGGCTTCATTACCTGAAATAGAAACCTTCCAGTTGTACTTGGCCAGTATTAAAACATCTCCTTATATGTGTCTTCTTGGGGTATTGAATAAAATTGAAAACCATAAAGTATCCCCCACCAGAAATACCTAATTATTGAATTTTTTATCTAACACTTTAGTTTACTTTCAACCTGTGTTCTTTTGTTAACAAGTTTATATCATAATACAGTAAAGTTTCAAACATCCAAGCTTTCCCCCCTGGCTTAAATCTCAAAAGTTAGGCAGATTGTGGGTACTATGTACAGTTATGCATGTTATGCACTTTCATTGAAACAATGGACTAGCAGTAATCTATCATAAAGTGGCAATTACCTTGTTACAATTCTGGCTGGACTGAACAGGCACACACTTGTGTAAAGCCCTTCCACAGTACTTCATACAATAGTGTGTATCAGTTCTGTTGAACAGTTTCACCCTGAAGAAATCTTGGTACCAAACATTTCATGGCTTTGACACGCTTTTACAGTACTGTAATTATTACATTTTTTGCAATCGCTTTGGCTTTGAAGTGAGCCATGTATATCTAGAGTTGGTATATGTTGGTAATGCAAACTTCGGTGTTCTGTTAGAAGTTTATGGCTGTTAACCCTTAGACAGTGGTTAACATAAATTGTTTATTAACATCATAATGCAGTTATCATAATCATGAAAATTTTAATATTGTCTGGGTTTTACATGTATGATGCAAATATGGATGAAAAAGCGCTCTGTGGATGTAAATAAGGAAAACATGTGATAAAATCGTTGAAACATCAGAGGATAAAACAGAAAGCGTCGCAGCATAGTCGAGCAACAGGAATTGACAAGTGCCAGACACACAGACTTAGTGCCTCCGCCCAGTGAATGATAAATATTCACTAATTTTCTAGTTGTTCTTACATTCTGCATATTTTATAATGAAAAATTATTTCTTGTAATTTTATTTTTGCAAAGGTGAGTAGACCATTTCTTCATAGCTGCTGTCTAAGGGTTAAATAGTTAAGCAGTCTGCTTTGAAGGTTTCAAGTTCAAGCAATGCTGAAGAAATACTGTAGTTGATTTTTGCTCAGAGCAAA
>WNGS01165751.1:28915657-28941266 GCA_020271785.1 Procambarus virginalis | reverse complement strand
ACTTTTAGCTGATTATCTTAGTCATTTTTTATTTTTTTACTCCTATATTATTTATAATTAGGTGTATGTGTATTTACTACTTTTAATAAAAAATTTAACCTTGTAGGCTCAATTTCAGCCTATTGGTGGTATGAGTGCACCAAATACAGCATTTATCCTAGTTTAAATTAGTAAAAAGTGCTGATACTTTGGCTAAGGTTACATAAATTAGGCTAAACATTTATTCATGTAATAAAGAGAAACTGGGCCTAGTAGCAGTGCACAAAACACTAATGAGTACTAAACAGTGTTTTTGGCTAAAGACATCCTTGGGTTAAAACATTACGTGATCCCATATCCAAATGGCAGGTGGGCCAGAATCACAATGATGCTGCTCTGAACCTGGCAAGTAATCTCTCAGTGAGAGCTTACCTGAATTTACCTGAAGACCACCATCTCTAGTGGCCTCAATGGGGGATAGTAAGCCAGAGGTTTGTAGAAGACCACCCCACCCAACCCCCTTGTAATTAACTCATGTGTGTCATTTTAAAAAGTAGGCTTAGCTGGTTTTGAGCCGAGCAACACCACTTATGTCACAGGTTTATCATAAAGATAACCGTTTGTATATGGATAAACAAACGCCATTGTTTTCTCACCTTTATTGAAATAATACAGTATCCCATGCAGCTGTATTTTAGCTCAGAACACCTGGGTACAGTTTATTTAGAATTACATTTCTCTCAATTTCATGATACATTATATAATAAGATAAATAAACAGTATTTAATTATGCATAAGGTTATGCTTTAATACAATTGATGGTACGGTACTTGCCACTCTAATTAGTGAAGGATTCACTGTTATTTGACTCCTGGTAATTTGTTCATGTTGTCTACCACCATACTGGCAACCAATATTTGCCTATATCCTTTTTAAATTGAAATTTATACAATTATGGCCATTCTTATGCATTTTTCCTGATTAGACAATTTCAGGTGTTTATATTCCTTTATAAATGCTTTTCATCTACCTGTAGACTTCCAGATTTGTGACCAAGTTTATAATCTGGCAAGCTTATAATAATTAAAATACAGTAATGTAGATTTATAAGTTATTTTATTATAAATATTATAATCGTAATATTATAATTACAAAAATTATAGCTTTACAAAAAATTTCCATGTACAGTACTGTACTATGGTGTATTTCTGAGGATTGAGCAAAACACAACAAAAAGTCTTTTTTAATACATTTAATTTATAAAGTAAATTAAGATAATGAACAACTATAAGCTAAAGTAACAGTAGTAGTAACAGTAGTAACTTGTAAACTAAAATAAAGATCCATAGTAAAGTAAGAGTATACTGAAGATAAGAACATTAATGTACGGTACTCCATTCTGTATTTCTCACTGAAATCCATAATTCCTTTTTATAATTTAGGCTACTCATTAGTCAAGCTTTAATAGAAATCTGGATGCTAGTTCACTTTTAATTTCCATAAATTGTTTTCCATGTAATCATCATTATTGTATACTCTGCTTGAGACTTGGCATTGGTCAGGATGCAGTTGGTGTAAGTTTGATTAAAGAATATGCTGTTACTCACTGTTATCTTCCATTGGCAGGATCAGACACAGGCACTAGATATATTGAGGGTACTGCAAGGACTGCCAATCAACTTCCAGGTAGGAGACTTTGATGTTTTAACATTTAACATATTGAAGGCTTATACAAGTCTCTGTCGGTCTAGTTACGTTCTGCACATTTACTTTGTGTTTGTTTTAAGCAGTGTTCTTTGAAAATAAATGAAGAGTGATATGTATGTGGTATATAGTCTGGGTGTACTATACAATGAGCTTTTGTACTTTTGGTTAACCAGACCACACTAGAAGGTGAAGGGACGACGATGTTTCGGTCCGTCCTGGACCATTCTCACAATCGACTTGAGAATGGTCCAGGACGGACCGAAACGTCGTCGTCCCTTCACCTTCTAGTGTGTGGTCTTGTCAACATACTTTAGCCACGTTATTGTGACTCTTCGCCTGCATACTTTTGGTTAATGCAGGTGCTACACTCATCCTGGGTTGGTGCCTTTTTTGATAATTACTTGGTTAGATTGATGAAATAAGTGGGTTTGAATTGGATATATTACAACCTACCTAGTTTTTGTTCCAATCTTGCTTCAATATTGTTGGAAAATATTAATTGCAAGGACATTTGAAAATTATGGTAGTATATATCTTAAGGCACTTGTATACTCTAGTTGTATACAGTACTAACACTAGAAAATATACTGAAAACTCTTATCAGCATCCTCTTAAATACCTAGACAGTTTTTGAGTTGTCTGAAATGTCTAAAACTCCTCGTTGTTCTCTGAATTATTTGGTTCCAGTCAACACGCTTAATGCTCATTATATGGGAGTTGGAGGAATTATTCAATTAAAATGTATTCTACTCTCATTGTGGCTGGTAATTTGAACAATCCTGTTATTCGTATTAGTAGTGGAGGAAATTTTGTAGTTTTAAAGAGTGAGGCACTAATAAAGATGTTTAGGGCAATAATGAATTTAATCATGAGCATGGGAGGGCTCCCAATCCTATGTGGTATTCTTCCAAGACGGGTATTTACAAATAAAGGTTGTCTAGATGCTTTTGGAATCTGTTGCCAACTAGACAGACATTGCAAGGTTAATGCAATATCATCTATTGATAACTGGAAAAACTTGTATGGACAGAAATAATTGTATGCTCGGTTACAAGTTATGTTTTCTAGGGCCGCTGTCGTTAATTTTCTCTGTTAGAATCAGTGATTCATAGTTTAGGAATAAACTGCTCTGAGGTAGAGGAGTGTGTGTTTATTTAGGGAAGGAGGAACTAAGGATGTTTGCAAAGGGGTAAGTTGTAAATATGATCTTCTTGCCTGAATTTACTCTACTTCCATTTGCATAGTCACGAATGAGCATAGAGCATCACTTTTGCAACATCTCTTCTAAATTATTCACAATTTCGCATGCAAATTATGCATGTGAGATTAAGTTGGACTAGTCTAGTTATAAACCCTGATTAGGCTAGTCATAACAGGAACCAAAGATGAAATACACTAATTGTAGTGCTCTACACATGCTGTATATGCATACGTCGATTACGTTGATGCAGGATAAAAGGTAGTTAATCCATCAGTAATCTTGAGGCTTTGTTGGAACCTTTGGTAAAACACAAGATATCTGTACCATCTTATTAATTTAACGTCCTTAATTCTGTACTGGAAATCTCTTAGTGTTAAGGTGAAAATTTGTAATTGTGCCTAACAGTTTAGACAAAGGCACCACGTCATCAAATTGGCAGATGATGCTTAAATTTATGGTAAAGAAAGAAGTGAAGACTATATCGAGATCCTAAAGAAAGCTCTACATGAACTACACAAATGACCTGAAGACTGGCAAATGCTTTTAAATATACAAAATGCAAGACCTTGCATGTGGGACACAACTATGCACATCACAACTACCAAATCAACAACTTTACATTGTAGCAGATTGATGAAGAAAAGGATGTTGGAGCCAGTATCCACCTATTATTGAAAGTGGCACCAAAAAGTGGGAGCTGCAGTAAAGAAAAAAAAAATGAGCCTTTAGTCAAGCCTATCCTTTATGTAATTTATTCCTAATTATTAAGGTTTAATACTGTACTGCATATATTGGTGTCTTCTTTTAGTTCTTTTTTGTTTGCTAAAACAAAACTGTTAAATACAAAAGTTTGGTTCTTCAATTTTTTTTTAACTGGAGTTGTTAAAGCATTTTTGTTCATAAGTTGTATTTTGGGTGTATAATGCTATATTGGTTGGTTTTGAGGAAAAAAACATTGTAGTATTGAATCTAAAAAGGATTTTTAATGTTTCAGGTTTTGTCAAAGACACGTATTGGTATGACTGTGAACGCTCTCCGTAAGGCTTCTACTGACGAAGAAGTAATTTCCACTGCTAAACAGTTGATAAAGAATTGGAAAAAATTTGTTCCTGGTGAGTAACACACTATACCAGTAAAGAGGATTTATTTTTAGAAACTCTTATGAAGCTTTAAATTGATATGTAAAAAATCCTATTTCAACATGCGTTATTACATGAACTTTAGAGTGAAGTTGAAAAAAGTACATTGATAACTAGTTTTCAGCATAATGTACTATTTTAACAAATTCAGTAGTACTATTGATTTTAACTGAACATTGGTTATTTTCTGAGTTTCTTCCTGTCTTTGCTGGCCTGTCATGTCACTTTATACCGTTTCTCTACATGGCTTTTATAGTCTTTCTGTATTTTTACATGAAAATGCTAAATTGCTCCAAATTTGAAGTTGTACAAATGTATTGGTCTATATCGAATTTACGAGGTACCTGAAAAGATTATAGCCCTTCATGCCCTAACTGCACAGTCTGGTCCCTGGTTCTAGTCCCACAAAACTACCCAGCCTCTGGACTTGTGCAGGTATGCTTGACACCAGGACCAGAATTTGGTATGCTCATAGAGGCGAAGGTAGCATGTGGATCCGAGATCAGTCTCATATGGGTAAAACTGCCTAGAAAATATAGCTAAAGCAAAACAGATTTCTTGGTTAAATATAGAAAAGCAGAAGCAAGAAAAATGATAATTTGCCCAATGTCAATATACCAGGCCGTAGTATCCAAGTGCACCACCAGCTGCCAGGTCATGTCATCAGAGTTCATCCTTCCTGCTTGTCTCACTTGCATACCAGATACCAACCATTCAACTATGAAAGGACTGGCACTGTTTATTATTTTTTCATTACACTTCAAAATTGTGCTTAAACTCTCCATCGTGTGTCCTTAGGCTTTTATTTATGGCTTTTATTGAGGTATGCTTCCCCTCCAGGTCGAATTACTGGTATTCCTCTGGATGAAAACCACAACAGTTGTCTCCCAGGTATCTGTTCACTGCTAGGTGAACAAAGTCATTAGGTGAAAGGAAATGTGCTCAAACAATGGTTGTATTGGCTTTTTTCCTCACTGGTTATCTTCTCTTAGGGGCTTGAATGCCTTCTTTTGTGGCTTCTCCAGAGTTATCCCAGTGTCTGGGTTGTGCTTGGGACTTTGTCCTCAAGCGAGACTTGTTGAACAGAGTCAAGCCCACTTTGTACTTAATCCTTAAACTGCTCCAGTCATATCAAAGTGATTGGCCCATATGTTCCAATTGCCTAGAAATGATTTAAGGTTCCCCATTTTTTTTTTAATAGCCCTACCCAATCTAGAGGGATGTCATTTGACACTAGAGACCTATGTCAATCATTTGTCATATTTGGAAAAAATCCTGAGCTTCANCTGCGAAAACTTGGAGTTTCCACAATCACAACGAAACTTTCTGGAAAATAAAAATAAGTTCTGTAATAAAATATGAGTACTGTATTAATACTATAGTTGCAATCAATATAATTTATAATGTGAATATCATAAATGACAAGTATTCAAAATTATCACATACAGTACAGTAATTAAAATAGGTTTGCTCAAAATCTGTGTGCGATGAGGTGTTAAATGCTATATGCAAAATATAAATTATAATTAAGGCTTACACACAAGATACAACCCAAGGTTGGATGAAATTCCAATGATGTCACCAGACACGTTTCAGGGACAAAAACATATTAGTTACATGAAAAGCTAAACAAATTATACCTCATGTCAATGGAAGAGATGATGTACTGGATACTTATCACCTCATAAATACATAGGGAAATACGGATTGAGGGGATTGACAGGGTTTGAGTAAATGGCATTACAAACATGGGAAAAACAGCTGGTAACTATATATATACAGTAGTACCAAAAATTATCTTTCAGTACCAAACTAGTGAGCAAATATAATGCATTACAAATTGAAGTGGTGGAGACAGACCCCACACACAGCTTTTTACATAGATTATGAGAACGAAAAAGACTCAATCTTATACAGTAGAACCTCGGTTGCCAAATGCCCCTCTTTACAATTTTTTGGTTTACGAGTTCAATTTCTTCGTAAAATTCGACTCGGTATACGAGCTTTGCCTCACTTGGTAAATTTGATACACGTATGGGTCGACCGAGTGCGTGGTTCCTGGTAGCACGGGAGAGGTGCACTTCAGTTTATCAGTGTCTCCCACCTAGTAACGATCGTGCTTGAATTCTTTGTGAAAAATTTAATTGTTTTTGTTTTTTTTTGTTTCTGATCATAAAAGTAATTATTACATATCACATCATGGGTTCCAAGAAAGTCTGTGATAAAGTTCAACCTAAGAAAATAATTATGAGGATGACGAATGAGGAAAAACAAGAGATCATTGTGTCTCGCTACAGGAAAGTGTTAAAACGGGAAAAACAAGTGTCTTTACAGATTCTTGCTTGTCCTACTGACCTGACCTGACAAGCTTGACCTGGTTGTGTAAAACACAACCAGGTCCTAGTGGTATGCCTGCAAAAGCACAGGAGAAAGCGTGCCCCTGAAATGTCATCACTGCCTGATGTTATAACAGGCAGTGTTATAGCTTCCAAACACCAACACCTCTTCTTCCCCCCTCTCCTCAC
This sequence comes from Procambarus virginalis, assembly GCA_020271785.1. Taxonomy (NCBI): domain Eukaryota; kingdom Metazoa; phylum Arthropoda; class Malacostraca; order Decapoda; family Cambaridae; genus Procambarus; species Procambarus virginalis. The sequence goes on along the minus strand of WNGS01165751.1, from coordinate 28,934,715 downwards.
TGTCTTCCATACGCCAACAACAGTCCTCATTAAAGGTAAGATATACAGTGGCACCTCGATTAATGAGTTTAATCCGTTTATGCACCGAGCTCGTCATGTGGAAAACTCGTCTTGTGAAATGACAACAAAACTATCGTCGGAGGTGTCCAAGAACCAGCGGGAACGCTCGTTAATCGAGACATATTGTCTGCGAGTGGCTCGCTCGTTACTCAAAATGCTCGTAACTGGAGCCACTCGTCACTCGAGGTTCCACTGTACTTGTTCATACTGTAGTACAAAATCTAACTAGTAGTAGTACTGTATGTATAAAATGTATTATTAAGTTAATACTGTATTTTTGGGGGTGTGGAGTGGATTAATTCATTTTACCTTATTTCTGGTTGGAAAATTTGTTTCGGTTTACGAACCGTCTCTGGAAATGGATTAAATTCGTAAATGAAGGTACTGTACTACTGTATGTCAGTTTAAGAGTGAGAGATTGAACAGATTAACTGAAGCTCAACCCCTGCACAACTAGACAAGATCTGTGGTCTACAAAATGCTCAGGTTTAGATGATGTAACTATTTTGGAAGTACTGTACCTGTATAGAATCCTTCAGAATATGCACAGAAAGGAGTGAGCTATAATGTACATGCAGTAAATGGTAAAGCAAGTGTACAAATAATCAAGAAAAGATGAATAAAGAAAAATAAGAAGAAAAAGAAATAAAAAAGTAATGGTGCAATAGAAAAAGATGAAAAGGAAAAAAACAGATTACCTTACCTCTTTGTATAAAGCTCAATTAGATCATGGTCCTCATGACAATGATAGCTGCAAGCCAAGCACACACCAGCTAACTTGCCACCATCAGCTGGACAGCAAGTCATGCAAGCATACAGTGCTTGTCGTTTGACATATCCCTTGAAAATAAATTATGATAAAATAATATTTCTAACAGTATCTATGACAAATATTTGATTTGGGATATATATACACAGTATTTCACATTATACATTATAGTACTACCTGTATATCGATAAAAAATCAATCTTATGGTAATATTATCCAAAGCCCTCCAAAATCCAGACCGCCATATATACAATTTAAAAAAAAAAAAAAAAAAAACAGACCAAATCTGCCAACTGGATTTCTGTTCTGAAACTTGCATTTGTTTGAAGAATAATCCTATATTTCATTTGGGGCCACAAAGAAGGCTGTACAATATTGTTGGGTCATCATGTTGAGTAATTTCAGCAGAAATATTTTTCCTATTTGCTATTCTTGCTCTTAATAGAAATTATTATTCAAAATAATACACATATACTTGGCAAATGTTTTACTGTGCTTGTTCTATACTACAGTTTAGATCATGATGCTTTTCTATGGCATCTAATGCCCTACTGTGAGGGCGCATGTACTGACAACATGGTTTCCTTGTCAAAGTGTGGGTCAAAGTTAAAAGTCAAACACTTTTTAGTGTTTGACTTTTTCGTCTTTGACTTTTCGTCGTTGACTTTTTTGTAAATCCAGCTTAAATCTTTAAGCTGGATTCACTCAACAGATTCCACAAACAAGAGTTCGCTGAAGTGATGAAATTTAGATTTGCTTAGGATGTTGGGACAGAGTTCAGACTGTGGAATAGATGTGCATCATATCATGGTTCAAAAATATTCCTTAGTGAAATCAGCCCAAAGAAACATGGGAAATATTCGGGTATGAATAGGAACTGTTAATATGCTCAAATCACATTTCTAATTATTTTCATAGACGGCCACAATATTAGAAGAAGCAGATGGAGTCTTGGGAAAGCCATTAAGCACATTTAAAACCAATTCTAGGGTTTATTTTGATTTTAGATTTCTCAATTTTTGTTCACAAATATGGTCCGTTGTCCACTGAAAATGAGGTTTTGAGGCTAGGGCTTGGAAAACATACTAGATGTGGTTTTAAATCACTTTATATATAGGTTCTCTTTATAGTTTGTCCTTCATATGTCAGGTTGAAATTATAATTTTATTCAGTGAAATCAGCCCAGTGTGTGGAAATATTAGGGTAAGAACAGTACTGTTACTATGGCTCCAATCACGATTTTAATGATTTTCATAGATGGACGCAACATTAGAAGAAACAGTTACGGTCTTGGGAAAGCCATTGGGCATATACAAAATTAAATTCTATGGTTTGTTTTCATTTCAAGATTTCCTGGTTTTCGATCACAAATATGGGCCCCGTTTTCTTCTGAAATGAGGTTTTGAGGCTAGAGCAAGGCAAATATGCTAGATGTGGGGTAAACTCTTTACAGATAGGTTCTTTTGGTATTGTCCTTACATGACAGGGTTCATATTAAAAATTTTGCTCAGTGATATCAGCCCATAAAGCATGGGAAATATTAGTGTATGAATGGTACAACTGATAATATGCCTCGAATCATGTTTTTAATGATTTTCATAGATGGCCACAGCACTGAAAGAAACAGTTGGGGTATTCTATTCATAAAAAAAAAAAATCAGAAATGATTCCTGGAGGTATCTCCAGTCCCAGCAAACCCCTCTCTACGTCGCATTGGGGGTTGGTCCCATATAGTTTGTTGAATCCATGTTGAACTGAACATACGTATTTTTTTATAAAAAAGCTACGAAAAATCTTTTGTCTTCAACCACAAAGTTGTTAGCATTACTTATGGTAGGGTCTTATAGTGCAGTGTCTACGTTGTTGGCTCATAATACAGGGTGCCGGGTTCAATCCTAGCAGGACAGACCGTTGAACACATTTCTGTAAAACTGATGCGCTGTGATGCCTAGCAACTAGGTACCAAAGAATTATTTAACTGTGGGTTTTATCCTGGGGAAGGTCAGACATTACCATATGGGGNTTTCGGCAGGTCCCTGGAATACGATTCCCTGCCGCGAAGAACCGTTTTTTCATCCAAGTACACATTTTACTGTTGCGTTAAACAGAGGCTACAGTTAAGGAATTGCGCCCAGTAAATCCTCCCCGGCCAGGATACGAACCCATGACATAGCGCTCGCGGAACGCCAGGCGAGTGTCTTACCACTACACCACGGAGACTGCTTATAATTGGAGTGAGCCGTGTTTCATGTGCGGCAGGTGACGTACATGAGAGGGGCGTCGCCTGGGAGACCGTCTGCTGGAGCTTCTCTGTTGTTCTTGTTCTTGTTTAAGATTCAGCTACTGGGAACTAAAAGTTCCAAGTAGCACGGACTATGGTGAGCCCGTGATGGATTTACCTGGCACAGGAGCTTCTTTGCCGCTGCTGTTCTCATAGTGGTGGTCACCCCTCTCCTCCCCCGCTACCACGTCCTCTACCACGCTGGTACGTTCTCTTTCCTCTTTTCGCCCATCCTCCTCCTCCGAGCTCACTTCACTCCTCTTCCGAGCTCACTTCATCCCTCCTCCTCCGACTCCGAGCTCACTTCACCCCTCTTCCTCCTTGACCTGCTGCTCTCTTCACTCCTCCTATATTGACTTAAGGGGCCTGATCAGAGGACGCCACAGATACGAGTCTTCTAAAGTAACACATACAAATGGTATACAAAATCAGATTGAATGTCTCATATTGATTTCACAGTGCATTGTTTAAAATGTTAACAGTTTCTATTAATTCACTGTTTCATATAAGAACATATGAACAAAGGTAACTCCAGAAGGCCTATTGGCCCATACTAGGCAGCTCCTATCTATAACCACCCAATCCCACTCAGATTGTGCAGATATGCACAAAACATTTTGTTTCAGCCTGTTCAAAAGGGAGGCAAAGCTGACAGAATAAAAAGTTTTAATGTCAAGAGAGTATCGATCCCAGACTCTGGTCGGGACGAGGCTGACATCAACGAGAGACAACTAGCAGCAAACGTCACGATCACTCACCAACTGAACTCTGTGGCAGTAATTTTGTATATAGATGGGTAGAGATGTAGACGACTTCTGTCAGCAGGCTTCAAGCTTTTTCCTTCCCGTCATATTATGCGTTGTCCTACTAATATTTCCCTGGAGCACGACCCTCCAATCGATTTACAACCAGCCCAGCTACCAGAGTTAGCAACATTAGTGAAGCCGTGGGAGAGGCACAGGGGGCGCTGGTAACGAAACTCTTCTCAGTTCACGTAGATGTAGTGGACGTGACGAATGATATCTGTAGATTATTTTCCTAAGTCTAAGTGAACGATTCAACAATTAATATTGTGTTAACAATTAATATTTTAATTTCAGTCACGGTATGTCAATTTCTTTCTTTATTATGCACCCCATACCCATCCCGTGGGCGGTGGTGTAAAGGATTACAGAGGCACATAATCGGTTCAGGAACTGAACCCTCTAGTTCGTTTAGCTAAGCAAATAACAATGTTTGACACTAGTTACAAAATTATCAATGTTGTATACACATGTACACACCCTCATACATACATGTACATATATATATACGTATAAACATATACATACACATACATATCTAATCACCCACACAAATACACACATCAAGAATCTTTGTGTCACAAGTGACACAAAGAGGTGTCACAAGTGACATTACAAGAGGCTCACAACAGTCACTATACAATGCACTTTACATCTATAGTGAGTCACACAGTTATTAGTCTTGCTGCACACCCACCCAACTGGGCGGCAGCTTTACAGTCATGTGCATGCATTACCTACAGTAAGCAAATTTTGGATACTTCGCTAAAATTTCGGGCAGCACATCATTGTGAATGAAGTACTTACACATTTCTTGGACACTATTGATGGTGTTATCTCTAAATTCCGCAATTTTTTCACATTCCATTATATAATGACGCAAAGTATGCGAATAGTTCTGCTGACAGAGTTTACATTTAGTCAAATCTACATCAGCAGATGTTACAAACTCCCAGAGGTACTTGTAGCCGAGCCTAAGCCTAACAGTGGTAACATCTAGAAGTCTGCTAACATTATTGGATGACCCATAGACGTGCGGTTCTTCATGCATAATAGAATGATGATAGATGGAGTAACTGGTGTGAATTTCACTTTGCCTCAAGCCTCCGAAATTTAGTTGATGTTCCTGGGATATTACTGCCCTCAGGCTGCTCAAAGGCAGTCCAAGTTGGTAATCAATTCCCTCTTTACGAGCAAAAGTCTTGGCTAGCTCATCAGTTCTATCATGCATTCGGAGACCAATATGGGAAGGAATCCACAGGAGACAAACTGACTCCATCATTGATTATTTCACTATATCTGTGTCTAGCTTCAGAGATAAGCACGTCACAGTTATGCCTTGGGGAGCTGAGGGCAGTCAAGGATGACAAGGAGTCACTTACAATTAGCGTGTCAACTTTGGATTCATATACGCGCTCTAGTGCAAGGATTATGGCAACCAATTCTGTTTGAAGAGTGGAGGCCCAGTTACTTAGTCTCGCTCCACACTCATGGGAGATGGAACCATCTCTCCCTGTCACAACAACTGCACTTCCAGCTGCACCATAGGACTGATGCAAGGATCCATCAGTGTAAATAATCTGGGAAAGGGAGCGCTCTCTGACTAAAGCATCAATTTGGCTTAAGGCATTGTACTTTGCTTCTTGTCGAAGCAAGGCCTGTTCTTTAATCAGCTTCTTGGGTGGGAAAGGGGGAACAGTAATTTGGAAAGGAGTGATCTCCCATGGGGCAGGAAAGTGTTGTTGTTGTCGGTATGTAATAGCCTGAATTTTGTCATGATGTTTAGTAACAGTCTCAGCCATATCATGTAACAACCTCAGCCATATCATGTAAGAGCTTCAGCCATATCATGTAAGAGCTTCAGCCATATCATGTAACAGCTTCAGCCATATCATGTAATAGCTTCAGCCATATCATGTAACAGCAACTTTAGTTCAGTTCGTGAACTCGTTGTGTGTCCCTGTAACCTTTTCCACGCATGCTGGATATGGGGTGCATAATAAATGGACTACACGAAAAAAAATAATGAATAAGCGAACTAAGTTTCTACTTATAATCAATTCTGTATAATCTTTTCTTTGGTCCCATAGGAGGCAACTCCTATATACACTACTTGGGCTAGTATGCAAGACCCGATTTGCCTAACAATCAAGTTTTCAAAAAATTATGGCCTCACAATAAATACGGTAATGACTAAGGACGCCTTGGTTGAATGGCAGGGAAGGGAACTATCAGGATTAAGTGCCAAGCCATTTACTACCTTAATATTAACTTCATAAACAAAAATATAAAAGGGGCACCAGACATGTTGGCACTTTTTCTTGGAGATGTCTTTCAACTTCATCTATATGCTCTTAAATTGAAATTATAGTTTTATAATATTATTCTCTATATTTTAAGTGTGTAGATTTGTTTAACCATTATAAGCACTTGAAAGTTTGCTAAAAATTTATTTTTAAAAGTATCAGATATATTGAGAACAGTTTTCAAGTGCCATTAAATAGTTCTGTGTATTTATTGTGCGGAGAAGACTGCCAAGTACACCATAGGAAAAGAGCTACAAAAATGGTGGCATACTGCCTAAGTTTTTATTTTTAATGTCTTAGTCTATAAAATGTCATCATTAACAATATACAAGTGAATATGCAGCTTTTTAAAAGCCATTACAGTGAAAGTACACTCACTGAAAACCTGTACTGCTAAACATGACACCAATTTAAAACCTGGGTCAATGAGAAACAGCAGCTGGCTGAATTTGTCAGCTTGTTGCATTACTTGTAAATTTCAAAACTAAAAAGCATTAGAATTCCATAAAGGTCTTCTAATGCTACACCATAAATGTAAACATTATCCTGCAATTGTTTGTGGAAAATTGAGCTAGCTGGATTAACAACTCAATTTTAATATTTAACAGTGGAATGGAAACCAAAATATAAATATAAACCAAATTTCACATCACAATTGTATAATAAAAACTAAATTTACCATATTTATTTTTTATGATAAAATTTTGTTTAGCCTTGCTGCTGCTGGGAAAATTTTTAACTACAGTACTTGTTTATTATAGAGTTCAGGCAAGATAAACAAAATCATATCATGTGGCCAAAAGCTTTATAGTTACAAATAAGAAAAAAGGCAGTCAAGTCTTGATTATCCAATCACAATGATTACGGCATTTTACTCATTCCAGCATACAAATGTACACACATTGTACATAAAACATAGGTATTAAAACACACATGCTGTTAAATAATATTTGACACTGTACTGTACATTACAGGTACTGTAGATTAACAAAGACTATTGCATAATGCACCAGCTCTGGAACAATTGACCTCAGATAATCATGACCTGACTAAATCATATATTACTACAGTAAATAAATAAATAACTGCTCAATTATGCTAAATCCTGTTAACACGAAGGGAATTGTTGTAAAAAAATAGTTAACATACATTTGAATATGTTCAGACACTTACAGTACATTATTAGGCATTGAGAAAAATGGTAACTACTCACTTTTATTTTGAAAAGTTCCTCTTTATAACACCCAAAAGTAAATTTTACACCAGATGCTGCCTTCAATTACTCACGAGTACTCGCTATGCAATCAAGCTCTATAATCATTTCAATGTGCAATTTGTAAAATGTGGCTTTCGTTACGAAAATCATTGGAGCAGGATGGGGGTGAAACCAGCTTTCTGGCTCACCCCCAAATGCATGCCTTAACCCATTGGACCACAATATGCTCCAATGATTTTTTCACAAAGAGATATCACACTATTTCCTAGTGTGTTCCTTAATTATATATACTGTACAAGTATATACAATTCTGTATAGGACATGTTAGCCAACAGGGCTCACCTGTTTAACATCCACCATTATAAATTCCACAGTAAAGGAAAAATTTATGTTACACTCTTGACAATTCACATAGCATTCTGGCCCCAAGAATTGTACATGAAACTTTTAATAGGCATCAATTCATATAGCAAGTGTAAATGGAGCAAATTTACTATGTCATCAAGAGTTCCTACGAAGTACCAGTACATAAAACTTGAGTGAAATTGTATGTTTATGAAAACCGATAAAAAAAGTGTGTACAGAAATTTGTAAACTGTTTTTTTTAAATCATCAAAAGTAATGTGCACATATTGATCCATATGTTGTCCCAAACACAATATCTTATGTTTCCTAAAAAAAATTAAGTCAGCTGCTTTGCTTCGTGAATAGAACAAATATTACTTTGACATTGAAGTATTTTTTATTTGAATATTTTTCACAACCCAGCATTATATTATTTAAAAACCATTACATGACTTTTCTAACATTACATTCTTTATAATAAATTATAATTTAGTTTATAAATTATCCATGAATGAGAAACCCTTCGATGTGCACTTTTCAAATATAGCTGTCTTTAATATATTTTTTTAACTACCGTATATCCGTGTGTAATAGTCGACACCCTATTTTTCGCCAAAAGATTAGGAATTTTCCATATACCTTGTGTTAAAGTTGACTCTTGGAATGCACATATAACAAGTCAACATTTGGAGGGGTCAGGGTATTATCCTGTACACAGAAATAATACTAGTACACAATCTTTATGAATTTAAGGCAAATTATATTAATTCAAATAGTAAACAGCATGTCTGGACATTTAGGTTTATATATGTACCTTCGTTACTTTAACCTGCACTATAGCTGCGATGCTCAGTGTTTAGTATACTGTATAATATAATACAGTATTAGTATAATATTATGTAGTATAATACTGTATAATAGCAAGCACTACACAGCTACACATTCAAGGGTACCTACACGGCCACACTTCTTTATTAAAATGTATGCACAAGTCATGTTGCAAGCTTGCAACGCCTATATTCCCTCATTTTCAAATACAATAAACACATGCATCGTGCATCCTTCTGTTTACATGGTGAGAAACGTGTTTTAGAGACAGCGCTGTTGAAATTTTCAAAATAAGGCAAATAGGATACAAGGATTTATTTCTAAAAGTGTCAGCAATAAAACCTAATGTTATTCTTGGAGTGATATAAAATAAACTTATTGTCTCACAGGGGAAGCACCACAGACTTGTCCAAGACCTGTAGACCTGTACAAAAGTTCTCTGAACCAATGCACCAGCCACACTCTCTGGCCCACAAAGTCAGTCAATCAACTAAACAGTCACCAGACAGTGAGAAAGATCAATCTAACCAGTCTTCCAACCAACTAGCCAATTGAGCAACCAGATGGCCAAACCAACCAAGGAGCCACAATTAAAAGAACAAGTCGCTGACTGGGAAATCAGTGTCGTCTGAATGGTAGCACAGTGATTTCTTCATCTGTAAGAATACATGCCAAAGAAAAAAAAAAAAGAGAATCAAGGATCTCAAAGCCAGTGCTAGATGGTTGGTACAATAGGTTTATGAAAAGTTATGATTTAATGCTTACAGAAAAAGATTGCTCACCATCTACCAGCAGAATTGAATGATAAGGTAATTGAGTACCATCACTTTGTAACCTGAAGTCAGAAGAAAAACTAATACAGATTCTCATGCATCAGCAATATGGACGAAACCCCCTATGAACTTTGATATGTAAGGGAACAGAACAATGGACATGATTGAACCAAAAACAGTTTTGGTTAAGACTACTGGCCATGAAAGGAATTTACTGAAAGTATCATTCACTGTGGTACTTGGTTGAATGGCAGGAAGGGAACTATCAGGAGAAAATGCCAAGCCATTATGACTAAGTAAGTAATTATCAAAAGAAGGCACCAAGCCGGGAAAACTATGCAGCACCATCAAATGTGCAGAATAATCATAAGGCGCTAAATATCACTAAGGATGCCAATATGAGAACAGAAACGCATAAGGCGAACAATGTCAAAAGAATCCGATTCACCAATAATTCTATCGAGGGACAAGTGACCGTGAGGGGCAGTCGGGAAGCAAGACACACCCTCGTCCTGGAAGTCAGGACATTATGACTAAATAGCACTTGGAAGGGGTTAGGATAAGGATTTTGGATGGGATGGGGGGGGAAGGAATGGTGCCCAACCACTTGGAAGGTCGGGGATTGAACACCGACCTGCATGAAGTGAGACCGTCGTTTTCCATCCAGTCTAAATGGTTGGGAAATGCAGATGGAATAAAGTTAAAGCCTATAGCAATTTTTAAGTGCAAAAACTCTGCCCAGACAGAAATATCCAAAAGGCATTGTTTTCCACATCTATGAAAAAGGGTAGATGAATGGATGAAGATGATTTGCAAGAAGTGGATTAGGGAGGCCTGGAATGTGTGAACAAACAGACTTAGAAAAGGCAAAAAGCTTACTGATTTGGGACATGTTCAGATCACACACAGTGCAAAGTGTTACCAGTGAAGCTCAAGCTAACAATACTGACAATGTAATGAATACTGGAGAACTTATTACAAGAATGTAAGAACTCTTGTATATATTGTATAAATAAATAATATTTTCTTTGTAGCATATTGCAGCTATTGGATGTTAGCATTAATAAACGTTTTAAAGGCTTAATAAGAGAGCAATTCCTGCAAGGCAGTGAAAGCCTTAAAAAAATGTGTAATTTCTAAGGCTTTAGATGATATGGCAGATGACTATTTATGGGAAGATAAAAGTGATGAATGAAATGATTACCCTGAGGCTGCAGATAAAATGATTCATACAAAGAAATACTTATCCCAGAATACTGGAATGTATACGGTGGTGCAGGAGACAAAGACTCAATTTGAAAGATTCTAATGGATTTTTATCTATCCCCATAATATTTGTAATATACAATTAGAAGTTTTTTTTTTTTTGCTGTGAATATCAATTTTTTTTAATGTATATTATTAGCAGTTTCATGTGGTCTGTTTTAAACAAAAGATCAGTATTTTTGTTTTTACTGTTTCTCTGTTTATTTCATGAATTGTGTGTTGTGATACAAATGCAGTAAATAGATGGTGACGTTCAGGCTGAGCTGCACTGGTCTACAACATGGAGATGTTATTGTCATAAATTCAACATTGCCTGGACACTACCAGAATGTACAGTGTAAGATAGTTATCTCAAAATTTAATTACTGGTATAAAAAACTGAACTTGGGGTGCTGGTATTTACTAATAAACTATAGAACTCAGCTGTATATACAGTGAGTGAATTAACATGACAACGGAAGCAACAGTAAATGTGTACTCTCTACAGTAGGCTTTTGATGATCATGCTTTCGAACACCAGTAGGCTACGATAAATTACGACATTAATTTATGTACCTTATTTTATTTTCTATAGAAATCTGGCTCCCTTTTGTCCATTTTTTGACACTTACCAAGCATGAATTTCATCCCTCTGACAACAGTACTCGTTTAATAGTTAACTATTAACTAATTTCAGCTGAAACAACATCTACAAAATGAAGGATATACACAAGGATATACGGTAATTGGAAACTGAAGACTACTAATTTTTGCAACTGCACATTTATAAGCTAAAATGGTTCATATTTTTTTTATTTACTAAAATATAGTACTCTCTGGTGCATAGGAATTCATTTGCAAAACAACTGGATACTTGAGCCAGGGCGCTTTTTCTTGTTAGCTTCCAACTGAGAAAAGAATTCACGTATGTCTTCATCGCGTACCACTTTTTTGTTCTCTGCAAATTTGCGCAGATAGTCTCGTAACGATGAACTTAGTGTGTTGTACTCTGTAATCAAATGATTAAAAGTACACACATTATACAGTACAGTACTACAAAAAATTACAAGTGTATTATTCTAAATTTAGAAATCAATATTTATCATTTATACTAAGTTTTAAATGGATAATAATTGATGCTATACAGTACATGCTTACCATGAACCATCTCTGTCCGGGTGACACGATCGAGAGAAGATAGGGCTTCCAGCTCTCTTTGTGCTGGAGCAGCACTGTGACTCTGGTGGTGAGACTTTCCACTTTCCTCATAAAATGCCACAGTGTCCTCATCATCAAGCAAGAAGAGAATCCCCTCATTTTTGTACTTAGCCTGGGAAGAAGAAATTTAGCAAGATGATAATGCAGTCCAGTGCCTCTCGACGGAATTTTCACATTAATACATTATATAACTGAATTAGAACTATAGTGAACATACAATGTCAAAGATTGATGCTGTATTATATTGTCAATGAAGAGCTCCAATATCAGTACAGGCAATTGAGGGATACACAACAAACATTATAGCAGCTTAAATAAACAGGATAAACTTAATAATGAAGAAAATGCAAGACAAAAAATTCAGATGGGGTATATGATGTATATTTCTTGAAGTTTCGTTCTTTATGAGAACTTGGCATTCTTTAATGGGTTGTTTAGCTTTCATGGTTAGCCAGCCACAAAATCCTATTATATGCTGAAGTTGTTCATTCTTGCCAAGTCTAACAGCAGTACCTTACAATTTTGGTTTGTGCTGATTGGGCTTCTATCATGGTTATATGGATAATAAATACAATTTTATGAAACTGAGTGTAGAATTTGGTTTTGTGTTGGGCTAATGACCTATTAACCTCTGGAAGGATATTTTAAGGCCACCTCAATAGATTACTGACCAACTAGCAAGTAAACTTTAAGCCAGAATATAATTAGGGACTAGAGTAAACTCTCAGTGAATAAATCCTGTGAGGAATTATTTGAACAAGGCGTGTATACCCATCTCTGCTGATAGATGTCACTTCTGAAGAAAGTAATTATCAAAAGAAGGTGCCAAGCCAGGAAGACCTTATAGCACCATCTGTGTTCCTAGATATTCAGAAGGCACTAAATATTACTGAAACTGCAATACGAGAATGAAGGACATAAGGCGAGCAATACGGATGGTTTTTGGATTCACCAAGGATTCTATCAAGGGACAAATGACCCCATTTTCGTTAGGAAGCAAGTCACACAATCATCCCGAAAATTGTACCTGCAAGGAGATACATGACTGTGGGACAATGCAACTTTTGGAGGAAGGGCAACGTTTTTTTTTTTTTATACTTTAAAATTTATTTAATGTCACCAGCCCATTAAACTTTTAAATTCATATTATATGAAAGCCTAGCTTCACTCTTCCCACATACTCTTATATTGCAGAACACGTAAATGGCACCTGTTACACTTGTAAACTACTAAGATGGGATACTCTCCAGTGTCCAGGTTGACCTGGTTTCTCTATCTATATGTCTGTCTATGTCTATTGCTGTCTGTATGTGCATGTCTCTCTTGTCTGTCTCTGCCTCTAGTATATAGAAGATATACAAACTAATCTCTTTCTGAAATTATCCTTTAAATGTCCTCACAATTTGGAGATGTTTGATACACAGAAGAATCTACACATGGAGTAACGTACATGACTAAAATATAAGAGACAGACATATAGATCTGTAACTTACCTTGCAAGCTTCACAGGTACAGAGTTGCTTCCTCCACTGATCAGGTAAAAATACAGCACCACCGGGCAATTCTTGCTTTTTAAGAACATCCAGTTTACATCCTAGAATATTGCATACATACATTGAATATAAATTATTTACAAGGCAAAAAGACATAAATTTTAGATTGATTCTTAAGACTCAAGAACTTACTCAGATTTGACCACCACACAATGAACACAGTTCTCCAAGTCAACACAAAGGTACATAGTGTGTTTTATGATATACTGTATACATTCCTCCGATTTGTATGCATTTAATATTCATACACTTCATGTGAAAAACATCCTTTTTGATGTACTGTATATAATATGCTGTGATTATCACATGAAAATATCCAGAGTTAAAACTACATAAATGTTAAATGCTAATGCTGTATGCACTATTTAAAGTTTCTAGTTAACAACTCACCTGACAATTTGTTCTCTACAGCACCATTAACCTTAACTACTTCATCCTTTTCTTTAGGCTCCTCAGTATTTATACTTAATGTTTTCTCATTCACTTTAAAATCAGTCTCATCTGTACAATCCTCGGTATGCCTCGGTTCTGCCTTTTCTTCCTCCTGTTATGAAAGAGCACATACTTTCCTGGTATTTTGAAAATTTCACACAGTATATGCATGCAACTTTCTGACCAAGTATGTCCAGGAAAAACTATCAACAGCCCTAGCTGGAATGAAATGCAAATGCTTATCTCTATAAAATATGACATACAGGGTGCCATGCAGAAATATACCTACAATGTAATTTATATAAACAAAATCAATAATAATAATACAAAAAATTGGGTGACTTAACTCTCCCCCTAAAAATATACTGCATATATATATATCCATTATATATTTTTACATTGTAACTGAATGACTTACGTGTGCATTTTTCCCGGAAGACTTTTCAACATCAACGGCGTCTTTACTATCTTCTGCCTTAACTGTAGTAACTATGAGAAACAAAATATATATTAGAACTTTGATGTATCTTAATATGAATATCTACCATTAAATGATATATATATACAGGAGGTCTTCAAAGCATGCTTCAATGTTATAAAGGAAACAAGACCACTTACCAGCATAGCCCATATAATAAGCCAGTAACTTGTGTTTGGGAAGGCACTCTCCACAAATCATCTCTGCATAGTCATCACCTGGAGGAACATTACTACCCTGATGCTGTAATAAACACACAATTTTAAAATCACCAAGCAATAAAAATTACCTTTAATACCTTTATAACAGAATTTCTTAAGGAGCAAAATATAAACAAAAAATAAAATATTGGTAAATTTCAAATATGTTAATGGACCACAAATTGCCATGCCCGAGTTATGATAATATTGTAATAATAATAATAATATTTATTTATACATCATATATTTCAATATACTGTACTGTACATTTGAATATGTTACAGTGGAGTATTAGTAGGTTAACAAAATATCAAGACTACTTAATAGTCTAATATCAGAAACTTGGACTACTTTCACTAAGCAAGATTTTAATTTCAACTCATCATATGATGGACAACTTTCCCATAGGTTTGAGAAGTCTGGTCCTGATTCCTAAGCAAATCCATACAGCCCCCTTACTTTACTAAATCTTCAAAAACTTGTATGGCTGGGAAAGCGAGTACAGGTATTGCAACCAGAGATTCACCAAGTCGAGGTTGCATTGTACAGTGTACATTATTCCAAAGGATTCCTTGGTCAGGTTCTTGAACACCATTCTTATGTTTGCTAATCTTGCATATGCAATTGATGTTATTCAGTTAATATGTACCATAGGTATTGCATTCACCCCCCCCTGGACATTTTCTGTATTTGACTCGCTGTAACTTCCTCTCCCATAAACTATGTTGCTCTTCTGATAATTTTTCTCCTCTCTCAAGTCTCATTACTTAAAAATTTCATGATTTACTCAATCATCCTTTCGCGTGGTTAAAAAGTCAGACTGGGTAGCAAACCTCAAGTTGAATTGTACTACCAAAGTTTACGACCATTAGCAGAACTCCATTGTATAATTATAATTGTAAACAGTAAACTTCTGAAATCACATAGAGAGCAACATGATTTATGTATAGTCTAAAAGTACAATATACCAAACACGAGTAGTCCACAAGCATAATACACCATCACAATACTAACCCGGCCATGGTACCAGTCCTCACAGATGCAACACTGGATCATCTCATCCTCTATGGAGTCTTCAGGGTCTGGGTAAGGGCGATGGCAAGTGCAGTAAGCCCCACGAAAGTTATGGTTGTACTCATTTTCCGGGTTCTCAGGTAGCTTTTCCTAAAATCAGAGTTTTCATTAGGAATATACATAGCATGGGACAGTGGGCAGGGTTTCTATTATCATTATTACTAGATGTGATACCCGGTAATATCCAGGAACCCCCCCCTTCTCTATCTCATGCTCCCCCCCACCCTCCCTCTTCTACATCTTGTCTCAGATAATGTAATACTATACTATATTACAAAAGATTAAAAATGACTCAAAAACTCTATCGAAAACAAATCCTTGATTTCAGACTTCATCCAAATTGCAGAGGATAGGAGCCTATATTTCTTAAAGGAAGGGGGAGGCAATGTGACCAACTGACTAGCCTATGACACACTCATACCACCACTTTGTCATCTTGAAAAGTTGGGAAAAGCTAGACCCAAGCATCTGACATACAACCTTGGACGGAAAAACAGATAAACGAAGAGACACTCTTTTAATAGATACAAGATTGATTTTAACCACTCCTACATCCTTTGTTGACAAATTGACTACAGTATTTAACACAAAGTCTTGCACTCTGGCAATTTACATACATCACCCCACTGATGAGAAAAATTATTATTACACAGGTACAGTACATATATTTTCTTTAACGGCAATATAAAAGTATGAGGAAAGAACAGTAAAAATCTTGCCATACTACGGATTTGGAGCATTCACAAAGTCCACTTGCATATACATTTTTAAGTTAGTTACATAAGAATTATTGCACGTTGCAAATCTAGAATTTTCTCCAATATTGAAATGAATACTGTACTTTCTTACTACAATACTGTACTGTATTTATAAAACAACAACATTAGTTTATATAGACAGTTTAATTCTATTTTTACATTTTACAAGAACAGCAATCTTTCGCTTTACTTTTGTAACAAAGAAGATCAGTTTTTCAATAGCTTATTTTAGTTCTGAAGCCACCTATTGAAGGCAGAGGTAACACCTCATAAACTGGCTAGACTATGCTGGCCACCACTTGGTAAAATGTACAAATAATACTGCAATGTAATATCACATTCCAGCAGTCCAAGGTGGTGCCAGTTTTCTAGTCAAAAGTGAACAACAATACCACTTCAACTGCTTGCTTAACATTATGCAAAATAATTATATAGTAATTATTTGGCATAAATATGTTCAGATACGAGCAGTTTCAGGTCAATATTCTTTTTAGCTATGCAACCCACCTTTTCTGGGCTGTAGTAATGTAGGCAGCTGTGTACAAGCATAACATTAGCAACTGCTAAGTTCAGCAGAGGAAAGGGTGAATACTAGGACAATACATTAGGATAGTCAGGCCCTCCAACCCCTGTGGTAGTGATGGTGGTGTCACCTGATGATGGCTTATGTATGCATTGATCTCCTAGGAGTAGTTTGTAGCTTGATAATTACCAGTCATGGTTACTTCAGAGAAACCATGTAAACTAAGTAAAGCTACTTTTGCTTCCAGAGCAAGTTTGAGTTGTCATTTATTTCTTTGCAGTACAGCAAGTTCTCAAGTGGGGACCTGAGTTCCCTGTACTGGTTTTGGAGAGTTGTACTCCCCAAGTTTAGCCCTCAGGCAAGTCTAGTTTGATGATGACTGGTCAGGCTGGCTGCTGCTTGCATCGACGTGCAAGCCCACAGGAGTTAAGACTCCCCAAGCGTGTCATCCAGCGACATGCGACACAGGACCATCATAATGGGGTTACCTAATAAACTATTATAAGGCAGCAAGGTATCCCCCACCAAGGATGCTAAATATAGCCTCAAATATAGTCCCAATTTCAATAAATACTGCAAATGTAAAATTATAAAGTTCAATAATTAATTACAAAGAGTAAATAGACAAACTATTGTCAACAACTGAACAGACCTTCAAAAGTTTGCAGATATTCTGCGAAAACTTGGAGTTTCCACAATCACAACGAAACTTTCTGGAAAATAAAAATAAGTTCTGTAATAAAATATGAGTACTGTATTAATACTATAGTTGCAATCAATATAATTTATAATGTGAATATCATAAATGACAAGTATTCAAAATTATCACATACAGTACAGTAATTTAAAATAGGTTTGCTCAAAATCTGTGCGTGATGAGGTGTTAAATGCTATATGCAAAATATAAATTATAATTAAGGCTTACACGCAAGATACAACCCAAGGTTGGATGAAATTCCAATGATGTCACCAGACACGTTTCAGGGACAAAAACATATTAGTTACATGAAAAGCTAAACAAATTATACCTCATGTCAATGGAAGAGATGATGTACTGGATACTTATCACCTCATAAATACATAGGGAAATACGGATTGAGGGGATTGACAGGGTTTGAGTAAATGGCATTACAAACATGGGAAAAACAGCTGGTAAATATATATATACAGTAGTACCAAAAATTATCTTTCAGTACCAAACTAGTGAGCAAATGTAATGCATTATAAATAGAAGTGGTGGAGACAGACCCCACACAAGCTTTTTACATAGATTATGAGAACGAAAAAGACTCAATCTTATACAGTAGAACCTCGGTTGCCAAATGCCCTCTTTACAATTTTTTTGGTGTACGAGCGCAATTTCTTCGTAAAATTCGACTCGGTATACGAGCTTTGCCTCACTTGGTAAATTTGATACACGTATGGGTCGACCGAGTGCGTGGTTCCTGGTAGCACGGGAGAGGTGCACTTCAGTTTACCAGTGTCTCCCACCTAGTAACAATCGTGCTTGAATTCTTTGTGAAAAATTTAATTGTTTTTGTTTTTTTGGTTTCTGATCATAAAGTAATTATTACATATCACATCATGGGTTCCAAGAAAGTCTGTGATAAAGTTCAACCTAAGAAAATAGTTATGAGGATGACGAAAGAGGAAAAACAAGAGATCATCGTGTCTCGCTACAGAAAAGTGTTAAAACGTTGGGAAAAACAAATGTCTTTACAGATTCTTGCTTGTCCTACTGACCTGACCTGACAAGCTTGACCTGGTTGTGTAAAACACAACCAGGTCCTAGTGGTATGCCTGCAAAAGCTCAGGAGAAGCGTGCCCCTGAAATGTCATCACTGCCTGATGTTATAATGAAGCTTCTAAACACTAACACCTCTCTTTCCCCCCCTCCTCACCGTCTTCCATACGCCAACAACAGTCCTCATTAAAGGTAAGATACACAGTGGCACCTCGATTAACGAGTTTAATCCGTTTATGCACCTAGCTCGTCATGTGGAAAATTCGTCTTGTGAAATGACAACAAAACTATCGTCGGATGTGTCCGAGAACCAGCGGGAACGCTCGTTAATCGAGGAAAGCTCGTCAGTCGAGACATATGCCTGCGAGTGGCTCGCTCGTTACTCGAAATGCTCATAACTGGAGCCACTCGTCACTCGAGTTCCACTGTACTTGTTCATACTGTAGTACAAA
>WNGS01165751.1:28903126-28915557 GCA_020271785.1 Procambarus virginalis | reverse complement strand
TTCTGGAAAATAAAAATAAGTTCTGTAATAAAATATGAGTACGTATTAATACTATAGTTGCAATCAATATAATTTATAATGTGAATATCATAAATGACAAGTATTCAAAATTATCACATACAGTACAGTAATTTAAAATAGTTTGCTCAAAATCTTGTGTGCGATGAGGTGTTAAAATGCTATATGCAAAATATAAATTATAATTAAGGCTTACACACAAGATACAACCCAAGGTTGGATGAAATTCCAATGATGTCACCAGACACGTTTCAGGGACAAAAACATATTAGTTACATGAAAAGCTAAACAAATTATACCTCATGTCAATGGAAGATGATGTACTGGATACTATCACCTCATAAATACATAGGGAAATACGGATTGAGGGGATTGACAGGGTTTGAGTAAATGGCATTACAACATGGGAAAAACAGCTGGTAACTATATATATACAGTAGTACCAAAAATTATCTTTCAGTACCAAACTAGTGAGCAAATATAATGCATTATAAATTGAAGTGGTGGAGACAGACCCACACACAGCTTTTTACATAGATTATGAGAACGAAAAAGACTCAATCTTATACAGTAGAACCTCGGTTGCCAAATGCCCCTCTTTACAATTTTTTTGGTTTACGAGCTCAATTTCTTCGTAAATTCGACTCGGTATACGAGCTTTGCCTCACTTGGTAAATTTGATACACGTATGGGTCGACCGAGTGCGTGGTTCCTGGTAGCACGGGAGAGGTGCACTTCAGTTTATCAGTGTCTCCCACCTAGTAACGATCATGCTTGAATTCTTTGTGAAAAATTTAATTGTTTTTGTTTTTTTTTGTTTCTGATCATAAAAGTAATTATTACATATCACATCATGGGTTCCAAGAAAGTCTGTGATAAAGTTCAACCTAAGAAAATAATGATGAGGATGACGAATGAGGAAAAACAAGAGATCATTGTGTCTCGCTACAGGAAAGTGTTAAAACGTTGGGAAAAACAAGTGTCTTTACAGATTCTTGCTTGTCCTACTGACCTGACCTGACAAGCTTGACCTGGTTGTGTAAAACACAACCACCTCACACAACACCTGGTTGTGTAAAACACAACCAGGTCCTAGTGGTATGCCTGCAAAAGCACAGGAGAAAGCGTGCCCCTGAAATGTCATCACTGCCTGATGTTATAATGAAAGCTTCCAAACACCAACACCTCTTCTTCCCCCCTCTCCTCACTGTCTTCCATACGCCAACAACAGTCCTCATTAAAGGTAAGATATACAGTGGCACCTCGATTAATGAGTTTAATCCGTTTATGCACCGAGCTCGTCATGTGGAAAACTCGTCTTGTGAAATGACAACAAAACTATCGTCGGAGGTGTCCAAGAACCAGCGGGAACGCTCGTTAATCGAGACATATTGTCTGCGAGTGGCTCGCTCGTTACTCAAAATGCTCGTAACTGGAGCCACTCGTCACTCGAGGTTCCACTGTACTTGTTCATACTGTAGTACAAAATCTAACTAGTAGTAGTACTGTATGTATAAAATGTATTATTAAGTTAATACTGTATTTTTGGGAGTGTGGAGTGGATTAATTCATTTTACCTTATTTCTGGTTGGAAAATTTGTTTCGGTTTACGAACCGTCTCTGGAAATGGATTAAATTCGTAAATGAAGGTACTGTACTACTGTATGTCAGTTTAAGAGTGAGAGATTGAACAGATTAACTGAAGCTCAACCCCTGCACAACTAGACAAGATCTGTGATCTACAAAATGCTCAGGTTTAGATGGTGTAACTATTTTGGAAGTACTGTACCTGTATAGAATCCTTCAGAATATACACAGAAAGGAGTGAGCTATAATGTACATGCAGTAAATGGTAAAGCAAGTGTACAAATAATCAAGAAAAGATGAATAAAGAAAAATAAGAAGAAAAAGAAATAAAAAAGTAATGGTGCAATAGAAAAAGATGAAAAGGAAAAAACAGATTACCTTACCTCTTTGTATAAAGCTCAATTAGATCATGGTCCTCATGACAATGATAGCTGCAAGCCAAGCACACACCAGCTAACTTGCCACCATCAGCTGGACAGCAAGTCATGCAAGCATACAGTGCTTGCCGTTTGACATATCCCTTGAAAATAAATTATGATAAAATAATATTAATAACAGTATCCATGACAAATATTTGATTTGGGATATATATACACAGTATTTCACATTATACATTATAGTACTACCTGTATATCGATAAAAAATCAATCTTATGGTAATATTACCCAAAGCCCTCCAAAATCCAGACCGCCATATATACAATTTAAAAAAAAAAAAAAAAAAATCTGCCAACTGGATCTCTGTTCTGAAACTTGCATTTGTTTGAGGAATAATCCGAAATTTCACTTGGGGCCACGAAAAAAGCTGTACAATATTGTTGGGTCATCATGTTGAGTAATTTCAGCAGAAATATTTTTCCTATTTGCTATTCTTGCTCTTAATAGAAATTATTATTCAAAATAATACACATATACTTGGCAAATGTTTTACTGTGCTTGTTCTATACTACAGTTTAGATCATACAAGAGTTTGTTCATGTGATGCTTTTTCTATGGCATCTAATGCCCTACTGTGAGGGCGCATGTACTGACAACATGGTTTCCTTGCCAAAGTGTGGGTCAAAGTTAAAAAGTCAAACACTTTTTAAGCTGGATTCACTCACCAGATTCCACAAACAAGTTCGCTGAAGTGATGAAATTTAGATTTGCTTAGGATGTTGGGACAGAGTTCAGACTGTGGAATAGATGTGCATCATATCATTGGTTCAAATTAAATATTCCCTTAGTGAAATCAGCCCAAAGAACATGGGAAATATTCGGGTATGAATAGGAACTGTTAATATGGCTCAAATCACATTTCTAATTATTTTCATAGACGGCCACAATATTAGAAGAAGCAGATGGAGTCTTGGGAAAGCCATTAAGCACATTTAAAACCAAATTCTAGGGTTTATTTTTATTTTAAGATTTCTCAATTTTTGTTCACAAATATGGTTCCGTTGTCCACTGAAAATGAGGTTTTGAGGCTAGGGCTTGGAAAACATACTAGATGTGGTTAAATCACTTTATATATAGGTTCTCTTTATAGTTGTCCTTCATATGTCAGGTTGAAATTATAATTTTATTCAGTGAAATCAGCCCAGTGTGTGGAAAATATTAGGGTAAGAACAGTACTGTTACTATGGCTCCAATCACGATTTTAATGATTTTCATAGATGGACGCAACATTAGAAGAAACAGTTACGGTCTTGGGAAAGCCATTGGGCATATACAAAATTAAATTCTATGGTTTGTTTTCATTTCAAGATTTCCTGGTTTTCGATCACAAATATGGGCCCCGTTTTCTTCTGAAAATGAGGTTTTGAGGCTAGAGCAAGGCAAATATGCTAGATGTGGGGTAAATCTCTTTACAGATAGGTTCTTTTGGTATTGTCCTTACATGACAGGTTCATATTAAAATTTTGCTCAGTGATATCAGCCCATAAAGCATGGGAAATATTAGTGTATGAATGGTAACTGATAATATGCCTCGAATCATGTTTTTAATGATTTTCATAGATGGCCACAGCACTGAAAGAAACAGTTGGGGTATTCTATTCATAAAAAAAAAAAATCAGAAATGATTCCTGGAGGTATCTCCAGTCCCAGCAAACCCCTCTCTACGTCGCATTGGGGGTTGGTCCCATATAGTTTGTTGAATCCATGTTGAACTGAACATACGTATTTTTTTTAAATAAAGCTACGAAAAATCTTTTGTCTTCAACCACAAAGTTGTTAGCATTACTTATGGTAGGGTCTTATAGTGCAGTGGTCTACGTTGTTGGCTCATAATACAGGGTGCCGGGTTCAATCCCTAGCAGGACAGACCGTTGAACACATTTCTGTAAAACTGATGCCTGTGTCTGCCTAGCAACTAGGTACCAAAGAATTATTTAACTTGTGGGTTTTATCCTGGGGAAGGTCAGACATTACCATATGGGGACAACAAAACCAACTGGCTTCCTGTCCCCCAACAACAACGGGAAGGAGAGGAGAGGTTAATACCAGAATTTCAGAATGCTACTTGAATTTAGTAATTAGTTGGAGGAAATTATGTCTAGTAGATGAAAAACTCCCTTCAGATTTAAATAATTTCAAACTAGCATATAATGCTGAACAAGTCATCGTCAGCCTGTGATCCCAGCGGCCGCTCATGTCTCTAAGCTTCCTATATACTGCCACCCACACCTGGCCCTCCATCACTCAACCTGGAGTGTAGTAGTAGTGTATGAAGGGAGTGGAGGAGCTGACGCACCTGGTCGTAGGTGCAGCTGGTGTCGTCGGCGGCGCCCAGCACAGCTGCAGCATCCAGCTGCCTCTCCTCCTGGGCCTCCAGGAGCTCCACCATGGAGATCCCGGGCTCCTCGCCGTCCTCGGCACTAGGGAGGTGGGCCATGGTCGCGGAGGGTGTAGAGGGTGTAGCCACGCGGGTAATATTTGACTGTCACACTCGGCTCCTCACGGGTGGCGCCACTCCTCCTCTGTTGTCCTCGCGTTCCCGTTTTCTTCCTCACCAAACTCTCCAAATTGTAGCCGTGGCACCCATGGTGGCTCTCCTCTCCCTTCCTCTTGTCTTATTCTCATCCTCTCCTGGCCACTCTCCCTCTCATGGTCCACCTGCATAGGCCTATAGGCTTGTTTAATGTTCATGGCGTGTATATTACCCCTTCTGACGCTCTTTGGTATGGACGGTGTTGGCATCTAGAAATATATACAGTATATATATCTGGTATTATCTAGCTTTATCCCCGCAGGAATCAATCAGAATATCAGATGGAATATTAATACAGATGAATAAGTAATTTCTTCTTGGCATTAAATATATCCTAATTTTGAAAAAAAGCCTTGCATAGAAACATAGGAAAAAATAGTTATACAAACTTGATCAATATGGCAACTCGTGGACTACAGGAATTTGAAAAAAAAATTTAAAAGCTAAAGTAATTTGTATTCTTTTCAATTTTACGCAGTTGGGTGAATATAGGTGTAAGATATGTGAGTGTATGAGTGAGTGTGAGTGCGTGAGTGTGGGCGCGCGCGGGGGCGGGCACGCCAGGCCGCCCACCAATCACAACAGTCGTCGCCGGCGTCTGCTTCCAGAAGCATTACGCTGTTAAACCCGCCTTTTCCTGACTGAAAATCTCTTGCTTCCCCCAAACCGCTGCTAGTCATGGGTTGCGAGGAGGAAGTGCTCAAGATTAAGAAGAAGCTAGACAAGATGACGGCGAGCGAGGGCGTGAGTGGCAGAGGGGGGCTGGGGGTTTAGGTTGTGTGAATTGAAGGGTTTTGGAGTGTGTGTGTGTGTGGAGGTCACTTGTGGAGCGAGGTGGTGGAGGCTGGCTCCATGTGCCTAGCCTCCACATTAACTTTTAGTCTACGCTACCACCTCCTTCCTAAGACGCGTCTCTCGCTACTGATTCAATCAGATAAATGGTGTAGAGGGAATTATAGAGTAGAGGGCAGGCAGGAAGACGTGCAACAAAGAGGGGAAGTCATTACTATACACCAGGCATCATGGTAGCCACTAGGCTTACCGTAGGGCAGGTAGGCCTAGCTCCTCACAGGCCTTACACACCATATTCCTCCTCCTAGAGACCACTCACTAGCTTCACCCATCCTCATTTTTGTACATTTTCCTAATTTAGTTGGCTTTATTTTTGACATTAGGCTGCATTAACTTTTAGCTGATTATCTTAGTCATTTTTTATTTTTTTACTCCTATATTATTTATAATTAGGTGTATGTGTATTTACTACTTTAATAAAAAATTTAACCTTGTAGGCTCAATTTCAGCCTATTGGTGGTATGAGTGCACCAAATACAGCATTTATCCTAGTTTAAATTAGTAAAAAGTGCTGATACTTTGGCTAAGGTTACATAAATTAGGCTAAACATTTATTCATGTAATAAAGAGAAACTGGGGCCTAGTAGCAGTGCACAAAACACTAATGAGTACTAAACAGTGTTTTTGGCTAAAGACATCCTTGGGTTAAAACATTACGTGATCCCATATCCAAATGGCAGGTGGGCCAGAATCACAATGATGCTGCTCTGAACCTGGCAAGTAATCTCTCAGTGAGAGCTTACCTGAATTTACCTGAAGACCACCATCTCTAGTGGCCTCAATGGGGGATAGTAAGCCAGAGGTTTGTAGAAGACCACCCCACCCAACCCCCTTGTAATTAACTCATGTGTGTCATTTTAAAAAGTAGGCTTAGCTGGTTTTGAGCCGAGCAACACCACTTATGTCACAGGTTTATCATAAAGATAACCGTTTTGTATATGGATAAACAAACGCCATTGTTTTCTCACCTTTATTGAAATAATACAGTATCCCATGCAGCTGTATTTTAGCTCAGAACACCTGGGTACAGTTTATTTAGAATTACATTTCTCTCAATTTCATGATACATTATATAATAAGATAAATAAACAGTATTTAATTATGCATAAGGTTATGCTTTAATACAATTGATGGTACGGTACTTGCCACTCTAATTAGTGAAGGATTCACTGTTATTTGACTCCTGGTAATTTGTTCATGTTGTCTACCACCATACTGGCAACCAATATTTGCCTATATCCTTTTTAAATTGAAATTTATACAATTATGGCCATTCTTATGCATTTTTCCTGATTAGACAATTTCAGGTGTTTATATTCCTTTATAAATGCTTTTCATCTACCTGTAGACTTCCAGATTTGTGACCAGTTTATAATCTGGCAAGCTTATAATAATTAAAAACAGTAATGTAGATTTATAAGTTATTTTATTATAAATATTATAATCGTAATATTATAATTACAAAAATTATAGCTTTACAAAAAATTTCCATGTACAGTACTGTACTATGGTGTATTTCTGAGGATTGAGCAAAACACAACAAAAAGTCTTTTTTAATACATTTAATTTATAAAGTAAATTAAGATAATGAACAACTATAAGCTAAAGTAACAGTAGTAGTAAACAGTAAACTTGTAAACTAAAATAAAGATCCATAGTAAAGTAAGAGTATACTGAAGATAAGAACATTAATGTACGGTACTCCATTCTGTATTTCTCACTGAAATCCATAATTCCTTTTTATAATTTAGGCTACTCATTAGTCAAGCTTTAATAGAAATCTGGATGCTAGTTCACTTTTAATTTCCATAAATTGTTTTCCATGTAATCATCATTATTGTATACTCTGCTTGAGACTTGGCATTGGTCAGATGCAGTTGGTGTAAGTTTGATTAAAGAATATGCTGTTACTCACTGTTATCTTCCATTGGCAGGATCAACACAGGCACTAGATATATTGAGGGTACTGCAAGGACTGCCAATAACACTTCCAGGTAGGAGACTTTGATGTTTTACATTTAACATATTGAAGGCTTATACAAGTCTCTGTCGGTCTAGTTACGTTCTGCACATTTACTTTGTGTTTGTTTTAAGCAGTGTCTTTGAAAATAATGAAGAGTGATATGTATGTGGTATATAGTCTGGGTGTACTATACAATGAGCTTTTGTACTTTTGGTTAACCAGACCACACTAGAAGGTGAAGGGACGACGATGTTTCGGTCCGTCCTGGACCATTCTCACAATCGACTTGAGAATGGTCCAGGACGGACCGAAACGTCGTCGTCCCTTCACCCTCTAGTGTGGTCTTGTCAACATACTTTAGCCACGTTATTGTGACTCTTCGCCTGCATACTTTTGGTTAATGCAGGTGCTACACTCATCCTGGTTGGTGCCTTTTTTTGATAATTACTTGGTTAGATTGATGAAATAAGTGGGTTTGAATTGGATATATTACAACCTACCTATTTTTTGTTCCAATCTTGCTTCAATTTGTTGGAAAATATTAATTGCAAGGACATTTGAAAATTATGGTAGTATATATCTTAAGGCACTTGTATACTCTAGTTGTATACAGTACTAACACTAGAAAATATACTGAAAACTCTTATCAGCATCCTCTTAAATACCTAGACAGTTTTTGAGTTGTCTGAAATGTCTAAAACTCCTCGTTGTTCTCTGAATTATTTGGTTCCAGTCAACACGCTTAATGCTCATTATATGGGAGTTGGAGGAATTATTCAATTAAAATGTATTCTACTCTCATTGTGGCTGGTAATTTGAACAATCCTGTTATTCGTATTAGTAGTGGAGGAAATTTTGTAGTTTTAAAGAGTGAGGCACTAATAAGATGTTTAGGGCAATAATGAATTTAATCATGAGCATGGGAGGGCTCCCAATCCTATGTGTATTCTCCAAGACGGTATTTACAAATAAAGGTTGTCTAGATGCTTTTGGAATCTGTTGCCAACTAGACAGACCTTGCAAGGTTAATGCAATATCATCTATTGATAACTGGAAAAACTTGTATGGACAGAAATAATTGTATGCTCGGTTACAAGTTATGTTTTCTAGGGCCGCTGTCGTTAATTTTCTCTGTAGAATCAGTGATTCATAGTTTAGGAATAAACTGCTCTGAGGTAGAGGAGTGTGTGTTTATTTAGGGAAGGGAAAACTAAGGATGTTTGCAAAGGGGTAAGTTGTAAATATGATCTTGCCTGAATTTATTCTACTTCCATTTGCATAGTCACGAATGAGCATAGAGCATCACTTTATAAACATCTCTAAATTATTGGGATCGCATCAAAGCTCTCCAAATGTACTCTCTAGAAGGAACGAGAAGAGATACCAAATAATATACACGTGGAAAATACTGAGAGCCAGGTCCCCAATCTACACAGTAAAATAACAAGTACTGGAGTGAACGATCTGGAAGAAATGCAAGATTGAACCAGTGAGATCAGAGGTGCATAGCACAATCAGAGAACACTGTATAAACATCAGAGGTCCGCGGTTGTTCAACTCTCCCAGCGACTATAAGAAATATGCCGAACAACCGTGGACATCTTCAAGAGAAACTGGACTGTTTCCTAAGAGAAGTCCAGGATCAGCCGGGCTGTGGTTGGTATGTGCTCTGCGGGCCGCTCCAAGCAACAGCCTGGTGGATCAAACTCTCACAAGTCCGCCCTGGCCTCGGGCCGGGCTTGGGGAGTAGAAGAACTCCCAGAACCCCATCAACCAGGTATCAACCAGGTATGTGTGAGGTGGTCAGGAGTAACGTAGTGTACTTGGGCTGCCTATGCTTAGGGCTGTCTATGCTTAGGCACTGCCTTCCCTAAGCGCCTTAAGTACTATCCTTGGGTTCTAGGGTTCTCTTCCCTTGGGCCTTTGGGACCTCACTCCCATAGGGGTTCCTGCGCTTGGCATTTACCCTGCCCTTGGGCCAACTGGGGTTACGTTGCATTTGTTTTGCTCTGGGTAGGGAGTATTGTTGTTGCTGGTTGGGGCACAAGGTGTTGCGCAGGTTGCCTACCTAGCGGCAGACATGTTCTCTGCTTCTCTGTTTTTGTTGTTGTGCTTTTGTGGGGCTTTTCTTTTCTTTTTCCTGCATGGAGGAGGTCTGCCTGGTTTTACTATTACCTAGGGTATTTTGGGTGGCCCTCCTCTAGGGCCCCCCCTTGTACACTTCACAGGGGTTCAGTTTAGCCCAGTTCCCTTTTTGTTGACATTATCATTTGGGCAGTTGCCTGGGATGCCTGTAGGGAGCACCCCTCTCATGGGCCCTGGAAAATCCCATCGGGGCTTGGTTAACCAATGGATGCATCCTCCGAGTCCCATCTCACTTTGTGCAAGTTTGAGGGTTGTTCGCTGCCCTTGTCTCAAGGTGACGATCACCTGTTTTGCCTCCGTCATGCTGCCTATTGGGTTGGTGACACCTTCGACCCAAAGTCTTGAGAGTCGTGTTCCTCGCTCAAGCTCCAGCTTTCCCATTCTTCTTCAGAAGTTCTTATGGTCAAGCAGCTTACGTGTTGCATAGTAGATATAGGTTGTTGCAATGCGCTAGGTTGGTTGCCCGCTCGGATGCCCCGGGGCTGCCCCATTTTGATTTTAGGGACCTGGACCTGGGGGAGTTGGTTGCTTTAACCTTGGTTCAGTCCGCGCCTTCAGGTCCTTCCTCGGTGGGCATGGTTCACCCTTCTCCTCCCGCCCCCATGCTGCCAGCTCCCAAACATCTGAGAGTTTCAGAGTCAGGGCAGGGTTTAGTTGGTTATGAGATTCGGTCAATTTTGGGGGCTGCCCTATCTGAGATGGAGACAGAAGCATTCGAGCCTGATCCTGCTGCCAAGGCTTCGGGGTCCTTCCAGCAGACCCCTTTCTTTGCTGCTTTTCCCCTGGACTCTGCCTTTTTTTCTGGGGTGGAGGGCATGGAGACGGCTCTGCCATAGACCTGGTTTGGGGCTCCCGGGCTGGTAGAGGAGTCGGCCTATGGGTCTTGGACCCTCTTTGATCCCGCTTGGGTTTTGGTGCTCTCATCACGAGGTTTGTTGTTGCAAGGAGTGGGGTTTTTGTACCCACCTTCCTTGTATGAATTTGATTTGGGTCAGCTCCTTCCAGGATTCGGTTCCAGTTCCCTTGGTTCCTCGGCTCCCTCTTTCTGGAGGATTTTTGCCGCCCGCATCCCACCTAAGGAGGTTCGGGAGGCTCTTGTGGCTTATCTCCCGCGAGACCCGGATTTTGCTTCTGTAATGGATCTGGCCTTGTTTGAGTTCGGTTCTTCTTCCCTGTATTGGGTGCGTTATGAGGTTCTGGAGTCTTTCTGGCTAGCAGACTGCCCTTTCCCGTGGCATGGGTTTTGTCGAACCCACACGCTTGAATGGCAGGAGGCTGCTACTGTTCTTCAGGTTTACTTGTTGGGGGGGGGGGCAATTTTGAGTACCTCAGTGCATGCCTTTTCACTCCTGTGCTTCTTAGTGATGTTGGCCTTCTGCAACTGCACGCACAGGTTCCCACCCTTTTGGCTGCTTTGGTGGCTGAGGATTTTTGCCCCGCGTGCATTTGGCTTAGGTCTTGTGCTTCTTTTCCCCTTCTTGAGTAATCCTCAAACTGGACTGCAGAGGACGTGGAGGCATTGCATGCCGGTCTTCATCTGGGGTGCTGGCCTCAGTTGCCAGGGCGTCAGCTGCGCTGTTGAGTTATTTGTGCCGAGACTCCAGGAGACAGTGTCTCTGTTATTTGCCTCATGCCTCGCGTGTCACCAGGCCATCCTTACTCTCTCCTTGAAATCCACTTGGCCCCTGGCTCTTAGATTCTCGTCACCTTCTGTCCATTGTTATTGCAGACGGGGCTGTTACCTCAGTTTTTGCATTGGCCTCGGCTAATTGCTGTCCTTTTCTGTGGGGAGCCCCTACGGCTCCCTGGAGCTTATCGGGCTAATGTATGTTATGTTAGACCGGACACTAGCTATGGAGTTCAGACCTACCAGGGACCAGCGCCAGAACCTGGCCCCTTCAGAGAGGTTTCAGGGAGCAATGGCCCTGGAAAACCCCATATGTTTGGGGGTTTTCCTTATCTGCCATCGACCGGGGTTAGGCACCCAGAAAGGTAGCGTAACAAAACAAACCCCCCATGGTAGAAAACTACAACAAACCGAACAGAGAGGTAGAAAAACTCCCTACAATCACAAGGAAAACAATCAAACAATCACTTTACTGCCGCGCCGGTTGTCCGCGCAGCCCTCCCCTCCCCGGGAGGGGGAGGGGGGGGCCCCGGACCTCACCGCGCCGGCTGCCTTCAGTTCGTAAGCTAGTGTCAACCGGGATACACGCTTCTCTGGCCTCAAAATTCCTTGGCGGTGTTTGCCTCGTGTGGCGTTCTCTGCTGTTTTTGTGGTTTGCGGTGGCCAGGAGTATTTCATCAGTGCCGGGGCTGCATGAGTCTAGGGGTTCCCTTCCCTAGGCGCCCTGTGAGTACTGCCCTTGCGTGTCAGGGTTATCTTCTCTGGGGCGTTCGGGAACCGCTCCCGTAGGGGTTCTTGCTGCTCGGCATTTGCCTCGCCCTTGGGCCATGGGGCTTGGGGCCCTTGTTTGGCCTTGGGTAGGGAGTTGGTGTTGTGCTGGTTAGGGCGCCAAGGTGTTGCGCTGCCTGCCACCTACGCGGCGGCCGGTTCCTGTTGCCTCTGGGGACGGTGTACTTTTGCGGGGTTTTTCTTTTGTTTTATTTTCTTGCCTGGTGGGGGTCTGCATAGTGTGGCTATAGTTCCACTAGTAGTGTTTGGCAGCCCTCTGCTAGGTCCCCGTGCTTGTACACGTCCGGGGGTTTTCAGTATTAATCTTTACCCTTGTTTTCGGGTTTCTTAACCGGTTAGCAACACCTTGCCCGGGCTTCCCGTAGTTGCTAACCTACGGGCCCTGGAATCCCTGTCTGGGCTCGTGAGACCATTGCATGTGTCGTCCGGGTACCAACCCCTCTTGTACGGGATCGTTGGTTGCTGTGCCTTTGTCTCTAG
>WNGS01165751.1:28860498-28880333 GCA_020271785.1 Procambarus virginalis | reverse complement strand
TCCGAGGCTCAAATTGGCTAATCAATGTTTATGTATATGGCTGAATGACTTGTGCAGTTTAAAGTCAGTGTTTTAAGCTGTAGGTTAAAACACTACTGTAAAACACTACAGTACTAGGTGTTTTATTAGTCAATTATAGGGAGTGAAAGGTGTGGTTAGTTTGGAGACTTTATGGTAAAAACTTGTAGATACGTAGTACAATATATTATTACTATAGGTAATCGCTAATGTTTTTAGCTTCATTCTTGCAGTGGGCAGTTTTTATGACTGAAAATTAGGATACAATCTCGTCACACAGTTGAACTCTCTTATTTGTTACTAAATATTTTTATTAAACTGGCGTCTTAAAATTATAATTGGTTTTTCAAATCTATCCTCTTACTACATGTATATACACTAGTATTATGGTTTTAGTTTTGTATAGAAACTTTTTTTTTTTATTTAGTTATTTATTTAACAATAAATGAACAAAAAATATTAAAGTAACCTCATTTTTTCTTTATGAACAGTTCCGATGTGCAGTCCAGGTGCTGAATATCTAGTCTGGAGCAAGTACGATTTTTTGCAGCAAAAATTCCAAGCTGGAGTGACTCGATATAAGGACAATACTAGGCTGACAGGTCAAGGTAACCTACTTTGAGCACTTTTTTTGTACCTCCTTGACTGTGTAGGTGATTATGTTGAGAGAAGTGGCATGGACCTTACCCGATAGTGGCAGCAACATCCAAGTTCTGACGTATCATGTCATGAATAAGTTGAGGAAGCTCCGTTTTGTAGTGCGAGTCGGCATCTTGCTGTGGAGGTTCAGAACGGTACCACTCTTTCTCTTCTATTTCTAGTGCCTTGCTCATCCAGGAATCATAGTTGCTATTTACATTCTGTAATAAAATAGTGTAACCCAGGTACTTAAACATATAGAAGACAAATGTAATTGCTAACATTTATAAATATGGTACTTCTAGTATGATACAGATCATACATCATTTTTCCTGGGCACAGGTGAATGTATTACAATATACAATGTAGACTAGTTAATTGCAGCATCCATAAAATAATTACCTCCCAGTGTTTTTCTTTTTGCTTCTATGTAAACTAAAATGCAAGTCAAATTAGTTTGGTGTCTGTTCAAAGCTACCCATGGTGGTGCTTGTCTGAATCTATATAATCATGCTAGGTTGCTTTTGACCTAGCATTTTTTGAAGATGTTTAGTAAAGTTTGGTCATATCAAAACATTATTTTATATACATAATTACCTTTTTTTTGTGGTCTTTATGGCAATGAGGCATAGCCAGATTAACCAATAGGTAAGGTAATCTGTAACTAAGGTCATAAAACAAAAGGGTATGTGAGAATGTTTACCAATTTTTGTTTCATTTGTCTTACAAAAAACTAAAGCATTTTCTCTATTATAGACTAAACAAACATCTCTTGTACCCTCCTGGGAGTTCCCCATGAGATGGGGACCACAGCAGAAGCTTTTCCAGGAGGCTCTCACTGCACAAACTTTTCATTCTTTCAAATTCTCTAATCCATCCCACTACCTTTTCCTACATTTTCCCACTTTTCCCTTCCCAGATACTGGTCATTTGCCTTTACCATACAATTCCCTCATTTCATCCTTACAAATATCTGGAGATTTCAGAAAATGTACAAAATTTGCACTTAATGGATATAAGCATTTATATTATATTTCTTCTATAGTCTCCTGAGAACCTTCAAGGGAGATCCTTCAAGAATGTAATCAACCAGATTTTAACATCACACCAGGATCAGGTTGTGGTCCAACGACATTCACCGGAATGCCCGATAGCCAGACACCCAGAAATTATATATTTTAAATGGCAATCGCTTCCTGATCTTAACATTCCATCTCCAGTTTGAGTTGTAATGCCACAATTATAATTAGAAAAAAGCAAAGTTGTTTTACCTTTAGATATTTGGACACAAGATCTTCTAATATCTTATTATCCAGGAGTGGCCCTAACTTGCCAACATTGATGTTGAGCGAAGGATGACCCATGAGTTCTTTTCCACCATAGACATTGAGTACCCATGACAGTAATGTAACATACTCATTGTCTTCCAGACCTCCTTCTATCGTTTCTACTAGCTGAAAAAGTAAATGAATAATATTGAGTAGTATTAATATAAATATATATAACTCTCTATGGATTAAATAATGTTCTTGCATAACTGGTAATTTAAAGTATGAAAACATTTGGTTAGTTGATTACACTGGTTACAAAAAACAAACAACAATAGTATTTCTCATTGTTTACTGTTACTAGTTTAGCACCATTTTACATGAGGAAATGGATACCATACGATTTGGGGTTTAGTTTTAAAGAACCTTTCCTTTCAGCAACACAACACCAAAAACAAATAATAAAAGAGAATGTCAAGAATATTGCAATGTTGCTTCCTAAACAGTCCCTTTGTTTCTCCCAAGTAAAACACCACCATCGCTAACCCAGATGAAAAAAAAATTGCCAGCCACTGTTGATCCACACCCACACAATGACAGATTTCCTGGCTAATCATCTTGCCAAATAAAATGAAGAGGGAATCCACTGTAGCTACTACATTAAGAGTAATATAGTTTCTCCAAAGTTCTCACAAGTTCTATTGCAAGCAATTAAAAGTTTGTTTATTCCAAATAACTTCTCCTTAAGAATTCCACATTCCAAGTTATTCTCAAATAATCTTATGCAATAATTACAATTAATAGTTGTTCCCAAGATTTCCAGGAATCGCTTAGGACAGGCAACGTAAACTAGATAGTTACCTTGACAAATCAGGCAAAGCGTGGCATATAACCTGCCAAGAACGCATTGTCGTCAGTGTAACTCCAATAATGGTTCAGCGAGATGCTCTGGATATGCTGTGGATCTTTAACACCATCGACAGTCACCACCATATGATGTAACACTCTCAGGACGTTGCAGCTTTGCTACAGAGCAAAATTCCAGCCATATTCTAGCTACTCAACATCACCCCACATTTGAGCTCTCTACCCCCAGCCTCATTGAAGCGCTCTGCTCTTATCTCCAGGCCTCGCACAAGTATCCTCATCTCTACTAGCACTACATGTCATAACATTTACAACTTCCAACTGCTGTAATGAAGACTATAGAGGTATTAAATAAACATAAAAAACTGTACTCTTTGAATGTCAACCAAAATCTTATGATACACCACAACCAAGAGACAACTTGCCGTGATAGAAAGCAATAAAAAAATTTTTATTTATCCTGACCCAATCAACTGGACAGCTTGTTAAAGCAAAAGCCTCACTTATATGAGGTCGTCGTTCGATTCTTGACAGTAAATAATTGAACACCATTCCTTCTCTCTGTCCCAGCCCAGCTCCTTATCCTCATGTTCCTTCAAATGGTTATATAGTTGTACAGTACTTGTCAAGTACTTTCTTTTTATAATTACCTACCTACCTGGAAGCAAAACCATGGGTACACAAGGAAAACCAGTTATTGTTCAGAAACTATTGAAGTACTGTACCACTACCCCCGAGTGTGCAGTGTGTGTGTTTATAGGAAACTACTGAAAAATGGCACAAAGCTCTACTTACATGATTGGCCAAACTCTTATGGTACATCTGTACGTAGTGGTTTGTTATGTCATAGTGGGGTGGGAAGCATGGCACACACAGCGATCTTATCACTTTCATGTCCTCAAGCAGCAGCAGTCGAATCACCTGATGTTTAATAATACTAAATTAAAAACCTTGCATAAAAGACAAATAAAAGGCATGTACTACATTTTATCAAGCACCAATTATGAAACAAAATGAGAGAAGGAGTTCATGCATTTGAATGGCATAGATCTAGTAAAAAAAAAAAAAAAAAAAAACCTATGGGATATTAGATAAACACGTAATTTTGGAATAGGGTAGATATGGAATCCCGATAAATAATAACACTTGCAATACAATCTATGATTTGTTTATAAATCTATTTTATCATATGGAAATATTGTACATAAAGTACTGTATACTGTACACAACTAAAAACAAATTATATAATTGATATCCTTTTGCTATGATCAACATGCATTACAGTTGGCAGTAAAAATGTTTCTAGGAAATTTAAAAAAAAAAAGTTGTAAAGGGATGAGAGCATACTTTTGCTCATTCAAGTTTCAGCTTTTTACATAAAATATACATTACTGTACCTCTAAATGTTTTATTAGCCAATTTTTACTTGCTTCTCTATCTTCAAACATGTTTCCTTCAATACGTTGTGCTGCAGCACCTTCCAGTACCAATAATGCTTTCTCTCTCCATTTCTTGGGTCGACCTGGAGGTAAGAAGCCTGACCCCTTCTGACGCTGAAAAAGAATAATTTGATGGTAAATCACTAAATGATAACTGGCATGTGTAACAGTCTTTCTCTGTCTAGGCGAGTGGATGGGAAAGGTGCGAGGTGGAGCAAGTAGTGCTTGCTTGTAACATGAATTGTCAATGGCTGTAACCAACATTTGTATTATTTACTTATTCATTCACCAGTACCCTGTACTGTATTGTATACTGTGTTTAGCAACAATTTTAATGTATAAATGGTAGACTCTCACAAAGTCACAGAATGAAACTTTAGAAATGGGGATGGAAGGAAGGAGGGATTTGGCTCAATTGTCACATATACACTGTGCAACAGCAGCCGATATTCACTAACACAAGTTGGTGGGGGAGGGGGAATTGAACAGGATGAAGACATTTCAGTGTCATCCACCCCAACCTTGGCTGTTTATATAGTTAGGTTCTGGTAGAAGGAATGAAGAGACTAAAACAACAATGTTAGTCAAATTCTCACTACTTCATTCATTCATATACACACTCATCATGTTTTATTACTTTATAATAGTGTGGATAATGTGGCGAGATGGACTGTTATCTCAGTTTTACCATGGTAGTCAACAGAAATATGGTTTTAATTTACCGAATTTATGATCATCGAACACTTTTCTGTGACTGCATCTCATTCGTTAAGCAAGGTTCATCTGTATTAAGAACAAGTATATTATACTATACTGTATATGGAATACAAAAAAAAAATTCAGCAATTGTAGGAGTTCAAAGTTCTATGATGGCAAATGTGTATATAATTCCAATGATAAGACAATTCCGATAGTTTTCCGATGCTTTCTGGTAAGACTATTACAGCAACCGAGATAAGTTTTACATGAAAATTATTCAAAGATATCTTTGAATAATTACCTGCAGAGCAAACTGGTCAGCCCGTTCTTCTCGCTCCACAATCCTTAATGCTGTGACAATCTGTGTGGGTTCTTTCCTCACAGTGTTAAGGGTACGCTGTAGGATGATCCAAACCTGTTTACCTAGAAAAAAAAGTGCAACTTTTATATATATACATATATGCGAACAAGCCTGAATGGCTTGTTCGCACTTTCATGTGCGAACATGAAATGTGCACTTTCCCCTCCGAGTAATGTATTTTTTATATACATACAGTACTAGTATATATATACACTGTAGTTTATTACAATGTTTTCCAACAAGCTGCAGAATTTATTTATTAGGCAATATAATTTTAAACTACAATATAATGATTTATTTTATATTGTGCCTAAATTTTAAGATGAAAATATTATAATTTAAAAAAATTTGAATTCATCAAAATTTATTAACATCAACTAAGTGTAATTAAAATATTATATCTCGGTGAATTTTGCTAACCATTTCTACCTTTTAAGATAATGGGTATTTTAGAAGAGCTTACCAAGATCATCTGAGAGCTTCTGGACATCAGCAAAATATTCTTTCAGCATCCTTGTGTCATTAGGGTTCTGGTGTGGCAACTTGTGCAACTCGAACAACAAGTCATCTCTGCTATTCTCCAGATCCATCAGACACTGAAAACCAATGAAGGATTGGGACAAGATTAAATAAAGATGCACATGCGAGGCAGCATGAAGCCCTTAAAGACACAAAGACGTACAGACAGTAGAGAGGAATGTGCACTTTCCCCCCTCCAAGTAATAAATCTATGAAACAGCCTAACTATTAAAGCTGTGTAAAAGCTGTGACAATACAACGGTTAAAACAAATCTGTAGAAACTCTTCAGAAATAATGCAAGATTAATCTTGATGAATTAAAAGAAGAAGCCTGTACAGTATATATAATCTTCAAATTAAACAGTTATATTTTTACTATAATTTACTGTACTGTACAATACTCTGGTTTAACCCTTCGACTACAAGTCACTTTAATTGACATTTGAGAGTACAAAGGGTCATACTGTGACATGTAAATTAAAAAAATTTATTATAAAAAATCAAGGCAATCTAGTTCTGGTTATAAATCCCTATAACTCCTTGTACCAATAACTGTTCATAATCTCTGTCTAATATGTATTAGGAAGATAACTAACTTTTTCCATCAAATCATTAATTACAAGAATTCTGACATTTGTGGCATCGTTGTCAGAATATTTATAATAAAATATTAAGGCCGATACTTTTTCAGCATTTTGCTTGTCACTCAAAATTAGTTGCCATTTTCCTATCCTCACAAGAAAAGAAAATCCACCATCTTGCCTCTTTTTGTGTTTTGATATGAAAGAGTATTATGAGAAAAATTCCATACAAAGACATGGCTAAAGATGCTCTTAATAAAGCAACATCTCATTTACACTTTAAAAAACTGGAGCTTGTGGGACACTGGCAATTCTAGCACTTTATTTAAATTTACGTAAAGATGATCATTACTCATAAATTTGTCCATACCCATCAGTATAAAAGACACTAACCTGATGAGCATACAAGAGCCTTCCTTCTGCGATCCATTTGTGTGTTTTCTCAACAGACTCTGGTACAGTAAAAATGTGCTTCAGATTTTCCATGGCAGCTGCATACTGAGAGTGTCGAACATATTCCTCACGGCACTCGTACAGGCGTTCACTCAACTCAGGCACCCTTACCAAGCTCAATTCCATGTCTGATAAACTAAAAGTAACTGCTCATTAAATATTAAAAAAAAAATCAGGGTTTGAGTGTACAGTACTGTATATATAAAGAAAAAATCAAAGAAAACTCAGTTGCTCCCTAAGGAATGATCCTACTGATCCCTGGCACAGGCAGTGAACAGGTTAACATTCTGCACTAATGTAGCAAGAAGTTTTCCAAACTGTTCCCATGGGGTCATACTGGTACTTTAAAGAAATCGAAGAATAATAAACCTTCTGTAGCAAAGAATGACAGAAAAAAGTACACGTTAACAAAAATGGCTAAGCCTTTCCAACCAATACCAAAAAAGCCTTCACCAATCAATACTTGGCATACAAGGACTGGCAACCCAGCCTATCAAATGGCACACTAGGTCACTATTCCCGTCCATCCCGACTGCCACCAGATGAGGGCATTAACCCCCTCAATAAAATCCTCTGGCCAAGCTCATCACGTTCTACTTGGGCCCCAAAGAAAGGAAAAATCAAGCTTAAAAGTATATTATACTGTATGAGGAAGTAAGATAATGCTACAGGCATCTAACAGGTACAACTTTAACACTCTTTACTAAAAAAAAAAAAAAAAAAGTAATTTGAACATTAAATATTTATGTTCCCTCTACTTTCCAGCCATATATATTGCATATAACAAAATCCAGAATGCTTATGTGCAACAACACAATCATATAATTTATACAGTTCATACACAAGAGAATATGGTGCAAGAGTGCAATACACTACTGTCTAGATAAACAGATTACATGTACAACCCCATGTTAATCCACATTCAATACACACACCATCAAAATTTACCGTCGAATTGCAAAACAACGAAGGTGTCACTGGTACCACCTGGCCAAAACTTTCTTCAAACATTACAGTACCACGCAAATCAAAGTTGCCTGTATGACCCAGAATAAATGCTTAAAAATTTCCTCCTGCACCATTGAAAATTGTCAACCTGCCCTGACTATGCGAGATCCTAATTATGGAGGCAACAATAATCTTGAATTATAGAGCAACCGAGTGGTATAGCTCTTAATTTAAAATATTTATTCAAAACTTTCCCAACCATACATAAATTATAAATTAATGACCCAGGGGCCACTTGAATACAGTACTTTCTTATTTTCTATATAAATGTACTGTAAAGTATGTTGTATGCAGGGCCGGATTAAGATTTTGTAGGCTCTTTGGACTACAGGTACTGTGAGGCCCCCAATATTATTTTCAAAAGAAAACCAAAGCTAAAGAAAATTTAATTAAAATTTATTTTTGTAACTAACAATAATTAAAATTCAATCCATTTGCCTTGCATACTTTCTTAAAAATTAATTTCTCAAAAAACCTCAGCAAATTGTAAATTAGTGAGAACATCATTTTTAATAGCCATGAGAGCAAGTCTGCTTAGTTTTTCTTGTGCCATTGTTGATCTGTGTCACATTCTTTACAAGTTTCATCTGGAAGAAACACCTCTCTCTAGTCATATTAGTTATCATTAAACACAAGTAAATCCGTAGTGCTACTCAACATTAGAGCATAAGTAAGTTAATATATTGCTTACTACAAAGGTGTAGATATCAGAAGCTTGTAGTATTAAATGCTTGTGCCTGAATTCACTAAATTGTCCAAGAAAGGTCCTGAAGTGAAGAATTACTGCCACTGAATTCAGGATCAATGTAATCAGAGTAAATCTTTAGAAACTTTGCTGGTCCTGTTGAAATGTCTTTATCATATATTGTTAGAAATTTGACCAGGAAACTAAATGAATGAACATTTTATATACTGTACTTCAATGCAATGAGAGAGTTAAGCATAACTTATATGTGATGAGTAGATATGTTTCCACTTTAAACTTCTGTCTTCCTTGCAAAGAACAGCTGCAGCATTACATTCATTGATTTTTCTTCTTTTCCAATGCTCACATTTTTGTTTATTACAGTATTCTATATTTTCTACCTTGTCTTTTACTTTATTTTCAAACACATCACACTGATCCTACTGCAAGATAAAAATCCAGTAGAGATTTAATTAAGAAGTATAATAGCCGACTGAAGCTCCAGTGTTACACATTGAAGTGATTTGCTGACCTGATTGAACCGCTCAAATATAACAGCCTAGGAGTCTGCCAAGACAACAGTTTCCACCTTTGATTACTACTAGAGTATATAGTGTTTGCTTCATAAAGTGTGTTAGCCTTCTGATTTCCATATGCAAATTACAGCTTTTCTACTGCAGGAGGCCCTTGGGATGCAGTTCCTTAAGCCCTCCCGCCTTAATCCGGCCCCGATTGTATGCAAAAATACCAAGCAAATGCAGAGAAATGACTTACCATGTCTTTATTTCCCTAAGATCTACAAGAGCAGCCTGGAGCTGACCAAGCCCTGTACGAACACCATCTAACTGACTCTGCATTGCTGTCTTCAACATGGCCTCCACTGATGCCTGAGAGAAAATACTGTAATGATTTATTTTCATCATCTAATGCAAAGATGTATCAGAGCTCAAGTACTGATTATTTACAATCAATACCCTAAGTACCAAGTCATTTTAATCATACAGTATCTCTCTCTTTCTTTTCAAGAGAACTGCCATTGCTGCAGCTTTCAACTGCTAGAAAATTTAGGTAAGGCAATAGGAATGAAAATTAATTATATAAAGTACAAAACTATACATAGACAACAAGGTGGAATATAAATTGTTGCAGCAGGAAAAAACGGAGAGGTCAATAAGGACAGTGGTACTTTAAAATTTTACCTTTTTTCGTTGCACTCTCCTTCTATACTGATCAACCTTCTGTAACTGGTCTGGCCGCTGAAGCATATTTGCCACAAGCAGAGTAGCTCGGGCAACTGCTTCAGATTCTGCCTCTCCGACATCCATGCTCAAAAATCTGAAATAAGGGTGATAAATTACATATAGTACAGTACTGTATACTGGCATGGCATCATACAAGATGTTGCCAAGGTGATTTTCAAGCATCACTTCTGGGTCATACTGTGTTGTAGGAGTCACTCAATAAAATAATTCCAGCCAGAAAAAAACTTTCAGAGATCCTGCTAAACAAAAATTAGTCCTTTTAAACCCTCAACTGTAATTACCTGAATTACTTACCCAAATTAAAATTAAAGTACCAAAGAGGCATTCTCTTTCTAGTGGCCTCAATGGTGAAAGTAAGCCCCCAGTTTGTCAAAATTCTCCCAATGGTTCCTAAGGATTTTAAATGTTTTCAAACTGGATTTTGCTGGCATTTACAGCTTCAGTGGTTCCATGGATTTAATAATAATTTGAATTACTTAATTTGTTTTAATGGAGAAAGGAAGCTTGTGTGTATATACTGTGTATACTACTAGCTCTCCCCAGGATGCAACCCCACAACCTTTGCCTAACTCCTAGGTACCTATTACTGCTAGGTGAATATAGGAATTGGGTGATAGGAAACATATCCAACCATTTCTGTCCTTCCCAAGAATCAAACCCAGGATCCCTAATCGAGTGTCAAGAATGAAGCCACCTGTACTATGAGATCCCGTGGGTGAAAACGTGCCCATTTTTGTCCTACATTGTGTATTGTTGAGCTTTAAACCGTTGCCCCTTGTATGCATTGCATTTAATCTCTAAAAGAAGTGGTTTGGAGTATCATCCAATGAACAAATCCACAAGGGCCGTGACGAGTATTCGAACCTGCGTCCAGGAGCATCCTAGACACTGCCTTAATCGACTGAGGGTAAAAAAAAAAAAGAAAAAAAAAAAAGTTGAAATCGAAGTTCTACTGAACTTACTGGATCCCGTAGCCTCTCCGAGGCACAAACCAGGGTTTTACACAACTCCCCCCCCCCCTGCAATTTTGTTCATTTGATGTATCACATTAGTGTGATCTCTGTGTGTAATGAGTATCATCCAGTTTGTTCAGCAATTTAAGTCTTTATGAAGTCAGCCCTGTCATGTCAGGCTTGCAGTGTTGTTAATCCTGGCTAGTTCCATGTTAGTTAGATTTGCTGCTGAAAAAAAAATGGCAACTGAATCTTAGGATGTCAAATGAACCTCTGATTTCAAGGAAAAGAAGGTAGTTATTCAACTGTACAAGTTTCTGGTGCATTCCTATCTGGACTACTGTGTCCAAGCATGAAGACCTTGCCTTCAAAAATACATATCTGCTTGGAGAAAGTTCAAGACAGATTGACAAAATTCATCCAAGAACTAAAGTCATCCAAAATTCATCCAAGAACAGACACCCGTCCCACTCGCCTCGCCCAGGCAGGCAGGCACCTGTCCCACTCGCCTCGCCCAGGCAGGCAGGCACCCGTCCCACTCACCTCGCCCAGGCAGGCACCCGTCCCACTCACCTCAACCTGACAGACAGACAGACAGACACTTCGTCTCCTCCCCCTTGATAACTTTTTTTTTTAACTGTCAAACCGATAATTTTCAGACCTATTTTATTTAAGCTTTCTTCTTCTTTACATAAAATTAAAATAAATATTCTAGTAGTAACTTTTGTCATATAATTCTTATAGCTGCTTTTATAATTATGACATTAAAGTTATATCGGTATAAAGTTTAGCGTTATGGGCGTGGCATCGTCCTAGTCTGTGGGAGGCGACGCTGACTCTGGCTTCGACCAGCTTATTTATTTAATGTATATGAAAAATAACAATGCTTTCTTTTTGTATGATTCTGCTGTTTAAATGATTAGTATATATTCTCGCAGAGCTACTAACAAAACACGGTTCACACACATACTATTCAAAACGAACGCTACCTGAATCAATATATATGTATGATACTTATTGTGTAATGTGGGTGTATTAAATGTGTAAAATGGCAACATAGAAAATAATAAATTATGAAGGATACTATTTTTTTTGGTTAAGCTCTTATGAAGGGAAGTACGAGAGTACCGAGACGACCGATTACTGCCCCGCCCACTAAGCTGAGGTCAAATATGAACAGATACGAATTTTTGTGTTGACAACTGGCCAAGTAACTCGCGTAAATCAACAACAACACCTCAGCTGCGAGGAACAAAGTGGGCTTGAGTGCTCTCTGTGTGGGGCGGGGCCGGTGCTTGTCACCCTGAGGGACTCCTGGGGCTCCCCAATCATCTGCCTGTCTGTGCGTTTATTGGCCGCGAGGCACATTATTTTCCGCTGATAATCGACATTCATTTCGCCATTTGGCTTCGCGATTAAGGGGCGCATCCAATCCCACC
The DNA here is from genome assembly GCA_020271785.1 of Procambarus virginalis. Classification (NCBI taxonomy): domain Eukaryota; kingdom Metazoa; phylum Arthropoda; class Malacostraca; order Decapoda; family Cambaridae; genus Procambarus; species Procambarus virginalis. The sequence goes on along the minus strand of WNGS01165751.1, from coordinate 28,868,142 downwards.
ATCGACGTCGCCTCAAAACATCAACAACAAAGTCGGCTTTTATCTCATAGGCAAAATGGGCGTACGGCTGCTTTATGAACAGTAGACACGAAAGTAATCGTGAGAGTGCATTCCGGTAAGTATTTCATTCACAATCTATATGATTAGTTATGAAACTAAAGCAAATCTATATAGGTAGACGGTGGTGTGAGAGGCTCCTCCATTAGACAGAACCTGACGACTGTCAGTGTGACAGGTAACGTCTCTTAATAGTTTAATATGGATCTCTCCAAGTGCCTTTGAGCCACTTCCAGCCAAATAAACAATAAAATTAAATAATTCACAAAAGAAAGTGCCAAGCTTGGAAGATATATCATTCAGAATGCCCAGGAGAAAAATGTAAGATAATCAGTATCTATGGCATCATATTCACTGAGGATTTTATTTAGGGACATAATACTTGAAGAAATGGTGGGAAAGCAAAGTTTCTGATCATCCTGAAAATTTAGACTTATGAAGAGCTACATAACTAAGTTACTGACAATTAAGATACAGGTCTCTTGTTTCATTATGTGCCCAGATATAGTTATATGTGGGTGATATGCAATCTAGCTAGTGACATTACCCACTTCATGTTGCAGTGACAAGAAGGAAGACCACAGGAATAGGTAAAATTTCATTATACATAATTTATTATTTGTAATTCTAACCATCTATCTCTCCAACAAATGTGTATTGCATTATGAATAAGGAATTTGCTTCTAAGAAATGGGCCAGGTATGGACAGCCACTATGGAAACTAAACCAATCCTAAGTCTAGCATTACTGATGCTATGCATTAACATGGGCATTATTAAAAAAAAAATCAGCTGTAAGGCAATAAATTAAGCTCGTTGAATTTTAAACGGCTTGAAATTGTTTTCAGGAAGACTGATGATACCTTCTACAAGGTCTCACTTTCCAACCATTCCAAGCCACCATAGACAGTAAATTTAGGAAACTCTAACCAATCCAAGTAATGTAGTAGCTCAAATTCAAATTTTTATTCAGGTAAGAGTACATACATAGATGAAGAGTTACAAACAATGTTGGATTTATAGATAGAGTTAGTACATACAATACCTAAAGCCACTAATATGCATGGTGTTTCATTAGAGTTTTACCTAATGCTGTAAAGTTCAATATCTTGCCCAAGGCTGGCAGACCTAAGTGTCATCAGTTTTATCACACTGGTACAAAATAGAAAAATAAAGATATTGAGCCAACAGAATGGTAGATAGATAGAATCAATTACCCTAGAAGAGTCGTGTATGCCTATCATTGGATGATTTAAATCTCATTTCGAGAAGTATTACAAAGGCTAAGTACACTTAGGTAATTAAAATAACACTAAGAGTACAGTACTGGTACATACAGTATAATCTTGCTCAAATGGGATGATTAGTTCCAAAGCCTTTAGTGCATTCAGTTTTAAATTGTATCTAGGTATTTTTTGTTTTAGTCAACAATTATTTTGTTTTATTAGTAAAATAATAAAGCTAATGTAATTGCTATATGCATAAAATTTTTATGCTAAAATTCAATTTAAAAAAAATATTAAAATTAATTTTTTAATGTTTTCAGCACTACAAATCCCAATTCACTGAATTATGTAGTTATCCAGACATTTAATACATTGACTCTGACTAACAAAAGCATGACCCTTACCTTATATCTAATTTCCTGTTAGCTTGGACCCCATTCAAGCAACACAGTACAGTATTCTTCCATCTGTTCATTAAAATTGAGAATTACACTAATTTAAATTCTAAAATTGCTGTTCATGTTTTTGCAGAATCCTTGTACTGTTTTGGTATCCAATATAATTTCTTGTTAAAATAACCTTTGCTCTCCCTTATTCAGGATTTTATAAATTGCCCTTTGGTTTATTAAATGTGTATATTTCAGGTCATTAGGAATTCATCATGCTGACTCTAATTCTCTTGGTTGGATGCACGGCATTACTTATACGCATAGGATATGTATTGTACAAGATTAACTGCTGCAGCCACATGCCTCTTATAGTTGCCAAGAAAACTGTGAAGACTCTAGTAGTCCTTGGCTCAGGTGGTCACACTGGAGAAATGCTCAAGATGATTGCCATGTTAGACCCATTTTGCTACAGGCCAAGAGTTTATGTTGTAGCTGCAACTGATGCTATCAGTTTCAAAAGACTTTCACAAACAGAAGAAAAACTCCAGGTATGTGTAAGAATGCAATACACAAATTAGGTGTAAATGGAAGTGTTAATATTTCAGTAATTTAAAGGGACAACAAGTGGGCAAGGTTTACCATGGGCTTAAGGAGGGTTAAGCTCTCAGCTTGCTAACAGGGGTCAAAAGTGTTCATGTAAGCTCCTGTACAAAAATAAGTGGAGTGGGAGGGGATAGGAAAATAAAGATGATATGGGGGGTTCCCCCCCCCCCCCCCCCGGCACAGCCCATTAAGTATCCTATATTTAAAATAAAGTGCTGTACAGTAAAGGTATTTTGCAAAATATTTGGCGCAATACATCGAAACGGTATTTCTGGTTAGGGGCTTTTGTAAAAAGACTAGTTAAATTGAGGGAGGAATTGTAATTGAATCAAAGCTACTGTAAGATTCAAGAGACTCAAGATAAGGTACATAATTATTATGATTGTTGAACTTTGGTAGAGGCTGATATGTGTTTTTATTGTATAAAGTATGGCATAGTGAGGAAGCAATAAGCAAGAAATGAGCAGAGTAAAACTGGTCAGTTACAGGAAACAAAAACAATGCTTGTAAAAATAAGGTTGATGGCAAGTGATAGTTTTGAAATTCAGATATGGACTGAGATAATAGTATAGAATTGCCGGACAGGAAGAAATGTGCAATAGTCAGGCATAAGTGTGGGATGGTAAAGAAAGACTGAGATATGAAATGGCTAAATAGAAATAAATATATTGGGCTTCCTGTACCTGTTAATGGGGGAAACCTGCATTTCCAACTAATGGACAAGTGTCTAAAAGAAGCTTCCAAGTCAAGGTTCAACCAGGTCCTCCGACCTTCAAAACTAATGCCTGGACCTAGTAAATGCTGCCATCTCTTGGCGACTCAAATATTACCATGTGGGGTAGCATCCAAAACTAGCAAGAATGCCTTCCGTTTACCTGGTTAAAATTTTGTTATGCACATAAAATTCATAATTATGTGCATACAGGGTATACACAATTATTTATACTGTATATATATATAATTTAGGTGTACATAATTTATATAATTGTTTTAATTTTGTACATGTCAACATACAAAACTAAGTAAAGAATTAAGCATATTGGAGTCGGTTTAAAAGTTTTGAAAAACAAGTTTTAAACTTATTAAATAATTTTAAGACTAATATTAGTAAATATTTTCTATTAAAGACTATTCCATTTTCTTACAGGAAATTAAAAATTAAATTAGAATCTCAACAATAAATTTGTAGCAGGGAAAGGAAAAATTAATTTTTGCTATCTTGACAAACACAAAATTCCTTCCAAAAATACTTGCCGTTTGGATTTGATATTCTATACACTGGGAACACACAAGTTGCTTAACATTTGTGTTTTTTACTATTGTATCTAAAAATATATAAACAAATGAAAATTTTATTATGGAAGTAACACTTTATTGGAAATTAAGAACAGGCTCTGGATACCCAAAAATCTATATTTTATTTAAACCCTTCTTTCATTTATGAATGGTGATTAGCATTGTTGTTTCGCGTCACATGGAGAACTTCACTTGATAGATGAAAGCATAATACTGTACGAGTGCTGTTGTAGTTACAGAATGAATATTCTTTGGTTTTCAACTTTACCCAACCCTCATTTATCTATTATATTTAATAGACCCTTGTTTGAGTCTAGCATAACTAGAAAAAATTAATTGTACAGTTTGCATTAGATTTTTTTTAACCAGAGCAGCAGTTCCCAATATTGGAAAACATGTTTACTCTACATTTCTTATTAAAAATTATTTTCAACCATTTAGTTTTGTAACTTTTTTTTTGCAGTCATAATTATATGTTTAAATTTTATTATTCCTTTAAAAAAAAAGGTGAACGATGAAGGAGATGACCAGTTTGTGGTAGAGGTTGTGCCACGTACACGGGAGGTGGGACAGTCATGGGTCTCTACAGCGTACTCTGCAATGTGGGCTCTCATCTTTTGCATCCTGGTGGTAGCCCGCCATCGTCCATCACTGATCCTGACCAATGGGCCAGGGACGTGCGTACCAGTTTGCCTTTCAGCTCTGTTATTTCGCATCCTTGGCATTTGCCAAACACGTGTCGTATTTATTGAAAGCCTCTGCCGTGTGCAATCCCTCTCTCTATCCGGACGCATCTTGTACAGAATAACAGATGACTTCATTGTTCAGTGGCCACAGTTGAAAACAAAATATCCTAGATCAAAGTACATGGGTCGCCTAGTGTGACAGATCTCGAGCAATCTTTGTAATTTTAGTGCTAATAAAATATTTGTATAAAATTGTTTGCCATTTTCTCCTTGAAATTAATTTACTGAAAGTAACAGGTCTAAGGTTATCCTAAATCATTGTATATCCTGGGAAAAATTAAATATATATATACTGTTATTATTTCACTGCTGGTGTTATTCTGGTGCTGGTGACAGGTGTTATTACTAGGGGTGGATATAACACTATTTTCAATACACACACTGTCACCACTAAAGAAAATAAACGATGTACAACATTGCATAGTCCAATATAATATCATTGATATATATGGAAAGAGTAAGTTTTACATATACAGTAATATGTACACATTTTTGTAATAGTGTATGTGCATTTCAGACTACCAGAGCATCAGATTAGTGAGAATTGTATTCAGGGTAACACTGTTGATCCATTTGCAGGCTACCTTACATTCTTTGCACCATGTCATGATACACTTCTGTGGTTGCTGCATCACATGCAAACATCACCATCTTCAGCATCCACTTCACACTCATTATGACATGGCATGGCTCATCTGCATGGTTGCTACTCTTAGTCGTCATGCTGCTGCTGCTACTTCAACAACTTTTCCTGTTGATTTTCACACTTACATATTCACAATTGTCTGGAAGATAGTAATATCTCCTCACTTTCATCACTAGCATTTTATATAAAATATGACATATCTTTTTCCTCGATTGCTGGGATGTCGGGTTGTGAAAGGTCTGAGAGCAGATTCACTCTCAATAGGTTAGGTGGACTTTTATGGACTATGGGTATAACTACAAATCAGCAAAAGTGTGTTTTCCATCAACATGCATGATACTTCTGTAAGAATACCCCGAGTAATATAGCAAAATACACACTAATGCATGTTGCAACCTAGGGATTGCCTAGTAATCAAAGCCATATTCTGTCATTACTTATGACCCTTTCCCAGTAAAAATATAGATTTAAATTAAGATTATACCAATTCTAGTAATAATATTTTATCTTGCTGAAACAGTACAAAATTTAGAAGATTTTAGCAAGGTAGTTGCTTGTCATACAGATAGTATCGTACTTCATTAACTCTTGCCTTCCGACAGCAGCATACCAAAACAAGATATTAAGGTACATTAGTTCCCCCTTTAGTTTGATCTCTGGGTAGGCCTACTGGTGCAACTCGAGGCACATGTGCATCATTTCCAGTCAGATGTGGCTACTGATACAATCAGTGAGAGCAGCATTATGATTCCCAGTTTGCACATTGGATACTTACAGGCGATCCCTATTAGAGGGCTTGCCTGTAAGTAATTGTCAGGTTTTAGATCCTCCCCTATCTAATGCATTCTGGAAAAATGGCTATGCAACTCACTATATTATCCTAGTGGTAAATACATACCTCGGGCATAAAGCCTAAGAAAATGGTTCCTTGTCTAGGAATCAAATTTACGATGCAGTCTCCAAGTGGTCTCGTTGAAGACAAGAAGCCAGCGGGTTGTCAAGTAATTATCAAAAGGTGGCACCAAGCCAGGGAGACTGTGTAAAGCCACCAGTGTTGCCAGATATTCAAAATGCACTAAATATCACTTAGTATGCCAAAACGAAAACAAAAGCATATGAGGCAGGCCATATCAAAGGTATCGAATTCACCAAGGATTTTGTCGAGAGATTGGCAGGTTGCCAAGATATAATTTTATCTACTTGGATCTTAAATTGTTGCCATGTTTTGGCATTTACAGCTTTGGCAGGTAGGCAGTTCCATGAGTTTATAACCCTATGATTGAAAAACCATCTGTTGTCTGTCCTACATTGGCCTTGTTGAGGTAGAAACTATTGCTCCTTACTTGTGTTGCATCTGACCTTTTGAAGAAGTGGAATGGTTCAATATCCTCCAAATTGTTCATTGGCAATTACTCTTAGTGGTTGTTGCGAGTCCCGGTAGTACAGTAGGGTTCATTTGACTCGACTGGGAAATCTGGGTTTGAATCCTGGGCAGGCAGCCTGTCCTCAAACAAATGCCAAAGTACATTCCATACAACCGCCAAACCCTGTTTATGAATGAAAAACGCACGACTCAAACACAGTGTTGAGATCTGTTTACACACGACTCAACTGATGATGTTCAAGCACCTCTCAAACAGTGCTTTGCCGGCAACTTGTTCGAACCACAGCGAAGTAAATGCTTTTTTTTCCCATACTACAAATACAAATAATTGCCAACTGAACCTAAAAACCTAACCTAATCAATGTCTAAATATGCACAGTATGCTAATATATAACTATTAATTTGAGAAAATTACTATTTTGAATGAACAGCATGTTAAAATTTATGAATGCATCTTTGGGGTCGACCGCTGAATGGATTGGATATAGACTGAGGACAGGTTGGGGCAGGACAGAAATGGCTGGGTGCATTTCCTATCACCCATGCACCTGTTCACCTAACAATAAATAAGTACCCAGGAGTTAGTCAGCTTGTTGAGTTCCATCCTGGAGTCAGTAATTCAACCTGGGGAAGAGAGGGGGGGGGGATATAAATATAAGCCTAACATGTATACATACACTGGCTGCCTGTCCTCTTGACAATGAATTATATCTATCCTGCAAACTTGACTCTTTCAGGCACTCTCTTATCACTGGCCATTATACCTTTTCCAGAAATGTAAACTTAATGGTTAGAAAATCAAACTTAAGAATGAGAGATGTATATAATGCTATAGTATGTTTGCAGCACAATAAAAGTCAGCAGGGAGACCCCCCAGCTGGATATTAGGAATTATGCAAGCACTACTGTCACAAGAGATGGCTTACTGACTGCCATTTTGCGTCGTACTGAAGTCAGATTCATGTCATACTCACCGAGAGATTAGTGTCTTTCATCCAGGATAGCCCCAGAATCTGTTGATGTAATTACCTACGTGTTATTTTTTTTATTTAACCAAGTGTAGTTACAGGATGAGCTACGCTCATGGTATCCCGTCTTCCCAGTACTGTCATATAACACAGGTGTATGTAGAATGTAGAATGCAGAGGGTGTGCAAATTTATACAACTTCTAATGGTATAATTATACCAGTTTACTTCTAATTGTCCTTACCTAATTTAGTTACCTGTATAAATTGTGTCAGTGTCTGTCTTGCCACCCTTAATGGTATGAAAGGTGATATTGGAAAACAATGTGGTT
>WNGS01165751.1:28797766-28852733 GCA_020271785.1 Procambarus virginalis | reverse complement strand
AGCTTATAATAAGGTTTTATACCATGCTGGTATTAGGTAACTAGAATTCTGCAATTACTTTTTTATACCTACTGTTGAGGATATGTAAGACAAATGTAAGGTTTTGAGGCTAAGTAACGAAGATAGTTACAAGATACGAGCAGATGGTGTTGAGATTGCAAAAGGGATTATGATAAGAACTTAAGCCAAAAAATCAATGCATAAATGTTGGCAAATATGAGACTGAGATTTATTTCTCGAAAAGGTAGCAATAAAATACGCTTTCTAGTTCTTATTTTTAAAATTAAGACCAGGATTCTGTCTAACGAAGCTGCAAGCTAAAACACCGTTATCCTATAATGTTCATCTGTAGCTTGACCCTAAATACTCGTTTATTAAACGAATTTATTGTTAGAGTTCATTAGGAATCAACTTTGTTGAAGGAAGAGTTTCCAACAAATACCTTCCTGTGATTGGCTGTTTCTGGGAATGCCAACGCTTATATGAATAAAATGCAAAATAAGAAATACGTCCTTTTGCTCAATAACCTTGTTGTTGTTGTACAAAAGAACAACAATTTCTGTTTTATACAAGACAGAAATTTCCATCTAACTGAATAATGTAGACCAATAAGAGGGCGGAGGCATTGTATCGCCGATATTATTTGTGTGAGGCAACCCCTCTGATGACGTCACAAGTTAGGTAGCCAGCCCATGTTTCTGTAACACTCGTTACGTCCTGCAGTATTTAATTATCACTCTATTAATACTTTTAAATAATTAACATTTCACTTTTTAGGTAGATTAAAGTTGAAGCAGAATGTCATAAGCAAGGATGGTGTGCTGAATAAAGATGATTTATTAAGTGGATGGAGCCTTTAGCTGATCCCTTCCTGTGATTGGCTGTTGTGTGAATGTCAACAAAGAATATCTACCAATGATATGCCATTTATTATGCACCCCATACCCTTTGTGGGCGGAGCGTGGAACCTCCTACCCGAGCACAACAACCCAACTTATGGGTTGCTGTTTGGCTATTTATAGTGCGTTGGAAAAAATAGAGATGGCGTTAGTTGTATTTTGTAGGGTAATTTGTTATAAGTGTAATTTGATGTCAACAGATGGCGTAAGCTGTATCTTATGGCCACTGTTCACCAGCCAGTTGATAGTGTTCTCTTCTGCCGACAGATGGCATCAGCTGTATTATTATTACTTCCGAATTCCCTTTAAACACTGATCTACAAATCCCTTGGCTTATGATAAGGTTTTATACCCTTTATGATAAGTATTAGATAACTGGAGTTCCGCAATTACTTTTATTTATCAACTGTTCAGGATATCATCATATAACGTTTGGTTAGGACGTACTGCTCTCGATTGATGAAGATTAAGCCACCCAAGAGGTGGCACGGGCATGAATAGCCCGTAAATACTGTTCTCGTAATATTATTCAGGGGGGTGGGGGAACTATCAAGTGAAAGCGCCAAGCCATTACGACTATATAACACTCGGAAGGGATCGGGATACGGATTTGGGATGGAACGGGGGAAAGAAATGGTGCCCAACCTCTTGGGCAGTCGGGGATTGAACGCCGACCTGTAGGAAACGAGACCGTCGCCCTACCGTCCAGCCCAAGTGGTTAAGCGTAATATTATTAAAACAACAATTTATTCATATAATAACAGCATTTCACACTAAAAATACTTGGATATATCGAAATTTGGTAGTGAATTCCAATCTAGGAATCTCCTATGACTAAACTGTACTTTTTAATCATTTTTATGTACTTGCTACTTATTATTAAATTATTAAGTACTTACTATAATAATTAAATAAATTATTTTATTTAATATTTAAATTAAATGATAAAATAAAGGGTAATAATAAATCATTGTGTAGGGGGACAGGCAGCCAGTGTATGTATACATGTTAGGCTTATACCAAGGTGCCACAAAGGTGCCAAATTAAAGACTGAGTGCTGCCGGGGCGGACCCAAGGGCTTCTGGCGGCCCTGGCCCAAGGGCTGCTGGCGGCCCTGGTCCAAGGGCTGCTGGCGGCCCTGGCCCAAGGGCTGCTGGCGGCCCTGGCCAGGCTGAACTTCCGCGCCCTTATAATCACCATTGTTTAATAATCTTCACAGGGAGAAACAACTGTAAATATAGGAATAGTTTATTACAACATACACGGTAAAGAAAACAGCTCGGAAACTAAGGAAATAAAGCTGCCGAAAAAACATTAAAGTCCACTTCAAGTTCAAGTATGTTCATTGAGACAATACAAAAAGGCATCTCAAAGGGATAGAGTAGCTTAGGCTATTTCTACCCCCTTCTGCTTCAAGTCCCTCAAGGGGCGCACAAATTCAGTGAGTACAAATACACTAATCACAATACAAGAATCCCATTTAACATAGCAGGTTAAAATAGGAAGCACAGCATATAAGTGTTACAAGTGAGTTACAAGTTACAAGGGAACGAGTGAGAAGGCGGTGGAGGCCAAAACCGGAATTGCACACTGATTTTAATGCAGATATGTCGTGATTATCATAATATAAAGATGTTAAGGCACGAAAACCTTTTTATTCGTTAAATTGTATAAGACAATTAAGAACCTAACAACCAGCCCCTCTGTTCAAGTCCCTCAACATGCTAAACATATACTCACTCTACACATTCTCGTGTGCTATCTACATGTACAAAACCCTTGTTCCGAAATGCATAATCTTGATCTGAAACTTTTCCTTGATAGGTGTAATAATTTCAATTTCTTTCTTTATTATGCACCCCATACCCATCCCGTGGGCGGTGGTGTAAAGGATTACAAAGGCACATAATCGGTTCAGGAACTGAACCCTCTAGTTCGTTTAGCTAAGCAAATAACAATGTTTGACGCTAGTTACAAAATTATCAATGTTGTATACACATGTACACACCCTCATACACACATGTACATATATATATATATATATATATATATATATATATATATATATATATATATATATATATATATATATGTACGTATACACATATACATACACATACATATCTAATCACCCACACAAATACACACATCAATAATCTTTGTATCATAAGTGACACAAAGAGGTGTCACAAGTGACATTACAAGAGGCTCACAACAGTCACTATACAAGGCACTTTACATCTATAGTGAGTCACACAGTTACTAGTGCTTGTGTAATAGAACTCATGAGTACCACACCAAAAATAAATATCTATTTGATATCCCCAGAGTCAGGCTAAATCTGTGTAAACACTCCATGCAAATTAAAGGGGCCCAGTCTTTGGAACTCACTCCCTGATGAATTAAAAAATTGTCCAACCTCTGTCCTGTTCAAAAGTAAAACCAAAAAGTACCTAATTTCATCCTCATAGTTTCCTACCTCGTGCTTCAAACTCACACTATCTTGTACTTCCCCAATATTAGTAAAGACTAATTAAGTACTTAATCTTCACCAGTATAATCACCCCTTTCAATTTATATTGTTGATATAAACCTTACCACAATGTACTTTTTCACCTTACCGTATATGTTAGATTAAGGACCTGCCCGAAACGATATGCGTGTTAGTGGCTTTACAAGAAATGGCCACTGCTTATTTGAAAGAAGTGGGGGAATTTCTGGAAAGGAGAAAAACATTTACGCAGCGCTCCGGGATGGCTTCGTGCGCAGTGGGGGGGGGGCATATTTAAGCAAACGCACGAGGAAAAAAAACATCAAATGACTACTAGAAGCAAGAAAAAATAGAATAAAGAAGAAAACAGAAAGAAACCTACTGAGGGCAGCTGCCCTCTTCCCCCTCTCTAGGGGGATGGGGACCTAATTTTCCTCGTTTTGAGATGGTGGTACCCGACGTAGAAGACAGACTCCACACACCAAGAGGAAAGAAAACCTGCCACTGCCGCCTTCCAGACCCGTCTCCCAGCCTAGCCAGATGTGGGGTTGCTACAGCATCGACTCTGACACGCAGCTGGGTCAAGCCCTGGCACTTTCTCTTCAACTTCAGCATTTCCTCTCACCGACTTCTCTTCAGCTGTCCCCACTTCAAGGCTCGCCCCAACGGGCATCTTCTCCTGTATCATTCATGCCCGTGCCACCTTTTGGGTGGCTTCATGTTCATCTTAACACATTCACACGGGAGACATCTCCCGTCACGCAGGGTGCAGTCGCACCTCCACAGATGTCCAGTATCATCTATTGATACTGGTAATGGCTCAAAAGGGCCACCACTTACGGGCTTTTCAATCGAGTCTCTCCCTCATTTACGTTCCAGCTACGGCCCGCTTCGCTTCATCGAACAAAAGGTCTTAGTCGATATGATCTTAAAACCGGCCATATACTGCAGGTACGTTGACGACATTTTTACACAGGTACCTGATGTCAGACATCTGCAGGAACTGAAGGAGGCATTTGAGCAGAATTCTGTGTTGCGTTTCACTTACGAGATGGAGAAGGATGGAAAACTACCCTTTCTAGATGTAACAGTCATGGAAAGGAGCGGATGTTTCCACACTGCAGTCTACACTAAGGAAACAAACATAGGAATGTGCCTCAATGCCAACAGTGACTGCCTAGACAGGTACAAGAGGAGTGTTGTTAACGCTTATGTCGACCGTTAAACTCTAACAACCATTTGTTCGACCATTCCTTCAGCTTGTCTAGGTCTTCTTGAAGCCTCAAACAGTCCTCTTCTGTTTTAATCCTTCTCATATTTTGGCATCGTCCGCAAACATTGAGAGAAATGAATCGATACCCTCCGGGAGATCATTTACATATATCAGAAACAAGATAGGACCGAGTACAGAGCCCTGTGGGACTCCACTGGTGACTTCACGCCAATCGGAGGTCTCACCCCTCACCGTAACTCTCTGCTTCCTATTGCTTAGGTACTCCCTTATCCACTGGAGCACCTTACCAGCTACACCTGCCTGTCTCTCCAGCTTATGTACCAGCCTCTTATGCGGTACTGTGTCAAAGGCTTTCCGACAATCCAAGAAAATGCAGTCCGCCCAGCCCTCTCTTTCTTGCTTAATCTTTGTCACCTGATCGTAGAATTCTGTCAAGCCTGTAAGGCAAGATTTACCCTCCCTGAACCCATGTTGGCGATTTGTCACGAAGTCCCTTCTCTCAGCAGATATTGTACCAGGTTTTTTCTCACGATCTTCTCCATCACCTTGCATGGTATACAAGTCAAGGACACTGGCCTGTAGTTCAGTGCCTCTTATATAATGCCTGTCGCTCTTTTTGTATATTGGGACCACATTCGCCGTCTTCCATATTTCTGGTATTTCCACATTCGCCGTCTTCCATATTCTGTGTGTGTGTGTGTATTCACTTAGTTGTATTTTACGGGGGTTGAGCTTTGCTCTTTCGGCCCGCCTCTCAACTGTCAATCAACTGTTTACTAACTACACTAACTACTTTTTTTTTTTTCCACACCACACACACACACACACACACCCCAGGAAGCAGCCCGTGACAGCTGACTAACTCCCAGGTACCTATTTACTGCTAGGTAACAGGGGCATTCAGGGTGAAAGAAACTTTGCCCATTTGTTTCTGCCGGGTGCGGGAATCGGACCCGCGCCACAGAATTACGAGTCCTGCGCACTATCCACCAGGCTACCTGGCCCCTACCTACCTGTGTGTGTGTGTGTGTGTGTGTGTGTGTGTGTGTGTGTGTGTGTGTGTGTGTGTGTGTGTGTGTGTGTGTGTGTGCAGAAATAATATTAATAAAACAATTGACATTGTGTAGTGTACTCTATATATCAAAATATATTACTTTGAAACCCATATCATTCACTACAAAAAATTGGGCTACTTTTATTACAAATTCGCTACTTTTAGTCCGTCAGCTCGCTACTTTCAGCAATTTAGATCTGGCAACCGTGCTTCCAATGTTATTGAGAATTATTGTCAGAGTTTAAGAGGAGGAGTTGTGGCTGTGGTGAGCATCTTGTGTATTTCTGGAGTTACTCGGGCCTCGCTGTCCTTCTTGTAAGAGGAGGGGGAAACACCCACATGTGAGGTGCTTAGGCGTTGGGGGTCGCTAGCATGCTATTATCTCTTAAATACAGTAGGGTGTTTAATACATGAGGCGGTCAGATAAAGTTTGTGTTCTCGCTGTTAAGAACCCGTATACAATGTAAGATTATGAGGAATTAGCTAGCTTAGGTAAGTGTGTTTTTGGGTGTGGGTTAGCTTAGGTTAAGTTAGGTTGGGTAAGGTCAGGTTGGATAAGGTCAGGGTGTGGTAAGATCGTGTTGGGTAAGGTTAAGTTAGGTAATGTAAGGTTGGGTAAAGTCAGGTTGGATAAGGTCAGGCTGTGGTAAGGTTGTGTTGCGTAAGGTTAACTTAAGTAATGTAAGGTTGGGTAAGGTCAGGTTGGACACGGTCAGGTTGGGGTAAGGTGTTGGGCAAGGTTAAGTTAGGTAATGTAAGGTTGGGTAAGGTCAGGTTGGATAAGGTCGGATAGGTTTTAAAATCCATTTGCGAACCGTCTTGTGTACCATATGACTTGTATCTCCATTAACCCTCCTGTTGATTGCTTTGATTAGGTTATTTAGACCTAATCCTGCACCTACACCTAGACCCCCTCCGTGAAATGCTATGTGTATTAGTAGTTTTGCAAGAATGTAGTGGTAAGACACTCGCCTGGCGTTCCGCGAGCGCTATGTCATGGGTTCGTATCCTGGCCGGGGAGGATTTACTGGGCGCAATTCCTTAACTGTAGCCTCTGTTTAACGCAACAGTAAAATGTGTACTTGGATGAAAAAACGATTCTTCGCGGCAGGGGATCGTATTCCAGGGACCTGCCCGAAACGCTACGCGTACTAGTGGCTGTACAAGAATGTAACAACTCTTGTATATATCTCAAAAAAAAAAAAATGTAAAAATACCAATCTTATGTAATCTCACATACCCATTGTACCTTCTTGGAAATAAATAATATTATTATTATTATTGATTTGTTTTCTTGTTAATTTGCTACTCAGCACTATGAGACGTAGCATCTTAATTTGTGCAGGAGTTTTGTCCATAAATGACAGTATAATTTTAAAAGTATTTATAACTTTTGTATACAGTATATTGTACATATTAGGCTATATGAGTTAGATTGTTTCAAAATCTGTAGTGCTAGGTGAATTGTCTAATATGAGAATTCTTGAGATGGATTTGTGTCCTGTTGTCGGGTAAAGAAATGTGTGTAGGCTTATTAAATTAAGGAGTCTAGGCTAATGATTGATATTTCCAATACAGTACTGTATATGCAATCCACAACAATTGCCTAACTCTTAGGTATCTATTTACTGCTAGTAAATATGGCCAAATATCTCAACTTTTTGAGAATTTAACTCTTGTCAAATTGAATGTGGGCCATCTGTGTTAACCACTGCATGGCAGGTTTGAAATACTGTACTGTCATAATACTAGTGATACCATAATAATAACAAAAATACTATTAATAATAATTTATATTTGTAAAGAATATATTAGAGTATGGTACTGTATATAGTTTTCACTCAGTATAGTGTTTATGTACAGGTATTTTTTACAAGGCCAATATTACTGTGCATCATTTCAGTTATAGGCTACTATTGTAGAAATTCCAGTCACTTCGGTTGTAGCCTAAACGGTTTGTTAACAAATTTTAAGACCTTCTTGTCCTAGCCCAACCTAACCTAAATCAATCTAACCAAGCCCAACCTATTTTATTTTTGCTTATTTATTTATTTATTTATTTATATATACAGTACTGTACAAGAGTTCTTACATTCTTATAAAGCCACTAGCATGCATAGCATTTCAGGCAGGCCCTTAATTCTAACTTTCCCTGGAATACGACCCGCCAAATCGTTTAACAACCAGGTACCCATTCACTGCTGTGTGAACAGAGGCTACAGAGGCATGACCAAAAACCGCATAGCATCAAGAAAAAATGCACACAGTGATAGCAGGGTTGGAGAGAATGTCCATGGCAGTTCCAGACCACACAAGAGCTGTTGGTGATTACCAGCACCAAATGAGGGTGACCAACCAGGAGGCCAGGTGCAAGGGAACATTTGCAGTACTCTCACCAACCCCCCAACTTTGGATAACGCAGTGAAGAAAGGTGAAAGAGCCAGCTTCAAACACACTGGGTACAGTACCTCCAAAACCATCAAAAACTCCAGTCCACCCCGGCCTTTTAGCTCAGCAGAGGAATCGAAGCCCATACACCACCTGAAAATAGGCCCATCAAGAGGAGGCAGCCTCAAGGGGCAGACACCCAAACCCAGCAAAAAAGAGAATCCTGATAGGGCAGTGGCAATGCCAGGGAGAACGCGTGAACTCTAGCCACGAGCAGTTGAATGAAACACGACTCGAAGCTTACACAAAATTGAACCTGGAAAAAACATGCACTTGAAGTAGACAAATTGAACAAAAACAAATGTAGGCCTCTGTAGGACAAAGTTCAAAAGGAAATTGAACCATTTCTTAACTGAATCGAAGGTAGGAAGAGCAGCCAGGGCACTAGGAGCTGTGGACAAGAGTACACCAGGCACAAGACGGGGGAAGGTGGCTGGAGCTCCGAGTTGTCAGGGCTGCCATCTGGTGATGAACTAGCATCACTGACTAGGAGCTGGGATGGGGCAATGAGTTTGTACATGGTTTTTCTCAGGATTACCAATGTTTTCCATGCTGTTGTACTTTTTTTTTTGTGGGGGGGGTTTGCTCTATCTTTCTAATGATTTTTCCTCTTGGGCCAGGTTGATCTAGTATCCTTAACAGATACTGTTGATACTACAGCAATAGATACTGTTGCTGCTGTTTATGGGACCAGAGTTTGGTCTTGGTCCCCGGTAGGTGCTCATGACTAAGGCTTGGTGGGGTACTTTAGGCTTGGAGGGGTTCATTACATTTAATGCTGAATTTTTATTGCCTATGATCAACATATTATTTGATTTTATTATTGACATATTTGATGGCTAAAAATCTATATATATTTTTAATATATATGATATTGCTTTCTTTCCTCTCAGTTGAATTTACAATAGGCAGACCATTTAATTGAATGTGGATATTCCATTTCTCACTACATCTACCCAAGAAAAACATGAAATGCAATAATGTGGTCTGGCTTAATAAATTAACATGTATACAGTACAGTACTTTGATAATTTAACTATCCGTATTTGTATTTTGTTTTCAGGATTAAATAAAACAATTCTATTTGAATTCACTACTACGTAAATATGGAAGGTAACCCAGAAACGCCTCTGTCTTGTGATTCAGACAAATCTGTAAATCATAATGGTGATATTCCAGTCTCATCTGATGTGGCAACAGTACCAGCATTAAAAGATGCCCTTAACACTCCTGATAGCATGAGGCCCATGTTGAAGACAGAAGCTGCTTCAGAAGATGAGTTTGACACTAATGACAGCATGAAGGTCACAAGTAAGACAAGTAAAACAGTCAAAGAAGATGACACTGACACTTCTGATAGTATTGGGACTACAGTTAAGAATGAAGATGACTTTAAACCTCCAGCAGATATACCTTTTAAGAAACCCATCTTCATTAGCAGAACCATGAGACTAAATACTAAATGTGATGAAACCCAAAGTAATAGAAGCACTGCAGAAAAGGAAAATAAAAATATAATTTCCGAGTCTGTAAATACAGCAAAATTACTGGAGAAGTCTCCTGCACAAAAGTTAATTGAGAAGGCTGTTCCTATTCCATATAAGGTATGTTACCCTTGTTTAAGTGTACAGGATGACCTAGAATTTTGAGAGGATTTGTACTTTAGATATTTTTTATAAAGAGTAAGAGAAAATCTTTTAATTGGCTCACATGACATGTTCAACACTAAAGTGAGCAATTGGTATACAGTGTAGTAAAATAAAACTTTAAATCAGAAATTAAAAGTAAATTTAAGATAATTCCAGAATGTAGTTAGTGTTCAATCATACATTACTGTAAAATATTTGTTTAACTGTATATTACTATACAATACAGGTATTTGTTTAATTGTATGTTATACTGTAGTACAGTATTTGTTGTCTAAGCATTGAAACTTTGCAGTACAAATTATAAGCAAAAATTTATGGACTAATATGACAGCAACAATTGTTGGAGGAATAGGAAAACAGGGTATTTGAGTATAAGTAGCAAGTATGTGTGTTGAAAATACCAGACTTGAGCTAGAAAAGCTTAGGAAGCAGTCGTGTATATGGGTGGCATGTTAATTGTGAGTACAGGCTGTATATATAGATGTTATATTTAAATTAGTGAGACTCTGAATGAGACGACTATCTGGGAATGTGTTAGGTGCTAGGTTGTGATTGTGTGTATATACAACATGTTATAAATGCTGTACTTGGATGCACTTTAGCAATATAGCTTGACTTTAGTTACCGCTGTATTTGTTTTTCTCTTCAGGAACCAACATGGAGTGGATTGCCACCTGCTGATTATTCTTTTGAAGTTCTGAAGAATGGAACTATTGTTGAAGTAATTAGTTTGAATAAACCATTTTCAGTTGTTGGCCGCCTTGCCCAGTGTGACATTGTTATGGAACATCCGTCACTATCACGGTTAGTTTCAAGTCTAGTACCAGCATCATCATGTTTTTGGGCTTGATTTATTCTGATATGTATCATTTATCAGCAATAATTATCTGTTAACAGAAGTTGTGTTAACTTCTTAGTTAATGGCAGAAGATGTGAACATAGATTATACATGGAGAGGAAGGATATTGTCAGTACTACTAGTAATTCTGTTATTCTGGTTTGTTTCTTGTCATTGATGGTCCTTAGTCAGACAAACAGTGCTTTCTTTTTCCATATTTCCTGGGACCTCAGTAGCTCCCTGAGCTAACCACTGGTGTCGATAAGCCTTAGCAGGACCAGTTAAGGTCCTAAGCTGGACCTTAACTTAGCATCTCCCTAACGCTTATGAAGATGCACCATTGCCTACCAGGAATGAGGGCCTTGTTTATTCACAATATTATATTGTGGATGACAATTAATAGATACTGTATATTTTTTACTATATTACTGTACTTGCATGAAAGGGGAGAACAGTAATGATAATGTGTGCATATTATTTACCATTTCTATACAAGAAATTTTCATTATTCTAATACTGTATGGATTTTGATTTATTTCCAGATTTCACTGTGTTATTCAGTATAGACTGGAGGCTAGTGAAACACACCCACAAGGATTTTATGCTTATGACCTTGGGAGCACACATGGCTCTTTCCACAATAAGCATCCGATGAAGCCTCACACTTATTACCGTTTAAGAGTTGGTCACATGCTAAAGTTTGGTTGCAGTACTCGGATGCTGATTCTACTAGTGAGTTACTAGTACATACAAGTTACTGTTTGTTTGTTAGAAATCATGAAAGCTAACCTAAGGAAGTTGTAATTGGGTACATGTAATATGTTAGGTTTTCTTGTCATGCTTAATTAATCAAGAGTTTTTCTGAGCAAGGTGTTTGGTTATTCCTAAGATAGGGCTTGGGTCCCGTCATTTTCTGGTCTACATTAAACTAAACTCCACCGCAACAAGGCCACGGAGAGATGGAAAGATACTGAATGTGTGTGTGTGTGTGTGTGTGTGTGTGTGTGTGTGTGTGTGTGTGTGTGTGTGTGTTAGCAAATGTGGATTGAGGGTGGTCAATACCCGCTACGTGAAAAATGGTAGTGATAAAGCTGAATGGAAGATGTTTGATAGGGTTGGAATTAAGGATTTTAATTTATGTTTCTGAAAACTCAAAAGAAGCACTTGACAATGATTTAATGGAGTTTGATAGTGCTAATTCATGATGCTGCTTAGTGTGGAAAATATTGTGATAAATATTTATGGTTTAAATAGGTTTTATATCTTTAACTCATTTTCTATATTACTCTCCTATATTCTTTGTGCAAATCCTTTCCCATCCTGCAAATGTGGGAAGCAGGATAATTAACAAGAGGTTGGCCTATGGCACAAGCTGCATATTGGAATACTGTACTTCATAGGCAGCTTTTTAATTTATTTTGAAAATGGAATTCCTCATACTGTCTCTGCTACCTGGTACAGTACAGTCTTTATTTCCGTCTGTACTGTACATCCATAAACTACGACTCCAACTGATGGTTATCTTCTTCACACTTCACTTTATTTGCACACATTACATTAGCACTACTTGCCTTTGTTTTTTGTTTTACAAATGTTGATAACATTTTGATAACAACATGATAACATGTTATCATGTTGATAACACTATAACATGATGATGACACAAGTATAGTTCCTCAGTCCCCAACATATACTAATATAAGAATTTCTGGGGCAAGAATTGACTACTGTCACTGGAGAGGGTGTACTATTTAATATCCAAAATTTTTGCTTCTAACATATTTGTTGAACATCACTATCTTTCTCCAATAATCCTCTCAATGAAACCCAGGCTTCTAGTGTTATTTATTATCACTATTTTTCTACATACTGTAGCTCTATAATAGTTCCTTTCTTCTACTGTAAATGGGGTATCTTGGATGTTTAACATGAAGAGGAAGCAGCATTGCATGCTTAGATGCACAGCTTGGAGAAAATTAATAGAACATTATTAGATGTATAGTGTGAAGGAAAACATTTCTACTCACTTGAATACAGCACTTGGAGAAGCAAGTTATCCCAGTAGAAATATATCAATATGACATGTCACATAAAAAAA
Organism: Procambarus virginalis; assembly: GCA_020271785.1. NCBI lineage: Eukaryota > Metazoa > Arthropoda > Malacostraca > Decapoda > Cambaridae > Procambarus > Procambarus virginalis. The sequence continues at coordinate 28,840,022 of WNGS01165751.1, read as the reverse complement.
AAAGCCCTGAAATCATCTCAAGATAACCTCAAGATATGATTTACTTATCAGACCTTTCATTCACTGGCTTTCTACTTTCTCTTCATTCACACATATCTTGCTTCCTTTCCGATAGATTTTTACATTAAATAAAATAGTTTCATGTTTGCTTTAAAAATATTAACTACGTTGATAATTAAGACTAAACCACACACCAGAAGATGAGGAGACGACGACGTTTCAATCCTTCCTGGACCATTATCAAGTTGATTGTGAAACTCCTTGGGTTTCATTCTTTGGGTTTCTGTTCTTGAGGCATGAGCTTGATACGTTCTCTAGGCAAAGTTAGAAGTAAATTACTATACCTAGCTACATAGTTGTTCCAGTCTGTGATGTTAAGATCACAGGCATAGGTTAGTTCTTAATAAAGTCAAGTAGTTATTACCAGTATTATAGAGATATCATATGAATATGAGAAAACTGATAAAGGTACAGTGGCCAGTGTGAGGCAGCTCCTATTTATGCCAAACCAGACCATGTACTGTACTGTATTACAGTATGTAATATTTCTTACATATACATGTATTACAGTATGTAATAAATTTAGTTAACTGGTAGTTTGATCCATAAGTCAACAACCCCATTTTCAAGCCACTGTTTACATGGGTCTTTTCTGAATCTAAACTTATCCAATTTGTATCCATTGTTGGTGATCTGTTTTGTGTTGTACTATATAAAATAAGACAGGCATAGTGATGTGCTGAAATATATATCGTTAAGTTGAAATATTAAATAAATTTAATAACTTAATAAATAACTTAATACAAACTCTAGAGTTTCAGATAGAAAGGGGTTGTTCTGACTGGTTAATAATATAGTTAATTTGTGTATCTTTGGAATTTTGCAATGTGAATATTTGTTTGAAAATAGACACTTGTTTGAATATAAAGAAGAAGAAAAAAAGTAGATTAGAAACCAGCAATTTAATAATAGGCAAACATTTATTTTATTTTATTTTGACAGGGTCCACAGGATGATCAGGAACCAGAATCAGAATTAACTGTGTCAGAACTAATGGCCAAGGCAGCAGAGCGTGCCAAGAAACTGGACCAACTAGAGACGGGAGAGCTGGAAGAAGTCAACCTCGAGAAACCGGAGGAAGAATCAAAGGGGGATGAGAAACCTCAAGTGGACACAGAAGGAGTAGATTGGGGAATGGGTTAGTTGAAGAATTTAGTTAACTTAGTGGGTGACCAAGAACTTGGTGACCCTTATATCTTTAACCATTGTGCACTTGTATTTTATGTCCAAATATATATATGAATGTTTTTTGTAAAGAGCTTATTTAAAAGCTAAATGCAAATGCTTCTACAAGTCATAATATTTGTATTTTATACTATTTATATTTTACCTCATTTTTGCTCATCATTCCCTCCTACCTTTTTACTATTCTCCACTTATGTTGCGTGTTTAGTTTCTTCTGTTTATCTTTTTAACTTCTTTGAATCATCCCTGAAACAATTTTAGCATTATGTACACTGTATCTTGGTATATCTTGAATTAACGTGAGAATATTTTGGAATAATGTATTTACTCCCTTAGAAGTACTCTGGCTGTCTCATAATTGGATTACAGGCCAGTTGTTTATTTTGTAATTATTGTACTAGTGTGACAGTGGAAAAAAAATCCCTGTAACACCATATACCTTAAATGAACATGAGGGGATTTTGCATCCACAATGACAGGAAGAGAAATATCTGTTCTAAAATAAAAGAAACTGGGATGTCTCGATGACGTTACTGATCACCAAAGTAAATGATCAGTCACACAAATCATGCCAACTTGTTCTGCTAGCAAAGTGAGGATTCTACTTGTGATGACAGGCAGGTCTTGTCTTCCAGAAATATTTTTACTGTTGTAGTCACTCCCATAAATGAAGCTGCTGTTTAAATCAAGATCACCCATCTCTCAACCTACCTGGTGTACTTTTGTTATTATGCCTGGAAAGAATTTCCTCCAAAAGCTCCTTACTTACATTAAATATTCTTGTAGGGTTTCCTATGACATCAGTGCATAAGAAATAGATTGATTCATAATTAAATTAATTATGTGGCACAAGATCTACATGGTCTACATGTTAGCAGAATAATATACAATACTCAAAAATGAGCTTTTCACAAACTCAAAGCATCATTTTATTATTGAAAATATAACAAAGGAAAATGCACTTAACATTGGCTCACAGTGATCTCAGTTTCAACATGCAGGTTGATTTTAATGTATTACTGCTCTCCACAGTTCAGCCAGGTGCAGATACCACTTCTAAAGGCTGGGTATTGCTTCATATTTTGGCCTCTTTTTTCTTATATTTCTAACACTATTGTTTTTGGTGTGTGCTTTTTTTGTACCTATAAAATGGTAATGACGAGAATGCATTAATGTTAGTGAATACAGTTTTGTAACTCATTCCAAGGTGTCATTCTGCATGTGTAGGTTTGTGTATTTAGGTCATGTTCTGAAGTGATGTGTACCTTAAATTGCTTCTGGTATTCAAACATAACTTGTCTTATACCTAATGAGAGAGAATAGTATTAACTTGTCCTTGTAAGAAAGTACACTTCAAGAGTTGTTTGTATTATGCAGACAAATAGAATGTTTGTGGTGTATGTCATTGACTCCAGCAGTCTTTTTTGTGTCGTATATTCTAAATATTTTTAATTGATAAACAACCCAGTATTCCAGAATTAAATACATGTGTGAACTGTTTTTTGACAGGAGAGGATGCAGAAGAGGAGCCAGAGGAAGAAGAAAATCCATTTGCTTCTCTCAACGAAGAGCTGTATCTGGATGACCCCAAAAAGACCCTGCGTGGATGGTTTGAGCGAGAGGGCTATGATCTTCCCAATTATGTAACTGACGACCTCAGCCCAGGGTTCTACAGGTGTAAAGTGGAGTGAGTCAGACACGCACATTCAGATAATTTTTTTTGTTTACAATTACCAACAATGTTTCTTTTGTAATGTCTTATGAGACGTGCTGTGCTTGTTCTTCCCATTTAGTTTTAAAATGAAGCTAGTTTGATAACTAACATGGAACATCACGTTATTACATATAATATGGTAATGTTAATATGGACCTAACATTGATTTCAACAATGATTTGTAGTCTCTATAATCTGTATTCCATATACACATGAAACTTATTAAACTTTAAAATCTTGAGTAGTTAATCAGCACAATATTCATGTTATGCAAAAATAACTCTACTGTCATTTAACAATTATTTTCTCAAGTACATTACAGTACAGATACTTTTTAATACTGTATCTGTTTTTAGAATTATCTTGCAAACCAATTTTTTTCCAATTTGGTTTGTGCTACTTTTCTCAATATGATTTTCACCTTTGTTTCCTCTTTAGTTCTCTGACCCTTTTACATCTCTAACTATTAATGGTCATTCTATGAACATATGCTCTTTCAGACTTCCTATTCCTGGCCCTGGCAATGGCCCATTAGTTGCCATTATTGAACACAGAGGAAAAAAGAAAGAGGCAGTAATACAGTGTGCCCTTGAGGCTTGCAGGCTGCTTGACAGGCAAGGTGTTCTTCGGCAAGCAAAGCATGGTGAGTGTTTCTATAGGCAATGTTTTTAAAGTTATCCTATTGAAAAAATAAAGGAAGCTATTTTTTGTTATTGCAGTATTGTTTGAAAGGATAAAATATACTGATGGGCAGAACATAGATATGGTCTGCAGAGTTCTAGTACAGTAATGCTCTTTCTCTGGTCCAACAAAGCTACATATTCAGTTTTATTATAGAAGATCTTGCATATAGATATGTGTTATTGAGGTCACTGGAATTCTGACAGAGAAACATAAAGAAATGTAATCTTGAATTCCTTACATATTTTGACAGTGTAGTTCTCATTCATTAAATTAATTTCCTTTTATCACATAAGCTTTAACTGTGCAAATATAAAATATATGAGATGTTCCTTAGCTACAATCAAAACACACTGTAATTACTTAAGTGTAGTTACAGGATGAGAGCTATGCTCATGGTGTCCTGTCTTCCCAGCACTCTTTCATATGATGCTTTCAAACTACTGACCGTTTTGACCTCCACCACCTTCTCACTTAATTTATTCCAACTGTCTGTTTCCTTAGCTTCAATCTGTGGCTTCTTGTTCTTGAAATTGTTGGTTTCAGGAATTCCTCTTTGTCAATTTGATCGATTCCTATTAGTATTTGCATGTATGCATGTATGTATGTATGTTCAGGGTGTAATTAGGTGAGCAATAAATATGCATATATAATAATAATAGTATAGTCATCCTATGTGATTATGCCATACCCTTAATCTGTTATAAACACTTTGACAAAATAACCCGACAAGTTTGGTTCTTTGGCACATTTTACATTGTCTCCTAATCATTACTAATACAACCCATCCTCTTAAAATGATAGTACAGTACCAATAGATGTACCCATGGATGAAAATGTTCAAAATGTGTACTGTTGCTTATAAAGAAAAAAGGGGCCACATTTAGTACTATTGGTGTATTAAAAGAGCACAACAAACACTGTAGTAACCTGATTATCAACTTAACCTGTCCTTGATCTAAATAAGCAGTTCTAAGCCTAATATAGACTTTATGTACATTCCTTACATAAATGTAGTTACTATAGGCATAGAACTAGCAATTTTGGGTGATAGATTAATACTATAGTCTGTGACAGGCCAAACTATTATTTTCTGTGTTGAGTTAGTGTTCATCTGCAAGAAGTAATTTGAAACAAATTAGGCACTGTAAGTGTAGAATGGGTTCCCTTAGTAGATACCCAGGTGGAGGACAGGCCCTAGCCCCATGACAGGCTCTAACACCTGGTTGTGGACTGGGTTTGGTGACCCATATACTAGTGGCAGACACATAATAATGTGAGATACCCATTACTGGTGTGGTGTGCACGTGAAAAGTCAGTAATTAGAATGGAATGGAGTGTCCATAAAAAGAGCAATCTGAGAAGCATGTGTTGTTTTGCGAGAATAAATTGTGTAAGGAATGGAAATGTCATGGAAAGATATGGAGTGCAAAAGTAAATTGCAAGAATTAGCACAATGTATTGAGATGGTTTGCTTATATTGAATGATGATAGGCTGGTGATGGGAATGTATTAGTGAATTTAAGGGTTAGATGAGGAGGAAGGCCCAGAAGATGAGCAGACGGGGGGGGGGGATCGAGTGAGAGCAGTGCACATCATGTGGTAGGGAACTCAAAGCTGGGTGGTAATAGTTTATGAAGAGGGAGTAAGTGTTTTGTTGGTACTGTATGTAACAACTCACTGGAAGCACTGTGCACTTAGTATTATGAGGCAACCGGGTGCTGCCATTGATGATTTGCTGAAGAGTCGTGGTGATGGTTTGCCATGATGCTGTGAAGTATGTAAAATATGGTGATTAAAATTGTATAATAATTTTATCTAGCATTTTTCCAGTACTTTTTCTTCTCTTCTTGGAGCTGATGTATCTCTACCCAATGGAAATGGGGGAATGAAATAATGATGATAATGATGATGAATATACTCTTTTGGCATGCTTCAATTGTTATTCCCTAATAGCATATACCTTACAGAGAGCCATGAAAGAAAAAAACGTGACTGGGCTGAAAATGACTACTATGACTCCGAGGAGGATGATTTCTTAGACCGCACTGGGGACGTTCAGAGAAAGAGAATAAGACGTATGAAAGATGCTGGTGGAAAGGACAGTGCCTTTGTGGAAAACTATGATACTTTGGTAATATTTTTAGATATACAGTACATAAGTCTATTTGTTTATGTATTCAGCTTCCAAGTATTTAGCAAAAGCAGTTAACTGTTGATCTTTGTTTAGCATAAATTTATGAGCACAGCAATGCAAAGAAGGGGAGAAGGCAAAAGATAGTACTGAACTGTATTTATAATGATTGTTTTTCCTTGGTTAGTGCCCTCAGTAGCTCCATAGTGCTTAGGCACTGAGTACCACAGACTTTCCTAATCATACCAGGACATGAAGCTCAAACCACACACTAGAAGATGAAGAGACGACAACATTTTGATCCGTCCTGGACCATTATTAAGACGATTGATAATGGTTCAGGAGGGACCAAAATGTCGTTGTCTCTTCATCTTCTAGTGTGCGGTTGGGCTTCGTGTCCTAGTATGATTAGGAAAGACTGGGTCTTGATTTGCCATCCTTTCTTGCTCACACGCTGTATGTATTGCTCCCCAAACCCCATGGGGAAGAGGGAATAACTGGGTAGGAGTGGGGAGTTACTAAGAGATCGCTCGGAAAAGGGCATTTCATTACATTCAGCACTTACTTCTAGGCTAGTCTTCCTAGTAGCTCTTGGTGCTTATTCACAACAGTGCCTCAGAAAGGAAAATGGCTCTCAAAAAGATAATCACAACAGCAGACAAAGGGATTAAAGGGTTTACCAATGGATGATGCAGTCAAAAGAGCCGGGATTGAGGAAGAGGCGCATCAACAATTTGCCACCCACCCAAGCATCATGCAAGTACAGAGAAAACATGGGTCATCTAGGCTTGGCTAGATGGCTATTCCAATACTTACTTATTAGTGACTGGAGGAGAGAAATTTAGTACTTTATGCCTTTCCTCTGAGTCATTTATATTTGGCATGTTAATTACCTCTCTCGACATTAAAATTTTCATCATATTTTTTCTTAAAATTTTGGATGGCATTGGCTTTAACGACCTGTTCCTTCAATGCATTCCACTTGCTGACGACCCGTACAAGGAACAGAGATCTTTCTTAAATCTCTTTGACTTATTTGCATTTCCAACTTTCACTGATGTCTCCTTGTTTTACTGTTTCTTACTTTAAATAAGCTTCTTTGTCTATTTTATCTATTCCCCTCAGGATCTTGTATGCATGCTATCTCTATTTCTTCTTTCTCCTCAGATTCTGAGGGTGAGTTGTCTTAAATTCTCCTCATAACTGAGGAAAGTTTAAGACCTCTCCTGTACTAATTTAGTTACAAACCTCTGAACTGTCTCAAGTTTCTGTTTATGCTTCACAGGCTCTTGCAATTTGAGGTGAATAAAAACCAAAGTCCACATACCAAGTGAGGCTTCAAAATGCACATGTGTGAAGCTAACACTAAACCTTGAACCGATACACAAACAAATGGCCCCCATGGGGCTACATCCAAAGGATGGTCAACATTTATCTAGAAACAGTTGGGACCCATGAGCTGGCAATTCTAGGAGTGGTCCTCATACGAAGATATTAGGCAAAGGACTGAAGAAAAGTATTGACATGGTAGCCAGTACCTCATGGGGGCACATTAATGACACTATGTAAAAGACACATCGAACACTTTATGTAGGGCATACGTAAATCTGTGTATCTATGTATTTACGTATGTAGGTTAGCTTAGCATTTTAAAAGCACCAAATCACCTTCTGTGGTTGATTGTTCAATAAACCCTTGAACTATATGTTTAACACATCTCTAACCCTGTCCATGGAGGACAGAAGAAAATGTATATATGCTGGTTAGCATTGTAACTGTGTGGCCACGTCTGTGGTAGAAAATAATAATAATAAAAAAAAACCTCATGGGGGGCTTCTATCTGACAGTTGCCAGCTGTAACTTGGGAGGTTTCACTTAACTTCTGGGTGGATCATTTGAGGAGTTGTTTGATGCCTCATTTCTCTTTTCTTTGTGAACCTTAGTGTTGTCTATTTTGCTTTGCTTACTTTCTGGATTTTTATTTTGGTGAGGGTGATTGCAGAGAGTACCCTGCTTCCTTAAGGACTCTTGTGACTGATGTAATTCATATGTGGAGTGTGTATATGCGGCTAGCTACGGGAAGCCCCTAAGGCTCAACCACAAACAGGCGTTTCATTACATTTAGTGATGGGCTTTTTCATGGCAAGGCCTTGAATGTTGAAAAAGTAAAATGTAATGTAATGGTGTGCATAGTTTACAAGAAAAATTATCTGTCCCTGACAATGATAAATCACACCAAACCAAACTAAACCCAAAATTTCTTTTATTTTTTAGATAACAAAATATAGCGAAGTTGTAAGGGAATTAGCAACACTGGAGGAAAAGCTTGCCGAGGCAGACTTTCTAAAACAAGCATCCAAGGGTAACAGTGGAGCCGATGATGATCTGGATGCTTACCTACACAAGTTGAAGTCACAAGTACCAGACAAACACAAGCGCGTCACTTGGAAGGTAATGAATTTGCCAAGTACACCTTACTCCCTAGAATATTTAGTACAGTATATATTTTGTTTAGGGGTACTGTGTGTAAAATGTCAAATCTAATAATGGCAATAATATCACATAGTTCTTGCATTATTTATGTGCTATATCTTAAGAATATCTCATCATATGAACTTGAAACCTACAACACTTAAGTATGAGCATTAAACAGTTTTCTATTGATATTGAGCAATGTACAGTGCAACCTCAGTTACCCAGACCAATTGGTACCTCTGGGTTTCTAGATAACAGAAGAAATGATTGTGTGATGTCATTGGGGCTAGGTCTTGCTGCTGGCTGTAAGGGAGCTTCAAGGATCTCTTCACACTGATGCTGCTTAACTTGTAACTTCTCTCAGGTTTTCTTGTGTTACAGTAGTAACTTTCTCTGTTTTTCTTTACTGGATCTTGTGTTCATAAGCATTCTTTCTGTGAGGGGGAGCACCTTGTTGCTTCCTAAAGCAACTGTGAAGCTAATTATCCTAATTAAATCCAGAGTGGTATCCTAAAGCATACCACTAGGTCTCCATCAGTTGCATAGTTCTATTGGCCTACCAGGGACCATGAGCCAGAACCTAGTTCCCTTATAGAGGTGCAAAGAGTGGTGACACTTATGGTAAAAGTTCTATGAATTTATTCATGTCTGCTACTACCAGGGAAGCACACAAAAAGTCAGTGAAACAAAACAAACCACTGCTGGCTTCAAATGAGACTGCAGTCTAGAGAACTGCCAAAGAACTCACCAAAGTACAGTACATAAACAAACAATTGAAAATTCATGAAATTAGCGCTTGCTTGTTTGCTCCATGTCCCCAACTCATTTTGGGGTGGGGGAGTGGAGAAACAGGCTGCAGTCAGCCAGCTGCTTCACCCTGACTTCTATGAAAATAGAACACCGCATCCCCATCCCAACGCCCCTGGATAGAGGGTGGGTGTCAGGGAGCCACCGGAGCTCACCCAGAAATTGGCATTTCATTACATTCATTGCTGGTTTTTCTGTGGCTTCCTGAAGCTAACTACCCATGGAGAAGGAATCAACAGGTACACACTAGGGTAGAGGGAGCATAAGTGCCACCACTCTCTGTGCCTCTGTGAGGGGTGGGGGGGGGGCCAGGTTCTAGCTTGTGGTTCCCGATAGGCCAATAGAACTCTGTGACTGATGGGACTTGGTAGTATGACTCACTTTGAGATATAGTAGCTATAGGGAACCACCAGGGCTCGCCCAGAAATTGGTATTTCATTACATTCAACATTGGTTTTCCTCAAATTTTTTACTTTATTCAAGATAAGATAGCTTGGATAATTTAATTTGGACAAGAAAATAAGAAAACATTACCTAGCAGTTGATATTTTGCTATCTTCACTTATTAGGCTTGATGCAAAATTTTCTGTTATTTATTGCTCCAAGTATTAGAAAACTGCATTGTTGTTTGTCTGTTTATGATAAAATTGAGTGGATGGATTGATATAATTTGGTGAGGATCAGCAGTAATCCACATCCCATGGCATCAGGGTAGTCATCCACCCAGGTTCGCAGCCAGTCATAATTTTGGTTATACAGTGAGATAATCAGCATTTATATTTTAAAGAATATTTTAAAATTTTTGTTGTATTTTGAGGTAAGGTTTTACAGGGGGGATAGGAAGCGCCTTCCACAATTGGCTGTGATTGAAAGACAACTAGTTTGTATTATATTAGCCATTTAAATTAGTTCAACAGGTGACCGAGCTAACTTATAGAATGAAAAAGTCACCTATCATATTAAAATGCAATTTAATGTCACCATTTTCTGAATCTCTATGCTATATTATTCTTGGTTGCAGTTACGAGCTGTAGATTTACGAAAAGATGAGTTGAGGTTGCGCAGACTTGCAAATATTGCCCGTCCACTTGGTGTTCCAGAGATGCAGCCGTACGAGCCTAAATACGGTCAGAATTTAACTGTATTGTGTGGGTGGAAGGAAGATGGAGTTGTGTGACTGATACATGAGAAGTGGTAGAAAATCAGTTTACAGAGTATTGGTTGTTTTAATGTAACTTTAAATTACAAATACTATAATGGGGAACACACTACACCTAGTCATGTGAAGTGGTTGGGTACTGCAATGAAGGTTTTGCAGGACTGTGATGGTGCTACTGCTACTTAATTCTAGTTAGTATGGAAGATATAGTGACTGGATGTTTTCTTTTATGGCTTTTATATTTGCTTTTACTATATACCATTTTAAAGCTTAGATTATTAGCTGCATTTAGAGCTTTATTTGAAACTAATCAGTCAGGTCTATGTTGTCATAGGCTATAAAAAATCTGGCAATATTGGCATGTTGCCAACGTGCTTTTTTTGGTATGAAAACATAATGAATGATGAATGGTTCATCTGGACATATCATAAATATTGTATTGCTGTATATGCCGAGTCAGAAAACAAGAAACATGTATTAGAGGTATGTAATATTAATGACTTTCATTGCAAACGACTTGAGAATGGTCCAGGACGGACCGAAACGTCGTCGTCCCTTCACCTTCTAGTGTGTGGTCTGGTCAACATACTTTAGCCACGTTATTGTGACTCATTGCTTGCACTTTCATTGCAATCTTATGTCTACTTGTGTGGTGTGTTGTTAGTGTGACTGTCTAATGGTAATCTTAATCTTGGCCAGAACCTTCAAGCAGCAAGCAAAGCCTAAAGCCAGAGTCTCTTGGAGCGAAGCGCAAAGAAGCTATGAAATCTGCATTTCTTTCAACACAGCCAAAGGTTAGTCATTCTTTACAGAGAGGTATGTTTCATTAATGTTGTGATTTATGTCTTATTTAATAAAAAGAATAAAAGCAGATATTCTCACTCCTTAACCTTTGTACAAATAAAGGATATTTAATCCAAATGTGTAAAAATATCAATCTACTGTGCAGTCAGTATTATGGATAATTCATGATTTATTTCAACTGTTATAGGAACCTTGTTTCAAACCCCACAAGATTTTCATGGAAGAGGAACCAGAGCAGAAGCCGCGGCTCAGAAGGCTGGATGATGATGATGATGAGCCTCCAGTTCGACTTTCTCAAGCACCCACACGTAAAGGCAAACCCCCAAGACAAAATATTAAATGTGACAAAATAAAAAAGTCTGAATTGGGAGTGCCAGGAAGTTTAGATAGTAAAACAAACAAATACAACAAATCTAGTTTAGTAGAGTTCATTAAGGATGAATCCTTGTCTAGAAAGGTTTTAGCTGTGAAAGAATCAGAACTACCATCTCCAGACTTGCACCATGCTGGAAAAAGTAATGTAAGTGGAAATGATTCAGAATTAAATAAAGACAGAGAAATTGTTCATGCTGTTGGTAATTATACTCAGCACGAGAGTAATAACAATGACGAAACTGAAGGAAATAGCAGCAGCGGTGACATTACTATTTGTGAAAGATCAAATATTTCAAAAATTTCCCCAAGTAAAGATTTATCATCTGAAAACATTGAGGACAGCCCTTCAGAGAAGAAATTGAGAATTATAGGTCCTAGTTTGCCTCTACACTTGGCACACCTGAAGACTGGACATCAGGTAAGAGTAAAATTCTTGCAATTTAATAAATTTTCATGTAAGGTCATGGGCTGTATTTGGTATATTTCTATTTTCTATTAGGATGGGCTTCAAGGCATTACTGTATCATATAGATTAAGTTTTCTCTTTCTAACTTATGATTACAAGTACTTTCATACAAATACATAAACAGTAAAATGCTATTTAGCAGCAAATGATACATTCACACACATGCACATGTCTTACAGTTAAGAATATACATAGGTGCAAGATTATACTGAAAGTTCAATTATGTCTATGCATACGAAAAAGCAATATTGCACACAGTGCAAGATGTGGAAATTAGTTTTGAGAAAAGCAGCTGATGTAAGTATATGGGATGGGCAGAGTAATGAAAAAGTATGAGAAAGATGTCATGTTTGAAAGGGGTGAGGGGATGAAATGTTGAGTTAGTGAAGCATCACGGGTTTTGGTGGTATGTAAGGTATGCACATGTTAGTAGCATGTCTTGAAATCATTAATGAGCTGGGTATACAAAGGTTAAATAAGGGGATCATATGGTAGCTGCATATGACTTATAACTTGGGAAGGAAGAGTGAAATTGTACTTGAAAGAAAGGGTGGAAGGTGGGGTTGGAGAGGTTGTATGAGTGAAAGATCTGTGTGGAGACAGCTTCCTGGAGAAACATGTGGTGGCTGCTACTTGATGAGTAGCTCCTGGGAATAAGGCATCGAGGTCTATAGGTAAAGTTTCTATAGACATTGTGATGATTTGTCATGGCCTGCTATTGTTGCGTTTTTCTCTTATAACAAATCCTGTATGTATTTTTGTTTACATGTTTTTGGTAACTTGCCTCACTAGGTCTTGTTAACGAAGCCACCTTTTATTTTTATACATTTGTCTAATCTATCAGGCCAGCTATCTTAGCTCTTTCGCATTCCATTAATACTAAAATCCATCGTCCGTACTCCAACGACAAATGTTCTAATAACACTAAAACACATCATCCAATTGCATTTCATAAACATTTGTATATGCATTGTACTCACGCGCACACTACAATATTATAAATACACTTTTGTTTTTGCATCTATTCTCTAGAGAATTGATTTGATTGATTGAACATTTTCACACCAAACATATGGATACAGTATAATCCAACAAATTACTTAGAAAACGTGTAATGATTGTAAATATTTTAAGCATCACTGAGCAGGACCTGCCAAGCCTGCTATGTTTACAGTCGGAAATGAGCAGAGAGGTGCATTATCTATTATAAATACACTTTTGTTTTTGCATCTGTGCCCAAGAATTAATTTGTACACATTTTGGCACAAAGTTCATAATTATAATCGAACAAATAACAAAAAACATGAAATGATAGTAACATTTTTCACATTGCTGAGCGGCCCAGGGAGCCCAGAGCGTTTATATTGTATAATTATATAATAGTCAGGAACACAGAGAGGCCGAACTGCCAAAGTGTTAATACCTTTGCCTATGCTAATTGTAAACAAAATACAGTGCTCAGTTGTAGAATTCTACCTATGGATATTAACATTCTAGTCAATTAATATACTGTATAACCATATTTGTTAAAAAGTCAGACCTCACTATGTGTTAGGGATGCACTTGGGAAAGCCAAGACAAATGTGTTAAGGAGAAAAAGCAGTGGTGAATTCCATTTCACTCTCAAAATTAATTTTCCGAGAAGGATCCTGTGGTTGTTCCTTGGTGCTTGCTACCGGGCAAGCTTCACCTAATTAAATCCATACCATGCTTTAATAAAGCCTAAAATAACCCTACATGGGACCAGAGGCCAAAACCTGGCTCCTCTCTAGACAGACACAAGGAGTAAGGGATTAAAAATCACCTTAACCAAGAAAAGGAGAAAGGGTCAATACAGATGAAGTTAGGTAAACAAACCATAGAAAATGGGACATCGGAGGAACCGAAATTCATGAATCACTTGGAGGTGAAGCAATTCTAATGTTCCACCTGTGTTCCACCTTCCTCACTGAACCACCAATTGTACTACTTCATTATAGCTAGGAAAATGAAGAACATTAGGCCTGGCTAGGGGTAATGGAGGGCCCCAAGGAGCTACTAGAAAGACATGAACAGGGTATTAGGAATTAGAAAGGGGAATCGGTGGTGAGTTAACCACCCTAAAGCCACATAAGCCAAGGGCAGACCAAGTATGTTCACTAAGTAGCCAGCATCCTGTTGGACTGCCAAAACCCCCAAGCCCTGGCTAGGAAAACACTAAAGAGAAGAGAAATATCTGCCAGAGAAATACTGTACTCTATTTGAAAACACCCTGGACAAAGCCACAAACTAATGAACATCATGGGCTCGAGGGTAGACTGCAGACTGGTTAAATTTGATGACAGTGTGGACAACTTGAGACCAGTGGACCCTGAAACAAGGAATGTGGGACACCAGATCCAAAAACAGAGCATGTCCCTGCATACCACTAAGGACACAGAGGTAACAGCAAACTGCTGCAACCAGACATAGCAAATGATGTACCCCAACCAAGCATCAATGACCACAGGATCCCTCTGGAAAACCAACCATCTATATCTTAAAAGGAGAGGAGAGGTAAACAAAGAAAATGACCCCCAGGACCACAAGAGCAAAACCCCCGCTTCTTGAGAAGAGAACGAAGCGCGCCAACAAGAAGCAACAGCCAACAAAAATAAAGCCTTGAAGAAACAGTCCCAGACTGAGACGGCAACAGAAACCCAAGGAAAGGAGAGAAAAAACTAAAGCCTTGTTCAAAGACCAGGATGGCTCGAGAAGAGCATGGGCAGGCTGGAGGTGAAAAAATGCCCAACACAACTTGTCAAATGGAGTCAACAAAACATCAAAACAAATAAAAACACAGTTGGCTCCATCAAGACTGAACAATATTAGGTGACAGTAGTTGAATGAGAAGCCTATCCATACAAAAAAAAAAAGATAAAAATGACAAGATAACAGAAACTAATGACAAGTGACAGAAAAATACGAAAGGAGCACCAAGAAACCTTACATATATTGTTGCCACAATGAATCCTGTAAATGTTCATTGTTGCCACAAGAGTTAAAAACTCCCATCTTGTAGAGCGGTGGAGAGCCTTGAACCATCAAGAAACATCTTGCTGGTAAATCTATATATCTGTTGGTAAAGGCTAGTAAACATCTATCTGCTGGTAAAGGTAGAACCACAGAAAACGATTCGGGTTTGGACAACGGACCCAAAGATTTGGCAACCACAGCTGGGCTGGCCAAAAGGGAACCAATAGGAGAACCCCTCCAGAGAACATTTCCATTCTGGACAGAACTTTGAGTAACAGCAAATTGTCAGGAAGAGACCCCCCCCCCCCTTCCTCATGGCCCAGTCTAGCTGAAAGCATTCACTGCAAAAGTTTAGGCCATGTAAATCAAAGGTTGTTGTTTCCAAGCTATTGCTATCTAATGGAGATCTGTAGCCATTAAGTCGATCGACTTGAGAATGGCCCAGGACGGACTGAAACGTCGTCGTCCCTTCACCTTCTAGTGTGTGGTCTGGTCAACATACTTTAGCCATGTTATTGTGACTCATCGCCTGCATCTGTAGCCATATTATTTTCCTGGGGGTTTATTTGGCTCGAATCCTTTTAAAGTTTACAGATGCCTTTCTGTCTGTTTAGATGCCATGTGTGGAACTCTGCTCTACTCAGGGTCTCATTTCAGGCTTCTGGTGGTGGGGAGAAGTCCAAGGTGGAACAATCTTTTAACAAAATAGCTTCAGGGAGCTATTGGGGCTTACCAGAGAGAGGCATTTCATTACATTCAATGCTGGGGTTTTTAATAATGACTATGGCTAATATCTAGACTCCAGGTTTATGGCAGTATAATAGTGTCGGTTGCAGTGTTCATCTTTTCACGAGTCTTGAGATTCCATCTTTCTCATCCTCGGGTCAGACCTCAGCCATTGTGTCTACTGTGCCTTTACTAATCGTTCTTATAGCATAAGGACTGTTTCCTTTCCTAAGTAATGTTGATAGTATGCATTGGTTAGCTACTGAGGACAGAGATCTGGTAGTTTTATGAATGTTTCTGTGCTATAGTCAGTGCTACTAAGGCTGCCTAAAATAGGGTATTTCATTATATTTATCATTTGATTTTCCCCATTTATCTCTGAAAAAGTTGTTAAATGGTCTTGATACTGAGTACTTCATATATAATTCTCTAGACAGCTGCTGTGGTCAGTTCCTCTAGATCATACAAAATAATTATTGTTTCCCATTTGCTATGTTTATGATTGCATGCAAAATTATTTAGAAAAATTGGTGTATAATGTCTAGCATTAGATTGTATTGAGAGTTGCAATATGTAAGATGCTTTATGAGCTTTTTCTTCAGTGTTTTAGGTAGGTCTTATGTACAGTATTTAGATAGACATTAGAATGTATGTTTTATTTATACAGGATCGTGCAGGGAAAAGAAAAAACAAGAAAAAAGCAGAAAGTATGATGAAGATAATCCAAATTATGATACATGGACCCCACCACAGCGACAGTCTGGAGATGGACGCACCAAATTAAATGAGAAATTGGGATATTAATTAACAAAATAAAACGATTCTCAAAAGAACATATTTGACTGGAATAAGCATAATATGTTATTAGGGGTTCCTTGGTAATTCTTTTACCTCTGAACTGTGATATTTGTAATTTTTATTTGCCTAGCTAAACCTCACACAGGGCACAGCTGTTTTAACCTTGAAGCAAATTAATCCACTGGTTCGGTTTGTCATCTAGTACTTTTATTTATTTGTTGAATGGTAAGTTTGTGATAAACATTTCAAGTGGATATAAAAAAAATCAAGACCTACAAATTGGTATGTTTTTGCTTCATTGACACAACGGACAGTAGCACCAATAGTTGACGAATTCTTCTTCTTAAGTTGCTGCTGACTAAAATGAGCAACACAGGTAGCTATGTCAAATCATTATAACCTTGTAGGGTTGAACTGTTTACTGATGTGGAGTTAGCAGCAACATTAATATAAGCTTTGTTACTTAAAGTAAAGGATGCAAAGATTAAAGTGTGTGTTTTGTATTGGATGTTTGATAAAGACAAAGGTGTGTAATGTCTTCAAGGCTTTATATAACACATGGTGTATTAGATGGAGATACCTGAGAGGAGAATGAGCATGTGTATAGGACAGAAGCCAGACTGAGAGTTGGATGGAAAAAATAAACATGGTTACTATTATTTAGTCCTATTTATTGATGACTTAGTAATAATGGCAGACAGCAAGGAGAGTTGGAGAAAGTGGTGAATGAGTTGAGTAGTTTGTGTTACCAAAGGAAAAGGTGAATACCAATATGAGAGGGTAGTTTTGAAAGGAAAGAAAGCAGATGCAATACAGGGTAGAATATACATTGTCATAAAGTTTAATATTTATATGAATGATGAAGTATGATTAACATTCATAATAATTAACAAATTTCCCAATGTCATGGGGAGGGAAGGCAGCAGCCCAGATGACAGAGAGAGCATAGTACAATGATAGAGGGTTATAGATAATACAAAATGGTACTCATTCATTCAGTATATCATTCACACTATAGCAGTACATATATAAGTATACTAGAACCACCACTCAACAGCAACCCTTCACCAACAGTACCACACCACTTCATAAGGCCAGGTTTACAGTGCTATTTCCTATTCACTTCCTTGCATACAGCTGTCATTCTGTGTTTCTTACCGTACCTTGTGATTTATTCACAAACTCTGCTTCTGTTCCTTACTGTACCTTGAGTTGCTCACAAACCCTGCTTCCTCTTACTTGCTTGTCAAGTCCACCCATCTTCTGGGATTTTCTTTCTGTCTTGTACCCATAAAGTAACTAAAAAACACACCATATGTCTATCTTCCATTTGTTTTGTAGCACAACTGATCCATCTCTGCACACCCAATCTTGCAATTTATTGGCTTTTGCATTAGCATCCATGACAATGTAATTTCTCACTGTCTGTACTCGTGACACAACACATGATTGTAGGATTGTCAATTTCTTTTATAATTCTAGATTTTTCAAGTTGATGGCACACCATTGTGATGTGTCTGTGCTTGAGGGAAGGCACTACCACTCATTCATGAAGTCCTCTGGCACTATTTTGCAGAATTTAAATATTTTGGTATTGTGCTATGCTCTAACGTGGAACACAGGAGGGAAAATGCCGTGCTTTAACATGGAACAGAGGAGGAAGAGTGCTATGTTCTAATATGGAACAGAGGAGGGAAAGTGCTATGTTCTTATATGGAACAGATGGAAAAGGTAATGCTCTAACATGGAACAGAGGAGAGAAATTGCTGTGCTCCAACATCTATTAAAACATCTGGATCTATCAACAAAATTGAGAGGTGTAAATAGCATTATGGATATGATGATTTTTTGTCTGTACAGTATATTCATGACTGACATATAGACTTTATAATAAATGCATTTGGTAAGCATAGAGGAGTGAGGTTATGGAAGACATAAACCACATATAAGGTGTATGGTAGCAGAACACATTAGATGCTTAGCCAAGGTTTGGAAAAAAAGGACATGTTGCAAGCTTGGAATGAAGATATATGCAAGTATGAAATACAGTGTGTTAGTAATTACTGTACCAGGTACCTAAGTTAGGTGAGAGGATGAGAGCTATGCTTGTGGTGCCCCATCCTCCCAGCACTCTTTGTCATATAATGCTTTGAAACTACAGTATTAATGCTTTTAGCCTCAACCACCACCTCACCAAACTTGTTCCAACCATCTACCACTCTGTGAAAGTGAATTTTCTTATTTCTTTGGCAGCTTTGTTTAGTAGTTTAAATCTATGACCTCTTGTTCTTGAAGTTCCAGGTCTCAGGAATTCTTCCCTGTCAATTTTATCAATTCCTGTTACTATTTTGTACGTAGTGATCATATCGCCTCTTTTTCTCCTACCTTCCAGTTTTGGCATATTTAATGCTTCCAACCTTGGCATATTTACCATTTCGGCATATTTAATGCAACCAACAATGCCTTTAATGCCTCATAGCTCTTGTCCTTCAGTTTTGGGAGTCACTTAGTTGCATGTCTTTGCACCTTTTCCAGTTTGTTGATGTGCTGCTTAAGATATGGGCATACAACCACTGCATATTCCAGCTTTGGTCTAACAAATGTTGTGAATAATTTCTTCAGTATTTCACCATCCATGTATATTTAAAAGCAAATCTGAAATTGGAAATTGCACCTCACATGATATTCTTTCTGTGGTTCTCAGATGATAGTTTTCTATCTAGAACCACCCTTAGATCTCTCTCTCTATCAGAATTGTTTTTTAAAGATTTCTCACATAATTTGTTGGTGGTGTGTGGTCTATGTTTTCCTATTCCACATTCCATAACAGGGCATTTATTCACATTCTTCATGATCTCTTGAGGGTTACCTTCAGATGATTTCGGGGCTCAGCGTCCTCGCATCCCGGTCATCGACCAGGCCTCCTTTTTGTTACAGACCCCCCAGGAAGCAGCCCATAACAGCTATCTAACTACCAGGTACCTATTTACTGCTACCTAACAGGGGCATCAGGGTGAAAGAAACTCTGCCCACTTGTTTCCGCCTCCACTGGGGATCGAACCCAGAACCTCAGGACTACGAATCCGAAGCGCTGTGCACTCAGCTGTTAGGCTCCTGTCTGTACAGGTGATGCATAGATGCATGAAACAATGGCCGAGTGCTGTGGCTTTCTGCCTCACTCTGTGACCATCATAATTAGTACAGTATTGTGTTCACTGATATCTGAACATTGTACATAGTCTTTATCACAGTCAGGATCTATTACACTATCATTGCAAAATAATCACCGTTATTTATTTTATTCATCATTTTTATGTGGTGCTGTGGCCCGTAGCTGCACAGCGGTGCTATGAACTCCTGCTGCATGCACCAGCCCTGGTCGCTCTCTCAGTACCGAGACTTTCACAGCCAGAAGGGATGCAGACAATGTTTTTTTTCAAGATGACATTTGTTTACTGGAGCCTTGAAGAGCAGGATGTAAGCCCTATGTACCCACTGGAGTTTTAAATCTTATGCTAAACCTTAGAAACAACCCTGGTTGTGGTGTGCACCATTGATGAAATAACCCTGGTTGTGGTGTGCACCATTGATGAAATAACCCTGGTTGTGGTGTGCACCATTGATGAAATAACCCTGGTTGTGGTGTGCACCATTGATGAAATAACCCTGGTTGTGGTGCATAGATGAAGGATTAAAGACAAGATACAGTACTACCATATATAATTTCTTAGTTGATATAAATGTACTGTACTGTATATACATATCCAGTATTCTGACCAATAACTTGTTATATCTGATTAATGACATTTTTTACAGATGTATTTCATTTTGCACTTACTAACAACCTAGAAAAAAAAGGATGTTAACACCATGTTAGAGATCACAGTACAGTACTGTATATATACACCAAGAGGTGAACCCCAACTTGTAATAGTGTATGTACACTGAGTGTACTTTACTCATGAACTATGTTCAGGAGTAAAGTATACTTGCTGGTTGGTCACCAAGTTATTATGACAACCTTAATAACCCCAGACTGTTGATATGCTTTAAACTCAACACCAAGGCAGAGTGTTAGAGAGGTTTGACTGCTACATTTACTGGGTGTAGAATTATAATAGGATATGTACTTAACTATGTATTTTGATTAAATAAAAGTTCATAAAATTTAGAAATGTATAGGCCTAATTTCATAAAATTACATTTCACAAAGAATTTCTCATTTTTTCCTCTAAACAACAGACTCATTATTACAAGGTTTTGTAGTGCAGGTATCAGTGACCCAAATACCTTAAGAGTATAATGTGAAGGCTTGATGGATATGTAGAGTACTATGTAGTGTGCGGAACAAACCAAGAGGATTGGTAAGTATCAAATTTTCCACCACTTTATAAGTGTTGTAAGTAATTTTCTATTACTAATACAATAAAGCTACATTAGAGGACAGGCATTTATACTCTATATTCACAGATGTTTATTTACATACGCCTTATATCGACATGCTTTACAGCATAGTACCATATTTGCATACAATGGCAGGTATTGTGATTACACCCTCACATGCACATTGTGTGGGTAATTACAACTTGGCATTCTAAGATAAAGGCTTGAGCTCCAGTGAACATGGCACTTCATCACCTCACCAGTTACTACTTCCTACAACAATGTAGTCTTCTTACTAGGACCAAACAACACTACTACGGTTAGTAAAATTATTTATTTTTTGTCCATACGTGTGAATAGTAACCACATCAATAAATTATCCATATACTCATGGACTTGACCTCTGTGGATATGGTATAAATGTCTGTATATTTTCTTGGCATGCTTTCAATGGTCTTTATTTTACTGAAGCCTACTCAAAAGAAAGCAAGGTTATGAAAAACATATGTAATGTAATAGCCATAGGCAGTTTCTTTAAGAATTTGGTCCAAATATAATAGAAGAAAAAAATGTAACCATAGAAACCATGAGTTGTCAGTAAGATTATGACATTACATTATTTGTTATTAGTATAATACAGTAATGATGTTTTGCAGTACAGTAATTGTTAATATCTGGAGAGGTTGAATGGTGACTACATGTAGCTAACTAGCCATACTGAGATAGTCCCAAACAGGAGTTCATAATAGTCTACTGAAGACCACAACCAGAACCTGGATCCCTCACATAGGTGCAGGGAGCATTGGACTGATACAGTCACCTTCATCAAGGTAATGTCCAGAAAGTAAATGAAGCAAAACAGACAACAGCAATGCTCAGAGAAAAAAGACGAAACGGCAAATGACGCTACAAATGGTCCACCGTTTGTAGCGTCATTTTGAAGTCAGTTTGAACTCCCTTGGGTACAGGCGGCAGCACCATTGTGAGCTGTTGGGCTCTTATGTCAATTGTCAGCATGCCTTAGTCCATCATCTGATGTACTCACCTAGTTGTGTTTGTGGGGGTTGAGCTCTGGCTCTTTGGTCCCGTCTCTCAACCGTCAATCAACTGATGTACAGATTCCTGAGCCTACTGGGCTCTGTCATATCTACATTTGAAACTGTGTATGGAGTCAGCCTCCACCACATCACTTCCTAGTGCATTCCATTTACTAACTACTCTGACACTGAAAAAGTTCTTTCTAATGTCTGTGGCTCATTTGGGTATTCAGCTTCTACCCGTGTCCCCTTGTGCTTGTGCCACCCGTGTTAAATAATCTATCCTTGTCCACCCTGTCAATTCCCCTGAGAATTTTGTATGTGGTGATCATGTCTCCCCTAGCTCTTCTGTCTTCCAGCGACGTGAGGTGCAGTTCACAGTCTGTCCTCATAACTCATGCCACTTAGTTCTGGGACTAACCTAGTGGCATACCTTTGAACTTTTTCCAGCTTCGTCTTGTGCTTGACTAGGTATGGACTCCATGCTGGGGCTGCATACTACAGGATTGGCCTTACATATGTGGTATACAAGGTTCTGAAGGATTCCTTACACAGGTTTCTGAAAGTAGTTCTGATGTTAGCCAGCCTCGCATAGGCCACTGATGTTATTCTTTTGATGTGGGCTTCAGGAGACAAGTTTGGCGTGATATCAACTCCCAGATCTTTCTCTCTGTCCGTTTCGTGAAGGACTTCATCTCCCATTCAGTATCCAGTGACTGGCCTCCTATTTCCAACTCTTTAGACTACTCCTCAAATCTCCAGGCTTTTGGGTTCTAACTGATTCTAGATAAGTGTTGGCCATTCTTAGGGCTCTGTATTGTAGGGGCATTTGCTTATGTATCATTCCAAGGTTTAATGTTAATTTCACCTCAGTGTTTACAAGTTTCACTTGTGTGAACTATGGAAACTGCTCACTTTGAGCTGTATAAGCTCAGGGTGGCCTTTTTTTCCTTAGGCACTTGTTTGGTAATGCTGCTGCCCTGACAGTACATTTTCTGGTGGGTTTGGGAGTTTGTCCATAGAGGCTGGCCTACTCTGCAGAGTGCCCTACTGAATAGTGCAAAAGGTTTTTGACTCTTGTGAGGCTCTGAGGTTATAGACATTCTGGGGTCTTATTGAGGTTTGTGTACTTGTCCATATAGAGTGCTCGTTGTGTGAAAACCTGAATTTTGCCTGCATGGTTTTCTCCATGGGAAGGGTTTTTCTCAGATTATTATTATGGTTCCACAGTTGTTGCCACAGCCAGGACAAGAGAGTCCAAGCTCCATTTGCCTTTCACTGGCTGCTGGCTCGCCAATGTCCTCTTGGTGCTTTTCGAGATGCTTCCCTCCTCCACTGCTTGATGTGCATGTGGACAGCTGCCCTGGGTTGGGGATTGGTGACCAGCACTCACCAGGTTTTGTTGCTTTGGAAGCAAAGTGTTGCCTGGTATCACTATGCACACTACTAATACTAACCAAAACACTTCTGTTATCAAAATCCTGATGATTCATGTTTTAGTCATCTTTCCACATGTTCATGGACAAGAGGAACATAAGGTCCCATAGCTGGGGGAAAGCAATGGTTGGATAAGTCTACTCATTGGAAGTCATCTGCACTGGTTCACTGTTATCCTGTACGTAATTGCCCTCAGACTTGTCGGAGTCACTTTTGTAGTATCCCAGATTCTTCTTAATTTTATCTTGTGTAGGTGATGCTGCATGCAGTGTTACCAAGATGGTGTATGTTTACTAGAGGCATTTGAGGCAATTTATTGGTACCATGTGGGAGTTTTAAAGTGTACTCAGTATCTAAACTTACCTCGGGATGTGATAAGCACCATCATTCAAACATCTGATGTTTTGATGTGCAGTGCTAAGGTTAAGATCCACCACATTTACCAGGGGAAAATACATTAAAGACTTTATAGAAGAAATTTTATTTTATTCTACAGGTTTTTGTAAGCAGCATACAGATAAACATGGTAATGAAGCTCTACGTCTTTATACCATTTATTTTTATAAATCCTCCACATTTCAAAATATACTATACAAATGTTGTAAATTTGAAAAGTATATGAATATGTTCAGATTTATCCAATGCTGTACTTGGCTGGTTTTTTTCCTTTCTCCTTGCTATTAATAGACAGGCAACTTTAGACATCAAAAAGATGTCTAAAATTGTATTTAGTATTTTATTTAATTTGACCACATTTTTGGCACTTTTGATCTTATAGTGGAAGCTTTCTATGCTTCTATTTTCTTATTGTCAGTATTGACAATCAAGTTACCAAAATTCATGGTATAGAAACTAATAATCATTGAAGGATGTATTTTTTTATACTGTTTCAATTTGATCTGGGACATCTTCAAGTAAAGAATGAATGCATGATGTACAATTTTTGGTTAGAGTTGGGGGCAAGGTGATGGAGCAAGACACTCTTTAGTGGGGAGACCTCAGTAGAGATAGTCATTTTTCGGTGATGTTTGCGAGATCTATGAGTGTAGGCAAGGAAGCAAAATTGTTATTCTGTACATTTAAGGCGAGTCGTTATTCTAAGTATAGCTTCAAAGATTTGCAGTCTTCTTTGGTCAGTGGTAGACTCCAGAATTTTTGTATTATCTACTAGCATGTTCCTAGTGAGCATTATGTTCACTTTGCACATGGCATCTGGGGGCACCAGCTTGTAGACGGCAGGTCAGTCTTCTCGAGAGCTTTATGGCGGTCATAACAATATAGGGGGATCGAAGGCAACATCCTTCATTGGGGCTCGTAAATTGATATACCACGTTTGCTTTTTGGAGAAGGTTGTATTGTTTGCCAATTTAATACTCAAGAACAGCCAAAGTGTCTTTTGTTTTGTGGTAAATATTGAAGTCCATTTTTTTATCTAGGGCTATTGGTTTTACTGCATTTGAAATTGTTATTTTTCTTGTTTTTTACTGTTAGCTCATAGTGGATCTGTAATGGTTTCATGGGATATGTTGCTTGCTGTTGCAGTTGTTTTCTGTTGTACCATTTTTCTAAATATGTTCTGATATGGGCGTTGACTTCTCTTTTCATGTATTTGTTGTTTATTAATACTTGAAGGCTTCTGTCCAATTTTTTATGTATGTTATGCCAGTATATATTAGTATCACACATAGGACAAATGTGATAAACTCGTACATACTGGCATAACATGCATAAAAAATTGGACAGAAGCCTTCAAGTATTAATAAACAACAAATACATGAAAAGAGAAGTCAACGCCCATATCAGAACATATTTAGAAAAATGGTACAACAGAAAATAACTGCAACAGCAAGCAACATATCCCATTACCATTACAGATCCACTATGAGCTAACAGTAAAAACAGAAGAAAAATAACAATTTCAAATGCAGTAAAACCAATAGCCCCAGATAAAAAAAATGGACTTCAATATTTATCACAAAACAAAAGACACTTGGGGCTGTTCTTGAGTATTAAATTGGCAAACAATACAACCTTCTCCAAAAAGCAAACGTGGTATATCAATTTACGAGCCCCAATGAAGGATGTTGCCTTCGATCCCCCTATATTGTTATGACCGCCATAAAGCTCTCGAGAAGACTGACCTGCCGTCTACAAGCTGGTGCCCCCAGATGCCATGTGCAAAGTGAACATAATGCTCACTAGGAACATGCTAGTAGATAATACAAAAATTCTGGAGTCTACCACTGACCAAAGAAGACTGCAAATGCAGGTGACGAGTCACAATAACATGGCTAAAGTATGTTGACCAAACCACACACTAGAAGGTGAAGGGACGATGGTTTTCGGTTCGTCCTGGACCATTCTCAAGTTGATTGTGATGAGGAAGTAGATGCAGGCAATAAAAGGCAAGAGAGAGGTGAGGAGCAAATTAAGGTGTAGTAGAGGGGATAGTAGTAGGAATAAGAACTGCAGAGGGCCTATTAGCCCACACGAGGCAGCCCCTATTATAACCACCGAATGAGAAGGAGATGGGAATAAGAAGAAGAAGATAGTAAGGGAACGTAAGAGAAAACAATGAATAGAAAAGAGAGAGAAAGAAAGATAAATGGAAGGGTAAGCTTATGTTAGCTCACGTTTGTTAGAAAGATTAGAGCATTTGAGTATATACTGTGAAAGAAGAGTCCACAGCAAAGCCAGGACTCAAGTTCATATTGGATACATTGTGTATTAGAGCCGATTCAACAAGACGGCGTCTGGGTAGAGTAGAGGCAGGAAAGATTATTTTGAAGGAGGACCAATCAATAGGATGATTGGAATCCCTCACATGACAGAAGAGCATTGTTAGTGTCTGCAGACTTAGACTTAAAGAACACAAGAGAAGTGTTAAGTCTGCAGACACTAACAATGCTCTCTTCTGTCATGTGAGGGATTCCAATCATCCTATTGATTGGTCCTCCTTCAAAATAATCTTTCCTGCCTCTACTCTACCCAGACGCCGTCTTGTTGAATCGGCTCTAATACACAATGTATCCAATATGAACTTGAGTCCTGGCTTTGCTGTGGACTCTTCTTTCACAGTATATACTCAAATGCTCTAATCTTTCTAACAAACGTGAGCTAACATAAGCTTACCCTTCCATTTATCTTTCTTTCTCTCTTTTCTATTCATTGTTTTCTCTTACGTTCCCTTACTATCTTTCTTCTTATTCCCATCTCCTTCTCATTCGGTGGTTATAATAGGGGCTGCCTCGTGTGGGCTAATAGGCCTCTGCAGTTCTTATTCCTACTACTATCCCCTCTACTACACCTTAATTTGCTCCTCACCTCTCTCTTGCCTTTTATTGCCTGCATCTACTTCCTCATCACAATCAACTTGAGAATGGTCCAGGACAGACCGAAATGCCGTCGTCCCTTCACCTTCTAGTGTGTGGTGTGATCAAAAAGCTATACTTAGAATAACGACTCGCCTTAAATGTACAGAATAACAATTTTGCTTCCTTGCCTACACTCATAGATCTCGCCAAACATCACCGAAAAATGACTATCTCTACTGAGGTCTCCCCACTAACGAGTGTCTTGCTCCATCACCTTGCCCCACACTAACCAAAAATTGTACACCATATATTCATTTTTTACCGGATGGTGTCCCAGATCGGATTGAAACATTGTAAAAAAATATACATCCTTCAATAATTACTAGTGTCTTTACCATGAATTTTGTTAACTTGATTGCTCTTAATACTAATAATAAGAAAATAGAAAGCTTATACTAAGATCAATGCTAGTGATGCAGTTATTTTATAGCCTAGTATGTTTAATAATTTATGTAACCTTGGCCAGCACGCATTCATTGTCTTGTCTCACAACATTCTTATGAAGCTGAAGCACCTATTTTGCTAGGACATTAGAGTTTGATATATAGTTAAGGAAACAGTGATGTTGAGAGATGAATGTGTGAGAAAATACTTTTTGGAGCTGGTCCTGCACGTTGCGTTCTCATTTCCTCCATAATCTCTGCTACACGTTGCCTAACATCCAAACGACCAAGATCCCCTCGTAGCATCAATAACGCAGTAAGATGATCTCCTGTCATGTCAGGGTACCTGGAAATACAACACAAAATAATCACAAAGAAGTTACACTAACATGATGTATCAATGAGAAAATCAATTGGAACAATGAGGAGACTTTAACTAGCGATCAGGGTACTCCCAGCCGTGCACCTTGCCCTTGTACCATGACACGGTATAAGTTATACAACTTGGGATTCCAC
Source organism: Procambarus virginalis (assembly GCA_020271785.1). NCBI lineage: Eukaryota > Metazoa > Arthropoda > Malacostraca > Decapoda > Cambaridae > Procambarus > Procambarus virginalis. Next base: position 28,812,514 of record WNGS01165751.1, on the reverse strand, counting down.
CGAATCCATATGAAGTCTGGAGGTTTCTACTGATGTAAGGCGGTCTCAGTAGAGCTCGCGCAACCCTCTCCAGGGGTAAGGTGCGTGGCTGAGAGTATCCCGATGACTGGTTCAAGTCGCTTCATTGTTCCAATTGATTTTCTCAAAATAATTATTGTAATTCATTGTTTTATGCAAATAACAGAAGGCATGAAAATGGCTGCAAAAGCAAACACCCAAGATAAACCTGGCACCATGATGGTGAAACTAGATAAACATAAGTCAAAGATCTGGAGCACAACCCACCAACACCACAGTAGAATGGGTGACGTCAGGTTACTCAAAAGGCTGCAGCCCATAACCAGGGGCAAAAGTAAATTAGGAGAAGAGTGAAAGTCTAGGCAAGAACAATGCCTGGTGCAATCAGAGATCAGGGCACCTGACAGCTGGGTGGACAGCGCTTCGGATTCGTAGTCCTGTGGTTCCTGGTACGATCCCCGGCAGAGGCGGAGACAAATGGGCAAAATGTTTTAAAGCCTGATGCCCCTGTTATCTAGCAGTAAATAGATACCTGGGAGTTAGACAGCTGCTACGGGCTGCTTCCAGGGAAGGGGGGGTAACAAAAAGTAGGTCTGGTCGAGGACCGGGCAGCGGGCACACTAAGCCCCAAAATCATTTCAAGATAAGAAGCAATTACCCCCCCCCCCAACCTTCTCCAAGTGCCATCAACAGAGCCACACAGAAGTCATGGAGTCGTGGATCTTTGAAAATCCAAAGATAGCACTGCCAGTGAAGATTGAAGGCATCGAACAGGAGAAAAGCCAAAATAAAAAAACTGGCAAGAATTACTTTTTTCTTCTTCTTTAAAAGTGCCCTGAATAGGTAAAGTTATTCAATGAATATTGCTGATGAATGAGTGAATATCCCCCACCGTACCCCCATACGAAGAAAACCTATTGGGCGTTTACCTGTCAGTCTTGTACATGTCTACATTACTCAAAATATTACAGTACTGCTAATGGATCACTACCCAGAATGTAAACATGTTAGGCAAAGGAAAATGTAATGACACCACATCTATCAAGTGCAGAGCCCATAAAGCACTGCCCATTGTTTCATTGGGCAGGTTACAGAGTCACTTGGTGGGTTCAGGGCCTAGACCCCATTGCTTTATGGGCTCTGCACTTGATAGATGTGGTGTCATTACATTTTCCTTTGTCTAACATGTTTACATTCTGGGTAGTGATCCATTAGCAGTACTGTAATATTTTGAGTAGTAATGTAGACATGTACAAGACTGACAGGTAAACGCCCAATAGGTTTTCTTCGTATGGGGGTACGGTGGGGGGATATGCACTCATTCATCAGCAATATTCATTGAATAACTTTACCTATTTAGGGCACTTTTAAAGAAGAAGAAAAAAGTAATTCTTGCCAGTTTTTTATTTTGGCTTTTCTCCTGTTCGATGCCTTCAATCTTTACTGGCAGTGCTATCTTTGGATTTTCAAAGATCCATGACTCCAATGACTTCTGTGTGGCTCTGTTGATGGCACTTGGAGAAGGTGCATGGGAGGGGGGTATTGCTTCTTGTCTTGAGATGATTTCAGGCTTCGCGTCCCCCGCTGCCTGGGCCTCGACCAGGCCTCCTCTAGTTTCCAAAACTAGACCTTACATTTGTAAGGTCTAGTGGAGCCAAGAATATATAACACCTGAACAAGGGGCTGCAAGCAGGTGCATAAGAAATGAATGAAAAACTTTCTTAAATCACCCTCCCAACCAAATGACTGAAATCCTAAGTGAGAGTGGAACCTACAATAAGCAAAAGACACCTAAAAGATCACGAGCACAAACTCTAGAAGTCGGCACAAAAGTCTACCTCCAGCCAGTGCAGAACCAAGCCTAACACATGTATAACCCCCCCCCCCCAAAGAAAAAGAATGAAAGACCAGGGAAACTCTAGCTAAGTGACAGAACTGGGACCATGACTTGAAGGAAAACCAGAGTTCAGCCACAAATCAGGAGGAACCTGGAATGCCTGCTACAGTAACCAAGAAGCAGCAAATGAACCAAATCCAAATAGAGGCGGAATCTGGTCAGAAGGGCCATGATCTCCGAGCAGGAATCTTAACAAGGCCTGCTGAGCTCTAAGGAATGGGAGGCAATCTGAACCACCAGGAAATACACCTGTGAGAAGCCTGATATAGTAGCATACACGCCAGGAAACCCCCAGTTATAGTGGCCAATGAAAGAGTTGTGAACACAAACACCCTGCAGGTAATGAGGCTGGAGCATGTTCGAGGCACTTGCACCACAGAGGACATAGGATCACCAAGGTCAGCCACTGCCCATAAGGAATTGTGGAGGGACACCATGGCACTGGTTAACCTATTAGATGCAAACATTCTCCTGGCACCAAAGAGACCCTCCAACAAACCCCTACACCCTCTCCTGAAGGAGAACCACCAGGATTGGAGCCCAAATTCAACCAGGAACTCTAGAGAAGAAAAAAAGCCTTCAACCCTCAAAAAGGAGCACACTCCCAATGCATTAAAAAATACAAGGGAAGTACCACCAAAGCTACATGGAAAGGTCTGGAGGTAGAATAAACCAAACACAAAATTCTCAAGTGCTCATAGTGAGGTATCCCTACCCTCCATGGTGGGAACAGCTGGTATCCAAAGATGGGGTACCAGTTGTATTTTAAAATTTAGCCCTTTGTCTGGGAATAGTCGTATGTGGATTGAGCTCCATGAACCCTCATCCTCCTTTTACATGAATTGGCAAATTACACCATTTTAAAATCTTTCTAAATAAACAAACTCCCATCCTCTCTAGATTTATTTAACATTAAATGTTTCTCTTATTCCATTTATTTATGATGGTATTTAGTGAAAATGGATACAGGAATGAAGGGAAAGTGGTGGTGATAAGAACAAACACTCTACACCTATGTTAAAATATGCCCTTTAACATTTACATCACACATGCCCAGATGACTTGTGGTTACAAATTACACTTCATATAACTGATCACAGAAATTCCTGGCACTTACTAAATAGATTTAATTAACTTTGAATCAGTAACCTTGCATTTTAAAGCTAATGGTGACTAAGTATCTTGTACATTTACAATAATGGGAAGATTTAAAAAAAAAAAACTATCTGTAAAGGTGACACACTGAAAAAAAAAAAGAAGACTAACCTGCGTAGTAATCGATGTAGCTCAAGACTGATAAACTCTACATCTGATACTTTAACAACTTCAGCCAATCCTTTCATCACCTCGCATGGAGAGTCAAACTTCACAAGATCCGGTGCAACTTGTTCAAAAACACTTGAAAGTTTTAAAGCCTCCTGAGGAATCAAAATATAAATGAGAAGAAACATTGCTCACAGGTGTCCTTCCCTTGTCACTAATCAAAAGGTTGCACCCATAATGAAAATCTGTCATCTGATCACATGTTTTAGAAGTCAATCTCTAAATATACCAAGATTTTTAATGGATCAAATGTTATGGACTAGGGTTGTACATTTCATAGCAACTGACAGTGAAGGAAGTATATGGAAAGACTTCCCCTTCTAAGGAGACATTTAGCCTGACTGACTAATCTTGCCAAAGTTTAAAAGAGGCTAGCCCCAAGCATCTGACCTCTAACCTTCCACAGACATGTTTATCTTGTACAGGTACATGTTAAAAACTGCATATTGCTGCCATTGTGTTACCAAGACCAGCTTGTTCTTCACAAAAATGTTGAATATTTTTACTTTCATATATTAGTTAATTTTTATATGCCAACAAAATCATTGTTTATACAGTTCAAATATGCAGAAACACATCATTTGTGATAAAAATCTTTAAAATTTTGTTACACCCAACAAAGGACAATACTAGAGCACGTGTCTGGGGAATACCCAACGCATAGGTTCGAATCCTCATCACGGCTCCTGTGGATTTTTTCATTGATGTATCACATTACTGCGATTTCTCTGTGTATGTAAAGGACAACTGTTCTTGAAATATGAAGTGATAGGATCAAGATTTTTGAGGCTCCACTGTACTGTTATCAACAAGACTGATGCACATTCTTTAATTAAATAAAAAATACAGTATTCATCATATTTGTTATTATAATTTATACAATCCATTCTTTTTATATTAATGTTTGAATATAAGCAATGTGATCTATTATTTCTTATAAGAAAATTCTAAAATATTCATTCCCAAGTGGCAAAAAAAATTCATCTGTACCAACATAAAAATGCAAATTGAGTGGGATTTGGTTGTATGTCTCACAAAAATACTGGATGATTTTTTCTTTCAACATGTAGCTATCATCAAAGGTGCTACTCTAGTCTATGTGGGAGTCTTCACCCCCACCCCCCCTAAACAAAATGTACTGTACGTCATTTCTGGTTTCATGAACATTAGGCAGAAGCTGGGTTGGGGAATTATTTGGCACGTGGATATGTTAATATTCAGTCTGCTGACTCCTCATGTAGAGTTAAGGGGATTTGATGTTAAAAGTTAAATAGTCCTTGTTTGCCGTTTTACTTTTAGTTTACACAATGTGTGTGGAATAACTGGATTGGTATATATGTAATTGACAAAAACAGTGGTCGAGTACTGTTTATAGGCTCTACAATATTATATGTATACTTTACCTATGCTGAATTACACAAATTTGTTCCTAGCACAGCTTAAAGGAAGCGTCTTATATAATTTGTATAAAAAACCAGGTGATTATACTATAACCATATAATGAGCACTTTACCCTGGTGATTAGTGTATGGCAATAACCACACTAAGGGGTACAAAAAAATGTTAATGGTAGATATGAAAAAAAGTATTTTATTAGAAAAGCAATAAGAGATTAAAAATAAACTGGGAAAAATACCATTAGTTTTTTCTCAACCCTAAATATTCATTCATGATTAAATTTGTATGGGTATAATGATATTCAATGCTGACCAGACCACACACTAGAAGTTGAAGGGAAGACGACGTTTCGGTCCGTCCTGGACCATTCTCAAGTCGCTTGTGATGAGGAGGTAGAGAACGGGTAATAAATAGGCAAGAGAGAGGTGAGGAGGAAAGTAAGGTGTAGAGAATAGTAGTAATAATGAGAACTGCAGAAGGCCTATTGGCCCATACGAGGCAGCTCCCATTATAACCACCGAAGGAAAAGTAATAGGAATAAGAAGAGGATAGCAAGGGAGCGTAGAAGAGAGAAAGAAAAGGAAAGAGAAAGAAAGATAAATGGAAGGGGTAAGCTTATGTTAAGTCACGTTTGTTAGAAAGATTAGAGCATTTGAGTATGTACTGTGAAAGGGAAGAGTCCACAGCAACAAAGCCAGGACTCATGTTCATGTTGGGTACTTGGTGTATAAGAGCCGATTCTACAAGACGGCGTCTGTGAAGAGTAGAGGCAGGAAAGATTATTTTGGAGGAAGACCAATCAATGGGATGATTAGAATCCCTCACATGGCAGAAGAGAGCATTGTTAGTGTCTGCAGACTTAACACTTCTCTTGTGTTCTTTAAGTCTGTCATTCAGTGTACGGCCAGTTTCGCCAAAGTATTGGAGAGGACAAGATGAACAGGAAATAGAGTAGACACCAGCAGCATTTGAAGCAGGAGGAGCATTGTGAACTAGATTGCTACGAAGTGTGTTAGTTTGTCGAAAGGCGAGTTTAATGTCAAGAGGACGAAAGGTATTGGTAAAAGTTTTGAGTTCAGATATGAAGGGAAGGCATAGTACAGTGCTACTACTGTTGGAAGCAGGTTTAGGATGAAAGAAATTTCGTTTAGCTTGAGAGTAGGCAGAGTTGATGAAATGCAAAGGATATCCAAGGCGAGAGAATGATTTGTAGATAATCTACAAATCTATTTGTATATCTACAAATCATTCTCTCGCCTTGGATATCCTTTGCATTTCATCAACTCTGCCTACTCTCAAGCTAAACGAAATTTCTTTCATCCTAAACCTGCTTCCAACAGTAGTAGCACTGTACTATGCCTTCCCTTCATATCTGAACTCAAAACTTTTACCAATACCTTTCGTCCTCTTGACATTAAACTCGCCTTTCGACAAACTAACACACTTCGTAGCAATCTAGTTCACAATGCTCCTCCTGCTTCAAATGCTGCTGGTGTCTACTCTATTTCCTGTTCATCTTGTCCTCTCCAATACTTTGGCGAAACTGGCCGTACACTGAATGACAGACTTAAAGAACACAAGAGAAGTGTTAAGTCTGCAGACACTAACAATGCTCTCTTCTGCCATGTGAGGGATTCTAATCATCCCATTGATTGGTCTTCCTCCAAAATAATCTTTCCTGCCTCTACTCTTCACAGACGCCGTCTTGTAGAATCGGCTCTTATACACCAAGTACCCAACATGAACATGAGTCCTGGCTTTGTTGCTGTGGACTCTTCCCTTTCACAGTACATACTCAAATGCTCTAATCTTTCTAACAAACGTGACTTAACATAAGCTTACCCCTTCCATTTATCTTTCTTTCTCTTTCCTTTTCTTTCTCTCTTCTACGCTCCCTTGCTATCCTCTTCTTATTCCTATTACTTTTCCTTCGGTGGTTATAATGGGAGCTGCCTCGTATGGGCCAATAGGCCTTCTGCAGTTCTCATTATTACTACTATTCTCTACACCTTACTTTCCTCCTCACCTCTCTCTTGCCTATTTATTACCCGTTCTCTACCTCCTCATCACAAGCGACTTGAGAATGGTCCAGGACGGACCGAAACGTCGTCTTCCCTTCAACTTCTAGTGTGTGGTCTGGTCAACATACTTCAGCCACGTTATTGTGACTCATCGCCTGCATATTCAATGCTTTTTGGAAATTTCTGATATAGTATTTAGTTATTTTAGCCATTTATTCTATTTTAAAATTTTTAGAATTCCAAAATGTGTTAAAAATAATTGTTAATAACGGCATTTGTTGATGACAAACAGTCAAGTGTCAATGCATCGTCCAAGAGTCAAAGTGATAGCATGCCATAACCTGTTATAGAGTTGGTGCATTGAAACAAGGCTTTGCTATAATCTTCTAAAAATATTTCCCATTATTTAAGGATTGCAATCTTAACCATATCTTGTATTAAGAGATAGGAAAAGGTAAATAAGCTTAATACAGTATATAATGTCGAGAAGAAAAGTATCGTACTGCATATTCAGACAACACTTAGAATAAATTCATTAATTCAATAAAAGGAAATACTCACAGCAGTTATACGGTCAGCCACCAGCTTTCGGTCCTCCTGTGTTTTAGGTGTTAACCGTTTCTGCAAGATGGCTGTTGTGTACCGCATTGTAACTGTATTTAGCGCTAACTGCACCACATGGTCAAAGTTCCTGCAAGTGACAGGTCTAAGTAAAATAATTTTCCTATTAAAGTAAAAAAATTTGTTATTATAAATGATATATTTATGATTCTTTCTACCATTACACATACATACAGTATATTTGTTATTTATATATAAATGCAAGACTCATAAAGCTGTAATTTTGTGATTTGACAATTGTCATTTCAATGCTCAAATTCACCAATACAGTAGTAAAAGTGACATCCAAAACTGTAAACAGATACCCGTGTATAATTCATTGTATCAGGGTCCAGGCAGCCAGTGTATATATATATATATACTGTATATACATGTTAGACTTATATCAAGTTCCCCCCCCCCCCCAAGGTCTAATTACCGATACCCTCCTTCCGAGATGCAACCTCACAACAAGCTAACTCCTGCATACCTACTTACTGCTAGGTGAATAGGGGCATTAGGTGATAAGAAATGTGCCCAACCAATTCTGTCCCACTAAGGATTCAAACCTGGAATGCTTGATTACGAGTTGAGAATAAACCCAATTGTACTACTGGGACACAATGTATGCAAGGAACTTTATTGCAAGGTGCTCATAATGTTGTTTCTTATGAATAAAAAGTTTTTAAATATACAGTAATATATTCAAAGTTTCAAAATCCATTTATTGTGTATATTGGGGAAGGCCAAGAGGAAGGAGGGTATAACTAATGAGATGCTAAACACAAAGATAACTAACATCGGAATCAACTAATGGAAAATACAATCTTCAAAAAAAAAAATAAATAATAATTGTCGAGTAACATGCATTATTTGTAATTTGAAAATAAATTATTTAAAAAATGCTATGATGGCAAGCAATGCTGATAAGCACTCATTAGCAAGATGCAAACACATGAAGGGTAACTCCTTTTATGTTAAAATAACTTCCAAAGTGAGATATGCCACTGGTGGAAAGATGAAATGGGATGTGCTACTGCAGGAAATTTTATTATATACTGTACATTTAGCTAAGGCATGATAAAATTATAAATAAATTGTTACTTTTAAGTACAAGAGAAAATAATACTGGATATTAGCTTAAATCTCACTTTTGATGAAGATGAGAGTAATCATTGAAGTAGTCGGAGAGCGTGAGACAAATGGTGTCCATGGGTTCGGTGTTGGTGAGCCAAGGTGCAGTCAAGAGAGAATTGAACTGCTCCTGCAGGTCTACCAGGGCCTCCTCCAACAAGTGATCACACATCAAATCTCGTAAACGCTGAAAAGAAACCCCTTGCATAGAAGTAGGCAGTGTTGCATAGGCACAAACAGATCTCTCTCTCTCTCTCTAAAATAACTCTTGCAATGTAACAAGACTTAAATATGCCTTATGAAAGACTGAACTCGACTGTGTAACCCATTTGATCCTTAGTAAAAGGATAACAGTTTTAAAGAATGGTATTCTGCAGGAAGTGACCAGTGCCCCTCTCTCATCCCTTCTGCTGCTTCTTAGCATTCTTATTGGCTGTCATACAAACCTTCAACACTTTAATACCTAACAACACAAAACTCATCCCTCCATCCTTCATTAATTTAATTTACCTTTCATTAATCTTAGTAGTTCTTACACTACATTATACAATATTAATGCATAAAATATTGCTTCTTTCTTCATTTTCTAGCTTTTATAAAATTATAAAACTACAGAGAAAGAGGGCGATATGATTCACCACAAAACCACTTTTGATGTGTGAATTTGGTCCATATACCATTTTATAGCCCCTGGCCCAAGCTACAAATGACCCATACATCTGATCACTCATGTAAGAATCCAAGCATGATGTAAAGGAAATGTATGCTTACAGTTGACTGGTAGCTCCCACCTATGCTCTACACTGACCCTTTCCATTTCCTATTTTGCTAAATCATACAATATGATAATAATATTATAAAACTTGTGCTCTATTAAAGAGTTCAACAGAAGTCAGACTTTGATTATGAAAAACACCTTTATGATTAGGTCATTATCAACAGAAGAAACACCTTTATGAGCAGGATCATCACGTGTTTCGTAAAGAAGGATCCATCTTATTCTCAGCAACTTGCTCCCAAAGGGTTACAACAAACAACTTGGGCAAAGCAGCAGACAAAACCTCAAGCAACTTCGTTTTGCTCTGCCAAACCAGACCACAGTCGAGAGAAATGTTCCTGGCAGGCAAAGAACTTACATTTGCCAGGTGAATGTGACTTTTCCACAATGAAGTGCTGAATCAAAGGGAAAATCCAAACATGTGAAAAAGCTTTATCAGAATTCTGATAAAGCAAAAGATCTGGCAGTGGTTCTAGATAGAAAACTTTCCCGAGGACCGCAAAGAACATTGGAAAGCATAGCACAGACTCCTCCCACAATTTCATAAGTGCTTTTACACACATGGAGGGTTAAATATTAATGAAATTGTTCACAACCTTTGTGAGACCAAAGTTGGAATATGTAGCAGTTCTATGGTGCCCATATCTCAAGAAGCACATCAATATACTGGAAAAGGTGCAAAGACATGCAACAAAATGGCTTCCAGAACTGAAAGACAAGAGCTACGAGTAGAGTTTAGGTGGTGTTAAATATGCCAAACTAGAAGACAAAAAAATGAGACAATATGATCACTATGTTCAAAATAGTGAAAGAAATCATCAAAATTGATAAAGAAGAATTCTTAAATCCTAGAACCTGAAGAACAATGGGTATTAGATTTAAGCTAACTAAACAAACATGTCAAAAGAACATCAGAAAGTTCACTTTTGCAAACGGAGTGAATGACGGTAGGAACAAGTGAGGTGGCGGAAGCCAAAGCCGTCAGTACACTAGTTTCAAAGCATCACATGACATCACATGAAACAGCCTAAGCTACTCTATTCCTTTGAGATGTATTTTTTCTTGTCTCAATAAACATACTTGAACTTGAACACATGACGAGAATACTGATAAGACAGGACAACACGAGTGTAACACTCCTTGTAACTACACTTGGGTAATTACCCGAGTAGTACAAGACCACACTACTCCAGTTTCATATAATGCATTAAAAGTGCTTAATATTTGTCCATTGCCTTTCACCAAGGGAAGAGCAAAAGTTTTTTTTTTTTTCTTTCTTTTAGCAAGTTCTAAAGTTACTGTTGACAGTAAATTATGGCAAATATGCATGACAGCAAAGCTTGGAATTCTTGCACAGGATTGCAAGAATTTTCCCTACTGTATAAATTTAGGGAACACGAGATTAAATGAGGACAATATGAAAAGCTAATGCCTTTACCTGGTAAACTGTGAGCAAAGCATCAAACTCGGTAGCAATTTTGGCATCATTTTGGGTAGATCCTCCTGGCTTCCAAAACTGAGACTTGATTGCTACCATGACATCCACAAGGCCTTGGCAGCTATTAGCTAGTGCTATGATATATGTTGTGAAATACTGGATCTGTGAAAAAGATAGATATAAAATATAAAAGCAATGGTAAAGCATTATCTAAAATTGCATCTTACGCACAACATAAAAGAAAATGTTTATGGTTCCTGTTGTTGAGGACAGGAGTCTGTACTTGGCAATATTGAGGTCACCCTTGGCCAACTACTGTGCTCACCATTCCCAGGATGGAACCCACAACAATTAACATCCAGGGACCTATTTACTGCTAGATCACTAAACTATGGGGCATATTTCCTTTCACCTGATGCTAAACAGAGGCATCAGGTGAATGGAAATGTGCCCCATAGTCACTGTCCTGGCCAGGAATTGAACCTTGAACCCTTGGTTGCTAGCCGACAAAGTAGACTTCTGGGAAAAGCATAAAAAAAAAAAAAAGTGACAATGAAGTCTCAGGAGAGCAAGAATAGTGTGTAAAGACAGCAGATGTCATTAATTTTTTTTTTTTTTTTTTTTTAAGATATATACAAGAGTTGTTACATTCTTGTACAGCCACTAGTACACGTAGCGTTTCGGGCAGGTCCCTGGAATACGACCCCTGCCGCGAAGAATCGTTGTTATAACCAAGTACCCATTTTACTGTCGAGTTAAACAGAGGCTACAGTTAAGGATTTGCGCCCAGTAAATCTTCCCCGGCCAGGATACGAACCCATGACAAAGCGCTCGCAGAACGCCAGGCAAGTGTCTTACCACTACACCACGGAGACTGGTCGAAGGGAATATAATTTATTAATAGTGATACCTTTTAAGCAATCATAAAACATCAGGAAGATAGTAGGTATACAACTTTACTTAATACTATGTTTTAATATACAATAGGTTTTATATATTTTGGTCACACTACCTTTTATATTTTTATGTATGCACATTATTCAACTGGTATACTAAAGTTGGTGATTATTGTTAAAGGAACAAGCAGCTCTTTGATCTGCATAGAAATATCTTGTATCGAGTGGGAAAAAAGTGGATTCTGAAGTCTCAAATGCAACCATATTTTTCTCGCATACAGTAATTTAAAAATTGAACTGTACAGTATTTGCTTTACAAATTTTAAAGGAATGTTGCTCCTTCCCAAGTCGAGGGCTGCCTATAATTGATTGAACATAATTTCATCGTTTCCTTCCTTTACAGAAAGGGAAGTAGTAGATAACTTGTTATACTTATCCTTTTGTACAAAATAACATGTCATTTTCTTTTCTTTGCCTTACCACAAATGAAAATTAAACAAATGACCAATATCTTCATACTATATACTCAACACATTGATCTCTGTCACTAGCATAATAGTATCTCTACAGTCATTTAGTTTCCACCTTGTATTATCACATGTAGAGCACTACACTTTAATCCTTGCCTTTTCCTGCACTGCCTATTGATCCCGATAACCTTAACCTATTGATCCAAGTGTTCATTTTGCTTTTCTCATAAATTTCCTTCCTGAGCAAGATAAATTGTTTTGTAGCATCTGCACTTTCCAAGCTGCAAGTTCCAGCACCTCATTTGTCATCATTTGTCTCTAATTCAATCTCTTATTGCACTTCCTTTAGGTAAGGACATTAGAATAAAGCTCTAATGTAAATATCTGTGATGCCACTGCAGGATGTCATCCTGCCTGAGTGTGCATGATCTTGTCTGGACATCACAGATCTTTTCCTTAGAGAGGAGCCAACAGCAATAGTTCAAAAAGTACAGTGGCAACTCCAAAATCCATATATTGTTCTGGACCTAATTCGGTTGTATGACATAAGGATTTTCAGATTTTGTTTTTTTTTGGCTGCAGTATTAATAACATTATTATTGTCATGCCATCTACAAAAATTCTGCAATCACCCTGAACAGGCCTTTTATTCCTCAATACCTGTGGTTAATGCCACTTTATCAACTACAGACAGTAATCATGCATGACCAATGGCCAGCCCCAGGATACAGTGCTGCATAAAGCATCAGTAAATAGCATCATTCAAATCCTTATTCTTAGGTCTTAATTTTTCCTTGTACTGTACAGTAATTCCTCTTTCCACCACTATTTCCCACTTTGTTCACAAACTATATGATCTGCTTCCTCTCTATTTTTGTAAATAAAAGTAATTGTTCTTATGCCATGCATCTATCAACTGCTTGCCTCTCCAGCCAAAATCATGTTTCTCTAGTAACTCTAATAAGGCCTTCTTATCCATGGCGAGGCAGTTTGTTGCCTGTATCTGATATACCCATACTATTAATGCCACACAACATGCTTCAACTTGCTAATACAGTAACTATATCAAAAGAAAAGCCAGTGAATATGAGTAAGGAGAGATCAGACTATACTTGCATACAAGGAAAAGAGTCAGTAAGCATGCCCTCACAGTAGGTTTGGATGCCTCAGAAAAAAAATGATTTTTTTTTTTTACAATTTATGTGGAGTACAATACAAACATAGTAGAATAATTTTAAAATATTAATGCATTATTAGGAAAAAAGAGATTTGATGGAAATTACTAGTTCACAATGAATTGACACTTCAGTTTTCACTGTATTCCCATCTGATATTTAGATTATTTTTTTTTGTTAAATATGAAATCTGTAGGAAACAATTCAGAGGGAGGATTTTTGTCGTTGTTTGAACAGATCCATTATAGGGAGCTCCATACCTGGGAGGGTGAATTGTAGTTCTTACACATGCACACTTCTCTCAACATAATACCTAACAGTAAGGAGAGAAAAAAAAAGTGCTCAAAGTAGGTAGGTTACCTTTGACCTGTCAGCATAGTATGTGTCCTTATATCGAGTCACTCCAGCTTGGAATTTTGCTGCAAAAAATCGTACTTGCTCCAGACTAGATATCAGCACCTGGACTTGCACATCGGAACTGTTCATAAAGAAAAAATGAGGGTTACTTTAATATTATTTGTTCATTATTGTTAAAAATAAATAACTAAATAAAAACAAAAAGTTATCTATACAAACTAAAAACCATTAATATCGTAGTGTATATACATGTAAGTTAAGAGGAATAGATTTTGAAAAACCAGATTATAATTTTAAGATGACAGTTTAATAAAAATATTTGTAACAAATAAGTTAGAGTTCCAAACTGTGTGATGAGATTGTATCCTAATTTTCAGTCATAAAAACTGCCCACTGCAAGAATGAAGCTAAAAACATTAGCGATTACCTATAGTAATAATATTTGTACTACGTATATCTACAAGTTTTTACCATAAAGTCTCCAAACTAACCACCACCTTTCACTCCCTATAATTGACTAAATAAAACACCTAGTACTGTAGTGTTTTACAGTAGTGTTTTAACCTACCAGCTTAAAACACTGACTTTAAACTGCACAAGTCATTCAGCCATATACATAAACAATTGATTAGCCAATTTGAGCCTCGGAACCTTACCTGATAGTGGCAGCAACATCCAAGTTCTGACGTATCATGTCATGAATAAGTTGAGGAAGCTCCGTTTTGTAGTGCGAGTCGGCATCTTGCTGTGGAGGTTCAGAACGGTACCACTCTTTCTCTTCTATTTCTAGTGCCTTGCTCATCCAGGAATCATAGTTGCTATTTACATTCTGTAATAAAATAGTGTAACCCAGGTACTTAAACATATAGAAGACAAATGTAATTGCTAACATTTATAAATATGGTACTTCTAGTATGATACAGATCATACATCATTTTTCCTGGGCACAGGTGAATGTATTACAATATACAATGTAGACTAGTTACTTACAGCATCCATAAATAATTATCTCCCAGTGTTTTTCTTTTGCTTCTATGTAAACTAAATACAAGTCAAATTAGTTTGGTGTCTGTTCAAAGCTACCCATGTTGGTGCTTGTCTGAATCTATACAATCATGCTAGGTTGCTTTTGACCGTCTGAATTTTCATCAAGATGTTTAGTAAAGTTTGGTCATATCAAAACATTATTTTATATACATAATTACCTTTTTTTGTGGTCTTTATGGCAATGAGGCAGAGCCAG